>CM053410.1:67581353-67609507 GCA_028644305.1 Xerus rutilus
GCAGGAAAATGAAACTAAACTCCTATCTCTCACCATGCACAAAACTCAACTCAAAGTGGATCAAAGAAAGACCTAGGAATTAGACCAGAGACTCTGCGTCTAATTGAGGAGAAAGTAGGTCCAAATCTTCATCTCGTTGGATTAGGCCCCGAATTCCTTAACAAGACTCCTATAGCACAAGAAATAAAAGCAAGAATCAATAAATGGGATGGGTTTAAACTAAAAAGCTTCTTCTCAGCAAAAGAAACTATCAATGAGGTGAACAGAAAGCCTACATTCTGGGAGCAAATTTTTGCCACACACATATCAGATAGAGCACTGATCTCCAGGATATATAAAGAACTCAAAAACTTAACACCAAAAAAACCAAACAACCCAATCAATAAATGGGCTAAGGAGCTGAATAGAAATCTCTCAGATGAAGATATACACTCAATAAACATATATATGAAGAAATGTTCAACATCTCTAGCCATTAGAGAAATGCAGATCAAAACAACTCTCAGATTTCATTTCACCCCAGTCAGAATGGCAGCTATCCAAAATACCAGCAACAGTAAGTGCTGGCGAGGATGTGGTGAAAAAGGTACACTCAAACATTGCTGGTGGGATTGCAAACTGGTACAACCAATCTGGAAAGCAGTATGGAGATTTCTTAAAAAACTTGGAATGGAACCACCATTTGATCCAGCTATCCCACTCCTTGGCCTATATCCTAAAGACTTAAAAAAAGCACACTACAGTAAAGCAGCCACTTCAATGTTTATAGCAGCACAATTCATAATTGCACAACTGTGGAAGCAACTCAGATGCCCTTTAATAGATGAATGGATAAAGAAACTGTGGCACATATACACAATGGAATATTATTCAGCAATAAAAGAGAATAAAATTATGGCAATTGCACGTAAATGGATGGAATTGGAGAACATTATGCTAAGTGAAGTAAGCCAATCCCAAAAAACCGAATGCCAAATGTTCTCTCTGATTAGTAGATGATGATACATAAGGGGGTGGGAATGGGGAACATAGGAGAAATGGAGGAACTCTGGATGTGGCAGGGGTGAGGTGGGGGGAGGGAAAGGGGAATGGGTATAGTAAAGATGGTTGATTGAGATCGTCATCACTACCCTTGGTGCATGTATGAAGACACAAATGGTGTGACTCTATCTGGTTTGCAACCAGAGAAATGGAAAAATTGAGCTCTACATATATACTATGACTTGAAATGCATTTAAATAAATTATAAAAAAAAAAAAAAAGAAACAGAACCCCAGCAGAAAAATGAGTCTGTCTAGACCTGCATCTTGGGCCTACCAGACTCCATAACTGTGAGAAATTAATTTCTATTGTTTATAAGCCCCTTCATTTATGGACATTAGTCATGAAAGCCCAAGTTCATTAAGGCAAACATATGAAGAATTGATATAGACAGTTTTGATTTTTAGATCATGGTCCACATGTGGTATTAACATGGAGGATATAACTTTCTCTCTGTAACATCAGTATACAAAAATTCCAGCAGGAGTTGTGAAATTCAGGTAGTCTGATAAGGGATTTAGACTAACTATGCATCTTAATATTCATTTACTACCTAAAATCCAATTTCTCAGTAATACCCCATATGTTAAGGTTTGAGGAATGAAGAAATTCAAATAACATTCATTCTTATACAACTACAAATTATATGGTTTCAAGTAATCAAGCTCTTCTGGCTATGGTAGCATGTAGTATAATGAAATGTGATGTTGAAAATATTAGTCAAATTCCCTAATACAACTCAGAAGGTCAAGCATGATATCAATGCTCTGTATTATTTTATAAAGTATCTAAAAATGAGGGTTTTTTATGAGAACTGAGAATTCATAATCTGACCCCCCATTTCATATAATTTCCAATAATATTTATCTAAAATATTTATTATTTTTGTACTATGGCTTCTTTAATTTTTGATGAGTAGTACAGTAATTAAAAGATACAACTAATTGTTTAGCTGCCATGAAAACTAACTTATCTTAAGCATGCTGAAAATATCTAGGGTTCAGTGTTTATCTGATACCTAAGAACACAAATGATTTTAGAAAAAATAGAAAAAAAACGTTTTATTGGTTTGTGAAATATAGCATGTGCTAATGAGAAAATATTGATTGATAACAAATTTTTAAATACCAAATTATGTTAAAACTAATATTTTAGTTTTGCAGTTTTACTTGGGACAAAATTTTTCCAAAGTGAGTAAGCATCCTTTCTCGTAGAATTTCATCATAGGATTTCAGCAGCATCTAATTAGACTAAACAGGACTTTCAGAATCCTGTTTTTGGAAAAATGTGTATTGGAAAGGGTTTATCTTAAACAATGCAATATGTTGTTAGCATAATTTTTTCCCATTATATCATCTAAAAAATGTTCTTAGAGATTAGGTGTTGTATAAAGGAGAGATGAGAAGCTAAGTTTCTCTATTCATACCTTTTATTTTGTGGACATTACCCTTGCAGATCAGTTTGATATTTGAATGTGGTCCTAGTAGATTTCATGGTAATCAATTATCTGAACTTGATTTTATTGGCATAAAACTGATCCACAGGTTACTGACTAACTTCTTACAGGTTAAATCCACATAATTGTTAATGAAGGTTTATTATTGCAACAATAAATCAGTGTCTTTCGATTTAACTTTATTATCAGTTCTTTGGAGAGCAAATTCTGGTTTAACTGGAAAAATTGTTGTACACAGTTCAAGAAAAAATTGCCTGCCCAGGTGTCTTTGGTGATGGTTGTTCTGTTTTGCTTTCAGTTACTTTCATCTAGAATAAGAATAGTCCCACCTCTAATCTTCTATTGGCTCATAGAATTTAAGTTCCCTCTTTAACTTCATAATAGAGGCCATGATGTGCTGTATATGTAGAAAGCATACCATGTTTTGGTGGAAACAGAGATCTGTCACTATTCAGTTGTCCATGTCCTCATCCACTAGCAATCTGCTATGGGTAGAGTCATTATCTCATCAAGTTTAATACAATTTTATTCCTCTAGAATATATAATTGGAGTTTCTTAAAGCATGTTCATTTTAGAAGCCTTTATTTAAAATGAGACATGGGTAATCATTGTCATGCTAATGCTTTAATTATTTATATAATATTAACACACTAATAGCTTTTTTAAAATGTTCCTATAATTCTCAAGAATACATAAAACTGTATTTCATATCATGTTTTCTTTGTCAATCATAAAGTCTCCATGGAGCAATAGTCAATCAAGTTTTGTGCTGCATTCATCATTCTGACTGAGAAAAGACCAATTAGCCCTTGACTATTTTAGTCAGCTTTTGCTATTTATCGATTTATCTATTTATAACTGTAATATCATCAATTTTTCAAATGAAGATGAAGTTCCAAAATGGCTACTTTGCACCTTTCAATAATTACTTAAGTCCTTTCTGTTGACCTTTGTCTTTCATGTTATTAGTGTTTTGCTGATGTGAGTTCTTCCTGTGCTGAGCTACAAATGGATTAAATGATGCTTCTCTTTGGACACAGATATTTTTTGTGGGAGTTTTTGATTCAGTTCAAATGCACTTTCTTTTTTTATTCATTGTGGCTTATGGCAATCCAAAGTATTTAATATGTGTATGTATGTGTGGGTTACATTATTTTGACTTCCTAGTATACATGGAAATATAATAAAATTTAGATTTCAGAAAATATTCTTTCCCTGATTAGTCAGTTTTCTTTTCACTGTCATCTATGTTAACTATTTTTCTAATCACTATTCACTTTTTGCAGCTTTTAAAAAAAAATAATTCTCCTATTTTTTTATTCATTAGCTAGGGTAAAATTAAAGTGTAAAGATACTGTGACTCAATTAATGGACAGTTCCTTCTCTAGGATATGAATGATCTTGCTGAGAAAAGATATTCCTCAGTTACTAGATAAATTATTAAAGTGGAGGCAATTTTAAATGTGAAACTTCTGTCATGTAAAATGTCCTCTTTTTAAAACTTTAGCTGTGTTGCTATGATGGTTGAACTTTTATCACAAATTTTCCTTATTTTTAAATAAATAAAAACAAAGATGGCATGAAATTAGTTTCCACAGTATGAAATTATTTACAGCAGCAGCAGACCGAATTCTCAGATAAAGGCATTGCAGTGTGTATGTCTGAAAGGCTGGGAATTTATGCGGCTTGACTCTGCTGCATCTGGAGGTCGACAGCTGGTTATTATGTACACCTAATTTACCGGAGCGGTAAATACTGCAAGTGAAGAGATCAATTCACCAAAGGTCCATGGTTCAATAGGTTTAGCACTTCGTGTTGAAAATAAAATGTGGAATAAATTAGGAAAAGTCCTTTCCCACACTGCCTCAATAATAAAAGATCCCCCACAGTGGAAAAGACAATAAATGAGGTGTCTTTAATATAATTATGTTGATGTTCATAAACCTAGTTTTGATCTGCTTTATGAAACTGTTATAATAATATTAATTGTGTTCATCCATATAACAGTCCCTGGACAAATGGCAAATCTATTTTCAATATCAAATTACTCATCTTTAAAAGAAAATAAATTAAGAGCATTTCCTACTTACAGGTCATTACATGAAAATTAAATTAGTGAATTTTCAGAGCATGTAGAAAAAAAATTTAAAGGAAACACATACTTTTAAGGAATTTGTGTCAAACCAGGACAGTTAGCTAATAGTTTACAATGCAAATCTAAATATTCAAGGAATTTCTACTTTATTAAGCCACTAAAACAAACAAACAAAAAAAGATTACATAGTGCGGTTTATCCACTGGTCTTAAAAAGATTATTAAAACTCGTACATTAAAAGTATATGTTTTTATAATCCCAGTGGCTCAGAAAACTGAGGCAGAAGGATTGTGAGTTCAAAACCAGTCTCAGCACCTTAGAGACCCTAAGCAACTAACTGAGACCCTCTCTCTAAATAAAATACAAAAAAGAATTGGATGTGGCACAGTGGTTGAGTGCCCCTGGGTTCAATCTCTGGTACTGAAAAAAATAAAAGTATATATATTATCTGTTTTCTATCACCGATTTTGAAAAAGAGAGTTTAAGTATCCAACAAATGTATAGTTGTGTGCTTACTCCCAAGGCAAAAGATACAGAATGTCCCTAACTCCCTCAAAAGCTTCCTTTGGCCACTCTGCACTTCACCCCTTCTGTCCCAAGCCCACCACTTGATAAAGACCACTCTGCTCATTGAAACCACAGTTTCCTTCTATCTCATGCCATTTATGCACAATAGTGTGGTTGGTAGGCTTTGTGACCTGCTTACTTCATTGAGCATGATGCTATTGAAATTAATCAATGCTGTATATATATCAGAAACTTGATTTTTCATTTTTTGAGAATTAAATAATCATGTTTTACAGCACAGTAGGATGACCATAGTTTCTAATAGCCTCTTTTGTATTTTTTTAAGAACGAAAAGAGAGGAGTTCAAAGTCTCCAAATAAAAATAATCGGTAAATGTATGAGGCAGAAATGCTAATTACTGTAATTTAATTATCACAGTGTATATGTATATATTAAATTACCACACTATATACATAAGTACAATTATTGTGAGTCAAATCAATTTAAAAGGAAAACAAAATAGTAAACACATTTGCTAATTCCAGTATAACTTTAGCTTTTTCTATTGTTCTGTTTAAAAAAAAATCTTAATGTATGTTCTTTTGAGTGTGTAGGGGAGTCAAAGTAGATTTGAGAGTAAAATGGGCTGAGCCTGTTTCATATGAACAACTAATTGCTTTGTAAAGTGCCTTCAGTATGATTCACAAGACTTTATTCTTATAATGGCTTATTTTATTCAGCTTATAGATAACTGTTAACTATCACATATAGTTTCCAAAATAAAATATACATTTTCCCAAATGCAGGTTGACATGTTTTATTTAAATACTAAGGGCTTAATGGCTTTTATTTTTTTCAAAATGTTTGAGACTTTCTTATTGAAAAAACTAACATCAAACTGTTCAGGTGACTTCAAGATGAAAATGTCTTTATTATTGAATATTTATCATATATTCAGATGTTAATTTTAAAATTCAAATTTATTATATTCAATTTCAGAATTTTTTTGGGGGGGTACTGGAGATTGAACTCAGGGGCACTCAACCACTGAGCCACATCCCCAGCCCTATTTTGTGTTTTATGAAGAGACAGGGTCTCACTGAGTTGCTTAGCGCCTCACCGTTGCTGAGGCTGGCTTTGAACTTGCAATTCTCCTGTCTCAGCCTCCCTATCAATTTCAGATTTTTTTAAGGAACAGTCTTGTTTATAAAAGCAAGAAAACTGTTTATAAAAGAAGTCTTATTTATAAAATAAGAGAAAAAACTGGTAGAAAAGCATATTCCTAACATAAATACAGTGTTGCATGGTCTTTGCCCGACATACAGAGCTTCTACAATTATAGGGCTGCAGGAGTTAAGATAACAACAAATCAAACCAATTGTTCATTTTTTTTTATATCTCAAAGTAAGTTTTTTTGTTTATGTTTCTTCTTTGTTTTGAATGCTAAGCATTATTTGTTTTTAGTTATAATCACTACTAGATATATAGTCAATTATAAATGCTACACTTACATTCTGATTGCAGTGTTGTTCTTGATGTCTAAATAGACATTGATCCTCCTGGTCTTCATTCCCTGAAACTTCCCAGATGCTCTGAAAAGTATTGATGATGACCCAGTTCTTTTTCACTGTCCTTCCCTCCTTTCTTCTAACTCTCCTTCCTTCATTCTTTTCTTTTTCCTTTTACTTATTTTTGTTTTGTTTTTTTGCACCGATCTTGGCTTCCCTGAGATCACACTACCACTCTTTTACTGTCATATTTTTGGTCTCTTTTCTCTGTCTTTTACTTTCTCCATTCTTTTAAAATATTTTTATTGGTGCATTATAGTTATACTCAATATTTGGGTTCATTCTGATAAAATCAGAAATGATAGAATATAATTTGCTCCACACCAGTGTTCAGTACTTCTTTCTTTCTCCTCCTCCCTCCCTTGTTCCCTTTTCTCTACTCTATTGGCCTGCCTTCTGTTTATTTATAGTTTTTTTAAATTGGTGAATTATACATTAACATAAAGGTGAAATTCACTGTGGCACATTCATACAGGTACGTAGCATAGCTTGGTTCCTTTCATTCTGCAGTTCCTCCATTTTTTCCTCCTTCCTCCTTCCTCCTCTATCCTTTTCTCTACTCCACTGTTCTCCCTTGTATTTTTTCTCTATATTTGTCTCTACCTTCCTTGTATGAAAGAAAACATTTTATTCTTGACTTTCTGAGCCTGGCTTGTTTCATTTAGCATAATGTGCTCCAGTTCTATCCATTTACCCACTAATAACATAATTTCATTCTCTACAGCTGAGTAAAGCTCCATTGTGAATATCTACCACATTACCTCTATTCATTTATTCATCTGTTGACTGAACCCTGATCTGGTTCCAAAACTTGGCTATTGTGAATTGTGCTATTATAAACATTGATGTGCCTGCATCATTAGAGTATGTGGATTTTAGTTCTTTGGGATAAATACCAAGGAGTGGGATAACTGGGTCATAGGATAGTTCCTATGACCTATCCTTTCCTATAGGAAAGTTCCTTTCCTAGTCTTTTGAGGAATCTCCGTACTGCTTTCCAAAGTGATTATACTAATTGGAAGTCCTATCAACAATGGATGAGTGTACCTTTTTCCCTATATACTCTGCAGCACTTATCATTATTTGTAGTCTTGATAATTGCCATTCTATTTGGGATCAGGTGAAATGTCAATGTAGTTTTGATTTGCATTCCCTGGTTGCTAGGGATGTTGAACATTTTTTCATATTTGTTGGCTATTTATATGTCCTCTTTTGCAAAGTGTCTGTTTTATCTTTAGCACATTCATTGATTGAGTATTTTTACTATTAAATTTTTGAGTGCTTTATATATTGTAGTATAATTTGATGTCAGTTATTTTTCTTGCTCAGAATGGCTTCAGTTCTCCTGAGTCTTACATTTTTCCAAATTGACTGTTTTTTCTAGTTCTGTGAAGAATGTCATTGGTATGTTGATGAGGATTGCATTGAATCTGTATAATTCTTTTGGTAGAATGACCATTTTGAAAATATTAATTCTTCCTATCCAAGAACATGGGATGTCTTTACATTTTCTAAGGTTTTATTTGATTTTTTTTTCCTCTAGTGTTCTGTAACTTTCATTTAAAGTGTCTTTCACCTCCTTAGTTAGATTAATCCCAAGTTCCTGCGTTGGTTTGTTTGGTTTTGTTTATTGTGAAAGGGATAGTTTTCCTGATTTCTTAAAGATTTATTATTGGACTATCAGAAAGCTATTGATATTTATATGTTGATCTTGTGTTCTGCTAGTTTACTAAATTTGTTTTTTAACTCTAGACATCTTCATGTAAAGTTTCTTGCGTCTTCTATATGTAGGATTATGTCATCAGCAAGCAGAAATAATTCAACTTCTTCTTTTCCTATTTGTATCCCTTTAATTTCCTTTTCTTACATAACTTCTTTGGCTAAAGTTTCAAGAACTATGTTGAACAGGAGTGGTAAGAGTGGACATCTTTTTCTTCCTCCTAATATAGGAGAAAATAAGTTCAGTTTTATCTCCATTTTGTATGATATTGGCTTTGGGATATATATATATATATATATATATATATATATATATATATATATATTCTTTACAATGTTGATGTAAGTTTCTTCTATCCCTAATTTCTTTAGAATTTTGGGTGTTCTATTTATTGAATGCTTTTCCTGACTCTTTTGAAATGATCATGTAATTCTTGTCCTTACTGTCTGTGGTTAATTACATTTATTGATTTGCATATGTTGAACCAACCTTGCATTCCTGGCATGAAACCCACGTAATCATGGAGTACTATCTTAATGTGTTTTTGCACATGGTTTGTCAAAATTTTATTTAGAATTATTGTATTTATTTTTTTCAGATATATTGGTCTGAAGTTTTCTTTCCTTGATGTGTCTTGTTTTGGTTTTGGGATCACAGTGATACTGGCTTCATAAAAGATCCCTTTTCTTCCTATTCCATGGAATTATTTAAAAAGTTTGGCACTACTTATTCTTTAAATGTCTGTTAGAACTCAACTGAGAATCCATTTGGTCCTGGACTTCTTTGTTGTTGTTGTTGTTGTTGGAGGGCTTTTAAATGCTGCTTAAATCACACTGCTTGATACTGATCTGTTTAGGTTTACTATATGTAATAGTTTAAATTGGGCAGGTTTTATGTGCCTAGAAATTTGTCAATAATTACTCCATTTTCTAGTCTATTGGAAGATAAATTTTCATAATAGTTTCTAATGACCCTCTAGATTTCAGTATTGTCTATGGTGATATCTCCTTTTTATCTCTAATTTTGTTGATTTGTGTCCTCTTTCTTTTGATTAATTTGGTTACAATTTTATCTCATTTATCTTTTCAATTTGGTTATAGATTTTTTAATTTGGTTACAGTTTTATCTCATTTATCTTTTCAAAGAAATAACACTTTGTTGCATGGACCCTTCATATATTTTTAATTCTCAATTTCATTCATTTAAGCTGTGAATTTAATTATTTCTTCTACCAACTTTGGAATTCATTCATTATTCTTCTATGGCCTTGAGATATAACATTAGATTATTTATTTGTGATTTTTTTTTAATGGAGGAACTCAATGCTATAATCTTTCATCTTAGAACTGCCTCATACTGCCCCAGAGATTATCACAGGTTGTAGCTTTGTTCTTTTATGTTTTCAATATTTTAAAAAATTTCTCCCCTGATTTCTTCTATGATCCATTCTTCATTCAAAAGTGTGTTATTCAATCTCCAGATGTTAAAGTTATTCCTATTTTTGTGTTGCTGTTGATTTATAATTCCATCCCATTATGATCTGCTATTCTTATTCCTAATGTCATATTTTAAGATTTCAGTCTCTTCCACAATATCCTATTTTGTTTTTAGATCTTACCTACCATAATGGCATCTTTTGTTTATCATGAATTCATAACTTCCAATTATATTTCTCTAATACTGAACTTTTATTTGTAATTCTGATTTTTATTTTTATGGAGAATATCTTCACCTGGATGGTATAGCTTCAAATTAAGTGTGTATAATGAATCACATTATTTTCTATTTTCACAATTTCTTCTTTTGATATTATTATTAGGCATTTATTATATAACTTTTTTTCCTTCTCCTTTCTTTTAAAGTCAGTAACTACATCCTGTTGATTTTTCTTTCCCAGTTATTATTGTATCTACAAGTACCCCTTTTTTGGTAGCATCACTATATTCACCCTAGCTGAGATCAGTGTCATCCATTCTTGAACTTCTCTAATAGACTCCTTTGCTCTTTTATTCACACAAGTCAATCCATTATTTACATATTAGTTACATTAACCTTTTAAAATATCTCTTTCCTTTTTGTATATTCATAGTAACAAAATTTAAATGTCATATTAAATATCAAACTTCAAACAAGAATATTACCAGCAGAAGCAAGAAACTGGCTAAATATTAAACAAATCAATTATTAAATTAGGTTTAGTGAAGGTAATTAATGTTTATTTCAAAAAAATCATCCAATCTAGATAAATCATTCTTTGTATGGCCAAGCATTTTCTAAATCAGAATATTTCCAAGTGTAATGATTTTCTCTTGTTTTCTATTGATTCTTAGGTTTGCTTTGAAGTTCTCTCATCTAAAAGACTTAGCTAATGGTTCTATTTCAGTGAACTCTTTCTCTTCTGAATATAATAGAGTAAATTATCATGAATAGTTACAGAGAGTTAAACAACTGAAACTAATTATTGTTATATATTTTAGAGATTTCCTTTTTTCTTTTTCTTTTTTTTTTTTTTTGGTACTGAGGATTGAACTCAGGGGCACTCAACCATTGAGCCACATCCCCAGCCTTGTTTTCTATTTAATTTAGAGACAGGGTCTCACTGAATTTCTTAGAGCCTCTCTAAGTTGCTGAGACTGGCTTTGAACTCATGATCCTCCTGCCTCATCCTCCTGAGCTGCTGGGATTACAGGCATGTGCCACTGCACGCAACTTTTGAGATTTATTCTTTTCTGTGTAAAAGGTCTAGTTGCAAATTCTTCAGGAATATTTTCTCACATTTCACTACAGCTTGGATAATATTCACTATAATGAGCAGACTTGCAGAGAATATGATTGATAGTTTTATGGTTGGTGGATTAAAAGAAGTTCCACGTAATGGATCAATGAATGTTTTGGTGAAAGGTCATTAATATCTGGGTATTAGGAAATATTGGCCCTATGAAATGCACTGTGGTGGCCATAGGGTACTGTGGCAATAGCATCAGAATGCAAGACATATGGAGTGTTAGCTTTAGGTATATGCGCTATGAAAATAAACCTCTTTTCTTTTGTCACAATTCTCTCAGTAAAAATGTTAAAGGTATTTACTGATAAAAGATTTTATTATTCTGTAAATTTTTTAACCCATAGCCCTTTCAGCTCTCAAATTTCTTGGATAATAACATCATCTACTTGAATAAAATGCCATAACTTTGTCATCATTTAATTAAATAAATCTTTTAATTCCTATTTAAATGATAATTATTAATCATCTTATTTTATATATACTTATTAAAGGTGTGCTATACTTATTCATATTTTTACTCATAATTATTTAATGTATCAGTATTTGTTTTTTGATATTATTAGACATTTTATTATTTTATTATTTAGAAAAACATGTGGCTGTTTTAGATGTCTGTTAATGCTTTTGATTGAGATAACTATGATCAGGAAAGTTAATAAATGAAACAAGTTCCCTTAGGATTTCCTTAAATCAGCAGGAATGTTGAGGCAGAAATAAATGCTATTAGTGTTAATAAAACTCAAATCTGTTTCAAAATCTGTGAGCTGTAGATCCTATGCCTTATACATTGTACCAAACAGGATAGATATGCATCTTCAAATAAATTATGCATTAAAAGCAGCCTGAAAGACAGAAAGCAATCAGTGTAGTGAATGATAGTTGTAAGTTATTCCACATGACATTATGCAGATAAGGTATCAAATACTGACAACCACAGGTTCCCTGTATTCCAAAGCTCGAGTAAATAATCATTACCTGTTCATTACTCTCTAGGGAGGGTCTTAATCAGAATTTATGAAAGGACAAACATTTTGAACAGAAGAAAGACAGGTAAAAGCTTAGGCACATCCCATTCAACCTAAGAAATCACATTTTCTCAAGTTGAACATTTTAAAACTTTTATTCTTTCTCACATTTATATATAACACTTTCGTGTTACTGCACTTTCTTCAGTTAATGATGACTCTCGATTTAGCATTGTCCATGAATTTAATTAGTGTATAATTTTACTCTACATATCATTAATTGGCATGCTAAACAGGGAAACAGCTGTGGCAGAATAACTATTGCAGACATGCTTAAACTTAGCATCCTAATTCATTAAGAACTGATAAGGAAACAGGAAGAGAAATAAAATTTGAAAAATTTCTATATTAGTTTTTATATGTCTAAATGCAAATGAAATATTAATATAAATGTGGCTAATAACAGCAATAATTCAAAAAAGTAAAATTATTGATTTTAAAATCATTTAATTTTCAATAGACTTTTTTTCTTAATTAAGGATAATGATCTGAGCCAAAATCAGATTTCAAAAGCAACAAAAATAATCAAAAAGAGAAAGCAAGTTGTGCTCATTGGGTTTTGAAATTTTAAAACTCTGAATAGGCTAGATGATATAAGATAAATTTTCCTGTTTCAGAAATAATTTTTAACCTTCTGGGAAAACAAGGACCTGAATGGTAGGAAACCATTAGATCCCAAATTACTTATCCTGAATTTCTTAGAAGCATTGGTGAAGCACGTCTATATGATGACATTTTACTGTTTTTTAAATAAAGGAACCTATTTATAATTGGAATTTTCAATGAATAATCTGAAAAATTGCAAACCTTGAAACTCAGTATTTATTTTTCAAATAGTTCCTTTCTCCTCATCCACAAGTTAAACTCTGCTCCCACCCATCTCCTAACACTTTTCCTCTGCAGTGTAAGAGCACTTTTAAAGAAAACTGAAGAACAGAAACCAAAACTCCAGAAGTTGCTGCAGGGATTTGTTTTCTGAATGCAAAACGAAGAGTCCTGAGAACTCAGGCATCACAAAGAGTTTAAAATATGTAGCGAGAGCAGCTGTCATGACTTCTGTAAGCGATGCCAGCAAGCAACAATTTCAATATCAGAACCTAAACTCCTTCGTTAATTTACCAGTCCCCTAAGTAGATGAAACCATTCATGGGTACGTTCCATCTGTTCCAAGAAGTCCCTATGTTTGTCATTTCTTAGATGGGTGCACACTATCCAAGTGTGACCCAAACTTACAAATCAGCTGTCAGGTAGTTGTGAAGGCAAAGACATAGGAAAGTAATCTCAACTTTGAAAATATTTTTACTCATAAAAATATCAGAATCAAATCTTTTGCGACTAAAATATTATGACATCATTTACCTTTTTCAAACTCTCTTAAATAGCAAGTTAGATATTATGATTATTGCTATCTTCTTTTTAAGGAAGTTCTCTGGTTATTTTGGTCCAGAACTGTCACTGTGCTGTACTAAATTTTGTCAGGCTACAAAAAATAAGACATAACTAGAAATGCAGAGAATGGGTTTCTTTCCTTCATATCTAATTAGAAAATCTCAATTTTAGACATTATAAATATTTTCTTATTTACCAAGGACAAATAATGAATTTCAGTAAGAAAATCAGGAAATAACTACA
This sequence comes from Xerus rutilus, assembly GCA_028644305.1. NCBI lineage: Eukaryota > Metazoa > Chordata > Mammalia > Rodentia > Sciuridae > Xerus > Xerus rutilus. The sequence continues at coordinate 67,595,184 of CM053410.1, forward strand.
AGAAAACATGAATTCTCAGAGATGAAATTGTGTCTTATTTGAGAAGCTTTAAGAAGGGGAGCGTCTAAGACAAATGATACACAATGCTGTTTATTCTGCCTTTGAAGATTCTTAAATAATGATCTCATTTTTAAGATTCAGGTAAATATATCTCTACTTTTTAACTGTGCACTGATTATTGTGTTAACTTCACAATTTCCTACTATAATCATTCTTATCTCCATAATCATTTCTGTTCAAAACTTTATTTAATTAAATACTGTCTTGCATAGCTTCTTTTCTGAGTGGAAGTTTTATATTTCCAATTACCTTGCACATTCTGGGAATAAGAACACTTAGTCATTAAACATGAGCATTTTGAATCAGCTACAGGTTTTAATTCTAATTCATACTCTTTATATGAATTTTGACTATCTCTTGGTTTTAGTATTCTCAACTTAACTGCAATAGTTAATAATATACACCTAAGTTTGATAAAGATTAAATCAGTTGAAGAATGTAAAGCACTTTATCTAAAACACAGTAGTTAACTATCCAATTAAAAATACTTTTGTGTGGTTGATACCGAGCCACACTTGATCTAAGACCTTCGTCAGCAATTCTTATAGTGAATTGAATGACACATTTCAGTAATTCCTACTTGTAAGCATTCAAACTAGTAAAATTTTTTTAAAAAACTACAAATGAAAAATCTACAATTGTGTCAACATAACCCAATTTCAATTATCAGCGTATGAATTCTGCAAAATGCCTAGTAGCTCTGGCCAATCCCATCACACATGATACCACAGATGACCCAGGGGTGGAGGAGAGTGGCCAGGTTCTCCTGGCCACCCTCATGGGAAATGACTTTTCTATAGTCCTTTCTTCCATGAAGTGCTCCATTAAGAGTCAGTCATTCCTCAGGGCTTTGCCACTGGTCTATCTTTCTGTATTTTCCCAGCTGAAATTTTTTCATCATATTGGAGAGGAAAAGGTAAACATGAAACACTATTTGGAGTTTTCATATTCTCATTCATATCTTCTGAAATCATATCTTAATTAAATTTATTCCATCTAATTGGACCATGCCTCTGTTTCTTTTCCATCTCAACTGAGTATGCCAGGTCCCTTGCCTTTCCAGGACTCTGTCACACAAAAATATAGCGTCTGTTATATTTCACTCTGTGAGGCTATTTCAGTGTCCTTTTTTATGCCAATTATCTTTTCTCAGGTTGTTCCCAGGTAAAAGTTGTCTCCCAGGAAGCCATCAGGGTGATTTATTTAAAGTGTTATTTCCAAAAGAATTGGTCTGGCTAGAACTCTCCATACTATATTGAATAAAAATAGTGAAAGTGGGCTTTTTTGTCTTGTTTCAGATTTTATTTGAGGAAAATTTTCAAGTTTTCCCCATTGACTGTGATGTTGGCTATGAGTTTCTCATAAAAGATTCTTACTGTGTTGAAGTACATTTCTTCTACATTTAATTCGCTGAGAGTTTTAATCATGAAGGAATGTTAAATTTTATCAAATGCATTTTCTGCATCTATTGGAATCATCTTAACCAAAACTTCTGATTTTGATTCTTTTAAGCTAATGCATTTACTATGATAGTGTTAACATGTTTATTGGGTTACATAGTTTGAACCACTAATGCTTGAATTCCATTTGCTTGTGGTGAGTGGTATTCATAATGTGCTATGGAGTTCAGTTTGCTAAGATTTTGCTGAAGATTTTTGCATCTATGTTAAACAGAGATAAAGTTCTGGAGATATTTTTCTTTTGTGTGTATGTGTATGTGTGTGTGAGTGTGTGCACACACACGCATTCTTGTCTCTTTTGGTTTTGATATAAGGATAATTCTGGACTCTTTGAAAAGAATGAGCATTAGTTCTTAATATGTTTAGGAGAATTCAGCGATGAAGTCATTAGGTCCTCGACCTTTTTCTGATTTTTTTTTTTAGTGGAGGGCTACTGGGGACTGAACTCAGGGGCACTCAACCACTGAGCCACATCCTCAGCCCTATTTTGTATTTTGAGATAGGGTCTCACTGAGTTGCTTAGTTCCTCGCTTTTGCTGAGGCTGGCTTTGAACTCTTGATCCTCCTGCTTCACAGCCTCCCAAGCTTCTGGGATTACAGGCGTGCGCCACCGTGCCTGGCTTTTCTGATTTTTTGAAAGCACACTTTTTATTACTGATTCAATTGCTTTGCTAATTATTGTTCCATGGAGGTTTTATATTTTCTCACAATTTAATTTTGGTGGGTTTTATACTTCCAGAAATGTATCCTTTTCTTCTAAGTTTTTCAATTTGTTGGCATATATTTGTTCAAAACAGTCTCTAAATGACCTATATGTTTCTGTGTATTGTTTGTAATGTTTGATTTTGAGCTTTTTTTAAGTCTAACTAAAAAGGAATTTGTCAATTTTATCTTTTCAAAACACTCTTCATTTTATTGATTTTTTGTGTTTTTTAGTCACTAACTTATTTCTGCTTTGATTTTATTCCTTTTTTTCCTACTAATTTTGAATTTAGTTTGTCCTCGTTTTTCTAGCTTCCTGATATGTAGTGATAGGTTGTTTGAGAGTTTTCTCTTTTTTGATGTAGGCCTTGATTGCCATCAACTTCCCTCTTAGTATTGCTTTTACTGTACCCTGTGAGTTTTCATATGTTGTGTTCGTATTCTCATTTTTTCAAGAAATTTTAAAATTTTTTCTTCAATTTCTTTATTGACTCACTGGTTATTCAGGAGCATGTTGTTTAATTTCCATGTATTTATATTATTTGGAAGTTTATTCTGTTTTTGATTTAGTTTTATTACATTGTGATGAGAAAAGTTACTTGGATGTGGCTTTGTTTCCCTTTGTTTACTTGCTTAAGGCTTGTTTTATGCCTAATATATGATCCCACCATGTACTTGTGTTAAAAATGTCAAATTTTAACTGCTGCATTATTTATTACCCAGAGGAAATAGTTCAATTATGTCCTATTTTGTCTATTTCCTATTTCCTTCTTCATATTGTATAAATGTGAAGATCCAGACTAAGAGATATCATGTCCTTGAGGGGTGGGAAAGAAAAAAAAAATTACTGTAAATAGGTACCATTGCTCATTTCATGTGTTGTTTCTGATCTATTTTATAAACAGAATGGAAAATTATTATGTCCCAAATCAGTGGCTTCATACCATGTGTTCATGAGAGTTGAACTAATCTCTAGAAAAAAATATAGCATATGACACAGCAGCTGTGACTGGGGCTCCAGCTAGATTAACAGGTGGATAGTGGAATAGTTTAAAATCTTCCTTCAGAATCACTCCTGTTTCCTCAGGGGCCAGATGTAAATTGTTTTCAACAAATGTTGAGGGTTCCATATCTGTATCCTTTAGGCTATAGAGGATGGACTAATATCTGCCACTTACCCATGATGTGGCATTACTTAATTTATTATGTTGAGGTTTAGTTATAGAAGCTTCCATTGGTATCACTTTCTGAGAGTTGTTATTAAATAGCCTAGGAGCCTAATGTGAGAATTGAAACAACTTCGAACTATGTAAATTCTAATCATACATTCATGAAACCATTGTTTGCTATATTCATTATCTGACTTCAAATGTCTCCAGTCTACTGAAGGGTATGATAGTGTTTCAAATCTCCAATATTAAGGTCAATTTAGATGTTCAGAAAAACAATCCTCTAAATGTTTGGACCCTTTCTTATGTCCTTTAGAATTATCCATAATAATATGGATAACATAGAAATGTCCATAAGTCATTCTTTGGAGCAGGCTGGAGTAATTGCTAGTAAGTCTGTTTTGGATGGTATTACAAAGTTCTTCCTCTTGGAGATCTGGCATTCATTTCAGCAACATTATTCTAAACTTCAAATGAGCTCAAGTTTGGAATCTTGACAGAAAATGGATACTTTTTGGAAAACAGCAATTAAAGGTTATATACCCTTTATTTCTCCTGTTGTATAAGCTGAATAGTACTCCTCTGCCTGTGTATTTTGTACATATGGGCACTGCTTTTTGCTTATTGTCTATATAAATATCTGTAGGATAGCTGGGCATCTTGCTGTTAATTTAATTCTGCTACTCATTACAATAATTGCATCCACCTGGCTTCTGGTGTCTAAGCACACCCTCTATGGTTTGGGGTTCTCTCATTTCTATTTCTATTATTGCTTCTAGTTCTATAACTGCCTCTTCTTCCATCAGTCCTGGCTTACTGATAGAAAGGAAAATAACTACTAAACATTTTAATGATGCTGGTGTCTCTCTTACTAATGTACAGCTTAATGATGCTGTTTCTAATGGTTTTGGCAAATTGTTGATTTCAACACATCTTTCTATGGAATGTAATTATCTGGCAAGAGTTCCCACTTACGTACAATTAATCACTCAAACAGTCCCATTTCCCTAACCTTTAAAACTCTCTACTGTCTGCAATGGGAATTTGGCTATCTTTCCTTCATTTGGAATATTCATTGCTTTTCCAGTTTCTGTGATCTACCCTAGTAGTTAGTTCATACCATCTTGTAAAGCCCTTGACAGGGTATTAAAATTTGTATGTTAAAAATTTCTCTTAGATAAACTCTGCCATATTTAAATTTTTCTGTCTCTGTGGGCCAAACATTCTCCAAATTCAATCCTATTTGTTCCATTCCAGCTACTTCTAATTCGTGTTGATTAGCTATTTTAAGACATAGCATCTTTCCTTTCTCATGATGCTCTGTAAATTCGCAGCTGAGTCATGTCATCACTTAATATTACTTACGTCAAGAGTGCATCAGGGAAGATTATGCCCATCCTGAAGGGACAAATACTCTTTCATAAGACAGAAACCTCTTCACTGTCATTGAGGGAGGCACAAAAAGTAGATGAGCCACTTTTTTTAAGCCCCCATGCTTAGAGATTTCTAGTACTTCAAAATTTTCTCAAGCATCTGCTTAATTGTACACATCTAAATTATTGGGGTTCCATTGTTTCCCAAACTGAACTTTAATAGTGCATAATAGATATTCCTTCTTTTGTCAATAGTCATCTCTAGTGTTTGGACATTCTAGATATTATATGCTAGGCCTGACCTACATCATTCTCCATACCTTGTGCTAGAAAATGAGAAATTATTATTTGTTGAAGCTTCATTTTAATCTTTGTTAAGAAGAATCTATTTCAGTACCAAAGAGACAAATAGGGTAGAGAAAGGGGATGCAAGGGAGAAGGGAGGTTATGGGAAGTCACTAGGGAATGTAATTGATCAAATTATATTGTATGCATTGCAGACACCAATATTCACATCAAAACTCACAATTCATCCAGGTGCAGTTGTGCATGCCTATAATCCCAGGGGCTTAAGGGGCTGAGGCAGGGGGATCACATGTTCAAAGCCAGCCTCAACAATAGCAGGACACTAAGTAACTCAGTGAGACTCTATCTCTAAATAAAATACAAAATAGAGCTGGAGATGTGGCTCAGTGATTCAGTGCCCCTGAGTTCGATTCTTAGTACCACCCCCTCCCTAAAAAAACCTTCACAATTTTATGAATTAATGTGCATCAATAACAAAAGAGGGCTCTGTGTTCATTAGCTATTGCTGTGATCAAAAGACACAGCAACAAAAGGAAAAGGAGGAAAAGTTTATTTTGAGCTTATGCCTTCAGAGTTTAAAGGACAGCTAATAACATTGCTCTGGGCCAGAGGAGAGTGAGGCAGACTATCCTGGCAGATGAACGTGGCAGAGAAAAGCTGCTAGGCTCATGGCAGTGGGAACAGAGAGAGTAGGAGGAATGAGGAGGACAATATATTATCCCCAGGGGCAAGCCTGCAGTGACCCACCCACTCCAGCCACACTCTACCTATGTACAGTTGCCACCCAGGACAGCAGTCCTTCCAAATTTATTCATCCATCAACTGTATTGATTTACTGCGTAGGTTAAATTTCTCATAATCTAGTATTTTACTTCTGGACATTCCTGCATTAACACAGAATGTTTGGGGGGACACTTCATGTCCAAACCACAACATGATGTATTTTAATTTTTCTCTGAATCTATTTGAACAGTATATTTTCTAATCATTCTTGAACTATTATGTATAGAGACAGCTTGAAAATTTCCATATGCTTCAAATTCTGTTCATACTGATAAGAATTTGGTTTGGGATGTGATGCCTATATTTTGGTAATAGTTTTCTGAATTAATTATATATTTAATTTTTTTTTGCCATTATTAGAAAATCAGTGTTATCTTCTGGAAGTGGATTGATGTTCTATATAATTATAGAGAGGACTTTACAGTATATTGCATTGTCTATAGAACAGATGAGGCCATCAGACTTGTTACAGTTCACCCAGATGTAAGGGAAAGGCAATCTTGATTATATTTAGGAGTAGGGTTCCAGCATAGAGGTGCAATGATGGAACAAAAGGGTCCCTTGTTAGGCAGAAGTCAAACAAGGCTGGCTGTAAAGGAGAAGTGCAGTGCCTCAACAGAATGAGTAGAGCGAAATAGCACTTTGGAGTCAACTGCGGACTTGATTGGTGTCAAGATAAATGTTTACATCCAGGCGTGGTGGCTCAAGCCTGTAATCTCAGCACTTAGAGAGGCTGAGACAGGAGAATCGCAAGTTCAAAGCCAGCCTCAGCAACTGCGAGGCGCTAAGCAACTCAGTGAGACCCTGTCTCTACATAAAACACAAAATAGGGCTGGAGATGTGGCTCAGTGGTTGAGGACCCCTGAGTTCAATCCCTGGTACCAAAAAAAAAAAAAAAAAGATAAATATTTGCAAATATTAATTAAGGACATACAATGTTTCAAATATTCTTCTGGATTGTTCAAACAGTAGAGAATATGCAGGTCTCCCTTGGTAACTTATGTTCTTATCATGGGAATTACGGTGAGAGACATGAATAAAATAGTCTAACCTCTCCAAGAAGGAATTGTTTCTTTGAGTCAGTGGGTTTATGTTTGTGTGTGTGTATGTGTGTGTGTGTGTGTGTATGCGCGCGCGCTTGTGTAATATCTTTTATTTCCTATCCTTTTATTTTCAAACTTTGAGTCACTACACAAAAGCGATCAATTTTGTATGCAGCATATACATAGTTTTCAATCAATTCCAACCATTTTTACCTTATATTTCCATATGGACCTTAAATTAAGGGCTGATAGATTTGGGTTAAATCACCCATACAAATATTCATTTTCTATTTGTCAAAAATAGTTCTGTTTCCTTTTCACTTATCTTGACCTATTTTTATGAATCAATTGCATTTTCCTCCTCTATTTTGCTGTTTACTTAGGTGTTATCTAAAAGATAACAACAAATAACCTTGTTTTATTTAGCAGTCTACCTTACATTGGTACTTTTATCATTTTCTAGGTGGTAAAGAATCTTAAAACATTATATTTTGTTTGCTACTTTATTTTTGTGTGCTTTAATTGGTATGTTTTGAATTTCAATTTCACATGTAATTTAAATCTCACAATAAATTTATTAGCATTAGTTTAAAATTTAATATTTATATTTCTCACCTACTTGTACTTTTTTTTTTTTTTGATTGAGAGTCCACACTCTATTACTGAAATCCTGTCTGGAACACTATTCTTCTATCTAATAAATTCTTCTCATCTATTTTAGTGCAAGTTTTTCTGGTCATTAATTCTCTTTGGTTTTGTCTATTCTTGAACTCACCCTTTATTCCATCTTTGTATTTAAAGGTATTCATCACCTATATAAATTCTGTGTCAGAATTTAATTTTTGTCAGCACTTTAAAGATATAATAGCAATTTATCTTGCTTTTAATCATTTCTTCAGAAGTTAGTTTACAATCTGTTACTCGTTTAAAGATTAAGTGTCTATTTATGGCCTTTTTATTATGAGATTTTACCCTTTTCCTTTGGTTGTGAGAAGTATTATTATAATAGAGCTTTGTGTTAATACTTCTTTGAGTTGATGGTTTCTTTAACTTCAATTTGTGGTTTTATGTCTTTTTTGTTACTTTGGACAATAATGTGACAATATTTGATCGTAATTTGTTGTTTCTTTTTGAATCTCTCCCTTTTTGTATTAGAATATCATTTGTCCATATGAGTAAATTTCTATCCCATATTGTTCTTTCTAGTTCTCTGTGTACTTCAGTTTTTGTATTTGTTACTGAAATTCTTAGTTCTCTAATCTATTAAGCTCATTTCACAAGCCCATCCTTAATTTCCTCTAATGCATTATTAATATTTATAATCTTCAAGGACTCTTATGGTTTAAATTGACTCAATATATATATTCATGATCTCTAATTTATTGATTATAATACTCTAGCTATTTTAAAGTCCAGATCAGATAACATTAACATCTTGATAACATCCGAATCATCTCTATTGTGTCTTTTTACTTCTCACTATTTTTGTGGTCATTCTAACAATTTTCTTTTGACATACTTAATAATATATTATTGAATACCAGATATGGTTCATGTAAAAATTATTCAGATGTTGATAATATCACCTCCCTCAACGAGCATTTAATTTCCTTTTGCCATATAGAATAGAAACTATCCAATAACATTGATAATTTAAAGCTAATTTTAGGCTTTATCTGGTCTCCTCTTTGTTGTTGTGGTTATTGTGGTTAAATCCAGGGCATAGTTCTTTCTCTGAAAGCATAGGTCTACCCACTCAGGCATAACACTATCCAGTCTTAAGGAGCAGAAGTGTTTTCTAGGATCTGTCTATTAAGAGGCCTCTCTTCTCTTTACTAGGTGGAACATTTTCTAGTTTCAGTTTTTTTGTGAGCGCTATTAATAATTACTCGTACTTGGCGGATTGTCTTTAAATGCAAGCATATATTCAATCACACCAATCATCAAATACAAACAATTAAAGCAAAAAGTGTTGGATGTGCTGGAGCACCCCAACCAGCATTCAAGGCACACTAATTAAACACTATAAGCAAATCACACAATCCTAGAGCAATTAAACACTACAAGAAAATCACACAATCCTAGGGCAACCACAAGCCCAAAATACCTCTACTGCCATACAACTTCTCTTAGCTGAAGAGCAGACATTGCCAATGTCCCGTTGTTCTCTCCAGCTAATGGGTGGACGTCAGGGAATGGTGGAGTCGATCTGGGGATGGACAGCAAGGTGGCCAGTCTCAGCAATGTCCTCAGAGAGTGGAGCCCTCTGATGTGGCAGGACAAGCGGTTTATATACAGTTTCAAGTTGGTGCTCATTGTTATCATGCTCTGGCATTGATCTGTCTGTCTCTAGATGATGGTCCTTATCAATTGCGTCCAATCATGACTAAGCATGCCTGTAGCTGCTATTCCTTACAGCCAGCAACTTAGTGAGTCCCAGCATGTCCAAGCATGTCCCAGCATGTGGCAGATGCTTTTTACACGGTTTGCTGCCCTTTTGCTCAACTGCTATCCTCTCTGATAAGAATTAGAAAAAGCCACAAGAGAAAAACTGCTTCTCTTTTTCTCTAGGATCATGGTCTCTCAAGTCCTCACTGCCTTAGTGCTCTCTGATGATTTCAAAATCAGCTTCCAATATAGTATTTCAAATATAGTATACAGCTTTTATACTGGATACATACCTCTGTAGTACATTTTTTTTTCTGAATTAACTAATCTATCATGTTTCAATGCAGAGAACTGCAACTGTGACAATACTAAGAAAGAATATACCACAAAGAAGGAAAGCTGAGCATAAAAAGGTCAAGGAATTTTGAGAGAGGTGTCTGTTGTTAAGGTATTAGGACATGGTAACCAGGATAGAGTTGATAAGTTTGGAAAATAATCTTCTTATAAACATTATACTAACAAGAAATTTGTTTTCAGCTGGGCATGGTGGCACATGACTGCCTGTAGTCTCTGTAGCTCCGCAGGCTAAGGCAGGAGGATTACAAGTTCAAAACCAGCCTCAGCAAAAGCAAGGCACAAAGCAACTCAGTGAGATCCTGTCTCTAAAAAAAGTACAAAATAGGACTGGGGATATGGCTCAGTGGTCAAGTGCTGCTGAGCTCAATCTCTGATACCACTACCCCCCTCCCAAAATATTTTTCTTTCATTTTATGTGTATTGATAAGGCTGTTAACTTAAGGATGGAGTTACATGGACTAATTTATACTTTCAATAATGTCAGTTTTTCTTTTATACGAGGTGGAATAACAGGAGCTGAGATTATCCTCAGGACTGAAACAACAAAATAGAGAAATATGGTTTTAAAGTCATTGGACATTAGACAATGTAGGACAGTGGTCCTTGAATGCCAGGAAACAAAGAGATGATCTCAAAAATTGTTGCAGCTTTCTGTGTGAAAGAGTATCATGGGTGAAGTAAGGGGAAGGGGCACTAACTTAGGTAGGGCTCCGTGATCTTCCTGAGTCTAAAATCCTGAAGTGAATCTTGGAAGGCCCAAGAAGGTAGAGCTCACAGAGGAGAGTTGCAGATAGGTGAAAGCTACAAAGAAAGAACTCTAAAGATCTTCAGACTAGACCACTCAAGTCATGAGGTGAGCACCTAAGATTTGCTGCTTCTACAATAAAAATGATTCTAGAAAGGGATTTCTGGGAACTCTAGCTCAAATTAGAAAGGTTTATATCTAAAAACCATCTCAATGGATGATTCTATTTATATGACATTGTTAAAAATACAAGCTCATCCGTAGTGACAATAATAAGTCATGAGTTGCTTCAGGAGCCTGCTGTGGGATTCTGGGATGCAGGGTTTACTGATTAAGAAATTGGACCTGTGGGAAATTTTGGGGATGATGAATGTTTTCATTAACTTGATTGTTGTCATACCTTCCTAAGTTTATACTTGCATCAAAGCTTCAATTGTAGTCGGGAGCAGTGGCGCACGCCTGTAATCCCAGCACTTAGGGAGGCTGAGACAGGAGAATCTCAAGTTCATAGCCAGCCTCAGCAATGGCGAGGTGCTAAGCAACTCAGTGAGACCCTGTCTCTACATAAAACACAAAATAGGGCTGAGGATGTGGCTTAGTGGTCGAGTGCCCCTGAGTTCAATCCCCCTTACCAAAAACAAACAAAAACAAACAAACAAACTTCAATTGTACACATTAAATCCAATTTATTTAAGTTACATTTTAACAAAGCTAAAAACAATATATTTATAACTGGTAAGTCTTTAGAATGATGTAAAGAACAGAAGACAAATCAATTGGAAGTATTTTGCAACAGTTCAGATAATGAGGATGGCAGTATTGAAAAACCATGAAAATGTTGAGAAAGGTGAACTTGATATATATTTGGGAAACTTGGGATAGTTTTAGAGAATAATATAGCTGTGTGCCATTTAGTCAATTGACATTTATTTAGAGTCCATTTTATGCTATACAAATTCACGGCACTAGTAATATGGACTCCTCTATAACCTCAATAGAACAATTGAAAAAGTTAAAACATATATTTTCTTTTCTTTTTTTTTTTTTTTGTGGTGCTGGGGATTGAACCCATGGCCTTGTGCATGCGAGACAAGCATTCTACCAACTAAGCTCTATCCCCAGCCTAAAACTTATATATTTTAATCGGAATTACAGAGAAAGCAAGCCAAGGAGCTTTGGTAAGTGAAATGAAGAGAAAGAGAACTCACTCGAGGGACTTCTGAGAAAATGTTAGAAATGGGACACCAATACAAGCTATATGGAGGACTATTTTTTAAACATATTTATTTTTCATAACGATCAGAGCAATTTAAATAGATAAGTAAACTTAGAAATAGTATTAGTTTCGAGCTGGGCTTGGTGGTGCAAGCCTGTAATCCCAGCCCTTGGGGAGGCTGAGACAGGAGAATCATGAGTTCAAAGCCAGACTCAGCAACGGCGAGGTGCTAAGCAACTCAGTGAGACCCTGTCTCTACATAAAAAACAACACAAAATAGGTCTGGGGATGTGGCTCAGTGGTCGAGTGCCCCTGAGTTCAATCTCCAGTACAAAAAAAAAAAAAAGAAATAGTATTAGCTTCATGTAGCATATGTACTACATTGTATGCAGAGGCATGGTAAACTTTCATCAGTAAAGAAAACAGCAAATAATGCGTGCAGGATTCTTATCTCTATATCTTGAATAGATATGATTGAAAACCATAAACAAAACACAAAGAATAATCAATATCATTATTCTATTTCCCATGTCCTTGATTTGACAGCTTCTAGCAATAATCCTGAGCTAACAGGCGAGTTTTCAATATACGTGTTCAATTACTTTTATCTATATTTAACACAAGCCTGTTGATATCATTCACTTTAAAGAGTCTCAGCCTGGAGAATATTTGCCAGTATATCATGAATTTCCATATTTAGTTTTTATACTTTTTTACTCAATGCAATAAATTAGGTGTATTGTTTTATTCACACATGGCTGCTTTGCAATTCAGACCTTGGCAGCTCATTAGAATTACAATGAAATCATCATAGGGAACAGATATCCATGCCTTATTTCTTCAAACTGTCACTAAGCCATGCCAAGTTGAGGAGAACACACACACGAACACATATATTAAATGTAAACTTATTTCAGATTTACTAAGTAAGGAAGTAAGAAATATGATGAATTATCACTGAAGACAGTTTAAGTAAGAAATAAAAATAATCTTAAGCAAAAATATGTATAATCGAAGTTTTGCAGCATCTTATTTTGTGAATAGATGTGAACAATAGGAATTTTGAAAATTTATTTTTTGGTTCATGAGATAAATTGGGTGATAAGGGACTCTTGATATTACTATTGTTTTGGATCAACCTCTACCTTTGTCCAATTACTGAAACTAGGAATTGTGATAATTCTTTTATAGTTGGTATTTTTACATGCAATAGGAATATCCGTATTTTAGTAATATCATCAGTATAACTACACCAATTTTTATACAATTGAACAAGAGAAAATGTGCTTCAAAAATTAATACTGTTGTACAACTTAATTCTTTCACACCAGAAAAATAAAAAAATGCTTGAAAAGTTTATGTATAGCAACTAATGTATATTTTTGGTTCTTTGTGCAGACATCCAATTGCTACAAAACAAAACAAAACACTAAGATCTGCCTAGGAGAGTACAATGCTCATATATTGATCTCAGAAATATTTTTTCACCTTCATTATCTCAATAAATTGTTTGAATTTAACTGCCACAAATATCAGCACTGTGGTATATGCCATTATCGACCCTGTGTTTATGATATTGTTCCAGTTTAAGAAGTCTCAATTTCCGTTCTTCTCAAGTTTTAGAAAAATATGTGACTATATTCTTTGCATGAAAATATAGACAAAATATGAAACCACATATTGATAGTTAGGAAAATAGGTTATTTTGTTTGTTTTAATTTAATTAAACCAATGAATGTAGTAGTCAGTACCCTTAAAATATCTTGATTTGAAAGATGATGGAGAACTTAATTTTTGAAACCATTTAGTGGCTGAAGGAAAAGTAGTATGCCTTACAATTAATGTAAAGTTTTGAGTCATGCATGTAAAGTCTAAATACAAGCACTAGACATACCAGGAATTATTGGGATGAAATATCTTTGGACACACATCTTTGTAGATTACCTTAATATGTATTTTAAAAAATAGAACAATTTCATCTGTTACCAGGAAAGACTAGAGATGTTGGAAATAGATGCCTCTCTGAGAGAAATACATTTCCAAATAAAACCTGTAACTAAAAGCCACTGTGCTGATTGGGTAAAAATGCTTTGGAAATTTGTCATTGCTGGACTGGATTCCATTACTCCTAAGAGTTACAATCCTGTCTAAACAAAAGGACATCATTCTGATTTCTTTTCATATTGCTGTAGATAATGTCCAATCCTAAGTACCTTAAATTATATTATATCCATCTATTTCAAATTTTGGTGAAACTTGATTAATAAAAAACATAAAAGCACTTTGAGTCTTATTCAGATATTTGATTCCTCACTTTTTTTCCCCCTCTTAGGGCTGAGGACCAAAACTTGGGCCTTGATATGCTAGATGTTAGGTCGGCGGGCAGACACAGAAAACCAGACCCACCTGCTGCGCTGCGGTGCTAAGCCATGACACTGTGCTGACGCAACACCAGGAAGTTCCTTGGGAGACAATTTTAGAGACCTCCTCTTTTCCCATCACCGTCCGGAGCCAGCCCACACACTGTCGCGCGCGACAAACGTAATACACATGCGACGAGCGCAGCACGCATGCGTCGAACACAGCACGCATGCGCCAAGCACACCAAGATGGCGGCCCCCAGTGATGCTCTCGGCTCATACCGGAAGGGATCTGACGGCACCAGCTGCACCGAAACCAATCTCAGAAGACACTGGACTCTAAGTCAACACCTCTTCCTGGC
>CM053410.1:67610007-67915268 GCA_028644305.1 Xerus rutilus
GCACGCATGCGCCAAGCACACCAAGATGGCGGCCCCCAGTGATGCTCTCGGCTCATACCGGAAGGGATCTGACGGCACCAGCTGCACCGAAACCAATCTCAGAAGACACTGGACTCTAAGTCAACACCTCTTCCTGGCCCCAGGCCTGCCTCTTCCGGACGGGGAAAAGGCCATATAACCCTCTGTAACACGAGGCACAACGCCATTTTCCCGACCTATTCGAGCCTGGCGATTGGGGGGGAAATTTGGTCCGGGAGCGTACTTTCTTGGAATAAAAGCCTGCGTTGGTCCTGTTTCGCTTCCATCTGGTCGTTGGTCTTACACTAGATAAGCCCTCTACCACTAGCTAAATACCCAACCCCCAATATCTGATTCCTTTCAAAAAGAATGATATTACCATCAGAAAGCTGAAACTGTGCATAAAATACTTGATAGTAATTATGCCTAATGATTAATGATATCTTCATTGGAAAACACAGAAATACATTGTAAAAAAAAATCTCTTCACCTAATGCATGATTCTTGGGATTTTGAACTTTTCTTCTCCTACCTCCACCCTGTTGCATTCCTAGTACTGGAGATTGAACCTGAGGACATTTTACCATGTAGCCTCAAACCAACCACTTTAATTTTTTCTTTCTTTCCTTTTTTTTTTCTTTATTGAGTCAGAATCTCACTGAGTTGCCAAGGCTGATCTCAAATTTGCGATTCTTCTGCCTTACCCGCCCCAGTAGCTAGTGCTATAGTCGTGCACTACTGTTTGCCCCACCAATTTTGAAACTTTTATTTACTACACTACAAAGAGAAAATATTAACTAGAGGCTTAGACCTATATGCTAATAAACAATCTACCTAAACATGAATAGATACAGAGGGACATTGTTGGTAACTAAATTTGCCACTTCTCATTCACTCCTTTCTAATAGGATTTTGCATCTTATCCCAGTGCTTGGGAATCCTTGGAGGTAAAGTTTATGTGCTGCCTAGTGGTAGTGTCATTAGCGACTAATCATGCCTGATTTTAATGTCAGTTTGTCATTGCTCAAAAGAACCTTCCACGTCACATGTTCTCCCATCACTAACCTAAAGAATGTCTCAAATAGCTTCATGCTTATCCTGTTGTGTGTCTGAACGGAACTTAGATTTTGGAGCCACTTGTTACTTGTTAGTAAAAACAAGTTTGAAAATTGATTTGTGGAATGTTATCCTATAAAAAACACAAATTCTAAAATAGGTGTCATTGACTCACGACCCGATAGTGGTTCATAAGAAAATTATTATCCAAGGTTGGGAAAGCAATCATTCATTTATTCGGTTGCAGAATGGTTGTTAAAACTTGTTTTTATTATATTGGAAGGGAGATTCTAGGCCTAATAAATTTGTGATTTCAGCAAAGGTAGGAAAGCGGATGTGGGAAGCACCCTTTGGATATTATTGACAATGTTTGAAAGGGTCATATATGGTTCAAATATTGCAAGATTGTAAGCATAAATGAGAGTGAGTATAGAGAACCTTAAGGATTTGTAATGTGCATGTTTTAAAGGGGGAATAGTTTTCTATTTTTAATTTATTAAAGATAAAATTAAACAAAGCTGGTCCTTAATGAATGAATACTATTAAAAAATCTCTTAAAGTTATCATTATAACAGCTGAAAAGAAACATGTGTCTTGTTCAAACAAAAAACCAATGGTGAGGCTATCATGCTCTTTGTTCAAAATTCTAAAAAGTATAATGTAATTCCTAAGAAATATATTCAGATGAACAAAAATATTCAAGAAAAAAGACTAAGAATATGAACCACATTAGCATAGAATTTATGTAAGTATTAAGGGAAGAAAATAAATCAGTTCCAAATACATGTATTTCTTTTGTTTTCAAATTATTTTTTATATTTCAAGATAAATGTAAATTCACATGCAATTATAAGAATAATTCAGACAGATCCTATTTGCCCTTTACCTGGTTTCCTCCAACAGTACAATTTTGCAAGGCTATAGTGCAATATCACAACCAGGATACTGACTTGATAGAATCAAGACACAAAATAATTATTGCTATGAGGATCCTTTTTTTACAATTCAATAGCCACAAACACTTGCTCACCCTTAAACTCTGACAACCTCTAACTCATCTTTTCTCTATTCTTACTCCCCTGTTGTCTCAAGAATGTATGCAAGTGTAATCATACATTATGCAATGTTCTAGATGAACCTTATTCACTCAGCATGAAGCTATGGAGATACATCTAAGTTGCTATGTGTATCAATCGATTTTCCCCCATTTTATTGTTTAGTAGTGTTCCATGGTATGCATCTATCATAGTTTGTTTAACTGTGTCCCCATTGAAGAACATATAGGTTACTTCCCATTTTTAGTTACTGTGAATAAAGCTAATATAAATATTTGTGTGAAAGATTTTTAAAAATAAGTTTTCATTTCTCTGGGATAAAGGCTCCAGGAGTAATTTTAAAGTCCAATGGTAGTTTGCATGTTCAATTACTTAAGAAACTAATAGATCATTTTCCAGAGTGGCTGTTTCATTTTGCATTTCACCACAATGGATGAGTGATACAGGTTCTCAGTATCCTCACCCACATTATTGATTGATGATTGGTTAATTTTAGCCATTCTGATAGGCGTGCAATGATACCATAATTTAATTTCAGTTTTCAATTTCCTAGTAGCTAAAGATATCAAGCAACTTTTTATATCCATATTTACCATCTCTACATTTTTTTTACTTTTGATCTCATCTTTTTTGTTGTTCTTTTTAGATATACATGACAGTAGTCTATTTTGACATATTATACATACATGGAGTATAACTTATCTTCAGTGAAAGGTCTGTTAAAATGTTGAAGTGGATTTTTTTCATATTGAATCTTGAGAATTTTTAAAGATATTTACTAGATGTTCATCTTTTGATGGAGATGTGACTTGCAAATATATTTTCCTGGTATGTAGCATGTTTTCTTATATTTTCAACAGGGTCTTTCAAGGAGAAAACATGTTTCATTTCTACTCTACACAATTACGTCAAATTTCTAATTAATTTTATCAAAAATTCTCTTTAATAGATCTTACTTTTGGTGTCATATTTATGAACTTGTTTCCTAATCATGGATTCCTAAGATATTCGTCCATGTTTAAGTTGATTTTGATATAAAAGGTAAAGTTCAGGGAGAAAGTAATGTATTTGCCAACAGACATCAATTTCTCCAGGTCCATTTTCTAAACAGACTCTACTTTCTCCCCTGAATTGAGGATCAGTTGGCCCTGTTTGCATAGGTCTATTCCTGGGTTCTCTAATCTGTTCCATTGATCATTGTGTCCATTCCCTGCCAAAAGTGTACTGTCTACAAATGGAAAATTCTGAGATGAATGTATTAACAAGGGGATGGCTGGAAGGATGGATAGATATACATCATTGGTGTTTTTTTTAAAGTTTTAATGAAATCTCTAAATATGTGAACATAGTCTAGTGATTCTTACATGTTTATAAACTTTTTATTCAACTTCTTTTCATATCTTCTGGTATTCTAATCTCTAGTTTAAGTAACGTTTAGATCTTCTTAAGTAGTTTCCTTGGATGCCTCATTCTGTAAAGTTCTCACCATTGGCAAATTAATTAATATATAACCATACTGATATTCCCTGATTAGAAATCCTTTCCCTCAGTAAACCTGACACATCCAACTCTCAGATTATATACTTACTGTATGCACTATAGTACAGTAATCATCCTTGTTCACAGAACCTATCACAGTGTTCTGGTAAATGTAAATTAACTGTCTTTTTGTTTTACCACTGGGAGGCAATTCTCCACTGGCCTTTAACAATTCTACCCATCTTTGTGACCACATCAGGGCTGCAAGGTCTTGATTGCTCTTATTGAAGTTTGCAAAATGCACCCTCAGAAAATGAGGTAATCTCTCTTCTAGGACCAAAGAGCAGTTTTGCTTACTGCTTACTATGAAATTCATGATTCTCCAAGAAGTACTTCTCTTCTGTAACTTACTGTGTGTTTATAGGTATTCAACTGGTCCCTCAGGGCATGGGCTATAAAGGGAACCAATACAGCCAGCTGCCCTGGTGCATCTGTAATCCCAGTGGCTTGGGAGGCTGAGGCAGGAGGATCAGGAGTTCAACATCAGCCTCAGCAAAAGTGAGGTGCTAAGCAACTCAATGAGACCCCATCTCTAAATAAAATACAAAATAAGGCTGAGGATGTGGCTCAGTGGTTGAGTGCCCCTGAACTCAGTCCCCCAGTATCCTCCCTCCAAAAAGGAATCGATACAAATGTAACATTCATTGAGTTTACTTTGCAATGAACAATGAAGTTATATAATTCTCACCTATGAGTTTAGTTTTCTGCTCTCTTCCCTGAAACAATACACATGTAAGATAAAATTGAAACTCTCACCCAGAACTTAATATTAAACTGAGTTATAGCAGAAGGCAGCTTTTCAAAGCTTTCATCATTAGTACATAACAGATATACAGTGTACATTTAATAATTACGTGTAAAATAATTGATTTTTAACAAATGGAGAAGCGAAGAGATGCAGTGTAAACAGGCTCAATGTTGAATTGGATAGATGGAAGAGAGAAGAAAGCAAAGCAAATTGAGGAAACACATCATGTGAATTTCTCCTTCACTGCAAATCAGTTCAATTTTATCCTGCTAAATATTAATATTAAATACATCCTGTTATTGCTTATTCATATTTTGTTCTACAATTATAAAAAACTAAAAATTTAACTATTAAACTTTTCTGCCTCAAAGTTTACCTCATTTCATCTTGACAACATGAGAGTGAGATAAGATATTATTTTTCATAAGAGGAAGCTTAAGTTCTGCACAGGTGAAGTGACATACTTCAAATGAAATGATTCACAAAACCACTTCTAAACCTACAAAAGAATTCTAATTTCTCCATGTGTGGACAATATAAAGAATACATTAGTAGGCTTTGCACAGTGAGTTACTTTGAAAAGGAAGTTCTGACATTTCTATGTAAAATTGAAAAGAATAAATTGTCTTACATCATCCACTCTTTATAACTTTGGCCTCTAGAGTAGGGTAACATCAAACCTATGTTGTTAATTATGTGTAGTCTTTTAAAATTACTTAAATATTATCTTCTCTTGGATTTATTGCATACTCAAATTATTCAAAATGTAGCTCAGTATCATCTTATTCAATTACCTTTTGTGTTTTTTATATAGATTTATGACTTCATTAAAATTCAAGTTTGTTAAAAAAAATGGTGAACTACTACTATACCCCAGTCAATTTTGTATGTCTCAAATACTTGATAAAGGTAGGAAAGGTTCCTATCTTTGAACATTTACTTCCTAGAAAGGTACCCTCATCAGATTCATCTACCATATTTCTTTGGTTGCCGTTCATTTCCAGATATTTGATAACTACGCTTCATTCATGGAAGTTTGCACCTGACTGTCACACTGTAGTTTTCTTTTTCCTTTTTTTTTTTTTTTTTTTGGTTGTAACTGGAATTGAACTCAGGGATATTTTACCACTGAGCTACAGTCCCAGATCTTTTTATTTTTTTATTTGAGACTGAGGGTGGCCTCTAGTTTACGAACCTCCTGCCTTAGCCTCCCAAATCTCTGAGATTATATGCATGGACCACAAAGTCTGGAGGGGTTTTGTTATGTCTTAGTTTTATTATATTAGACTTCTTCTGAGTAGAATATTTGTTCATACTAATTCATACATATAATTTCATCTGCACATTCTCTGGAGTAATATCCCAAATAGTAAAACTTGTATCCATCTACTAACATAGTATATCTAAAGTTATATTACAATATGGATCTAACCAATTTTATGCCCCAAATTATTATTCTGGTTTTGATAAAAAGAAGACAAATATACCAGCAGATGGGCAAAATTTAGACTACTTAATATAATGATAATATTAATAAATTATAACAATAGCAACTAATATTTATGCAGTGCTTTTTCTATACATGACATTATTCAAAACATTTTTTAATAATTATTATACTTAAAACAAAAATTATTGTGAAATCACACATCATTATTAGTAAGAATAGTGATAGAAATAGTAGCAATAGTATTTTCAAATCATAAAGAATAAAATATTGATGCCTATTTATTCACATACATGGTTACATAGTTTAGAAGACACATTGTGAATATTTGTTGGAAGTTCGTGTTCCTCTTGCTTTAAATATCTCTGTAACTCACACACATTTAATGGCAGTGAGAATGCTTTTAAGTTTTTATAACTTAACCTGTGTCTTTCTTAAAGTGTTAGAGAAGTGGTGACTTTGTATTCCTGTACCTGTTGTGAAAGCCATGTAAGGATCCTCACTTACTTGCTGAGTTGGTGAAAAATGTGAATCATAACCAGTTTGTTACCAGAATCCTAACTGAAGGCCTGGCTCCACGGATCCCAATAGACCAGGCCCAGACATTCATCCTCAAAGACCAAAGAAGATACTGGAGTGGTGGAGACACTAAAGGAACCTATGCAGGATGTCCATACCAGGAAAACAGTGTGCTGTCTAGCAACCTAAGATCTGCTTTGGAGTATCAACAACAGCTTTGGGGGTACATAGGGAAGGAACAAAGGCAAAAGTTGAGGAGGTTTGCCCAGCTAGCAATCTTCTTCAGCCTGTGATCTGATGTATCATTATCCTAGGATTGACAATGCAGAGTTTCCTTGGTGTCAAGGAAACTATAGCTGCTCAGGGGCCAGTTTCAGTTTCCATCAAAAGATATTTGGAAGCTAAGATACACTGGGAGAAAGAATAATTCAGAAAACAGCAGGTTGGAGAGAGATAAAATGAATTAGGTCAATGATCATGTCTTCCTTCAAAATGGCCTGATAATCCATCACTAGTACTTTTTTTTTTTTTTTTGGTACCGGGGATTGAACTCAGGGGCACTCGACCACTGAGCCACATCCCCAGCCCTATTTTGTGTTTTATGTAGAGACAGGGTCTCACCGAGTTGCTTAGCGCCTCGCCATTGCTGAGGCTGGCTTCGAACTCGCGATTCTCCTGTCTCAGCCTCCCTAAGTGCTGGGATTACAAGCGTGAGCCACCGCGCCCGGCTCTATCCTACTTCTTAACAGGAGAATCCCCATGTTCCTCCCTGGAACTAGCAATTGGTCAAATCAGTCCAACATAGCTGAGGGCAAAGATAATAGTCTGGATTCTTGAAGGTTATCTCCAAACATCTTTGGAATGTGACATTTGCAAACAGGGAAGATCTCAGGCCTGCTTTACATTCTCCACTTAACTGAATTCCTGCTATCCTATTTACACTTCCAACTCTACTGGACTTGTTACCTACCCCAGCTTCCTTATGCCCTCCTGAATTTTTCCAGCAAATTCAGAGTCTTCATGCTGTACATTAATTTCTTCCTATACTCTATTTGAAATTGGCCACTCTTATTTTAGGAGAGACCTAATTATCTTAAGCATGTAGCATGCCCCATAATTAGTTAGGCAATTCCTTCTTTGTCTTTCCATGGAACTTTTTGTTTTTTAATTAACCACATCCTTGAACAAGGTGGAGTGTAATTAATTCCTTCAAGTGTCTTTCTCAACAACTAGAATAGAATCTCTTCAAGGAAAAAATCATTTCTAATTGATCTTAGTACTCTTGGTTCTTATTTCAGCTTCTGGCTGAAATTATAAATGTTCATACATATTTGGTTAGTTATTTTATTAATGGAATATGTATTTAAACATTATAAAAATCTCCTAGAAATCCAACTATTAGGAGCCAGAACATGATACGATATATTTGGACAGAAGTATTTTTGGTGCTTGTGTGTTGTTTTATAAAACATATTTGTTCCTATTTAATTTTCATGATCATAATGAGGATTAGATTAAAGAAAACTTAATTATAATGTAATAAAAGTTCAATGACTTTAAAATGTACCATCTATTGACTATTTAAAAATTTCTGATTAAATTCAGTTGCATTTTAAGTTTTTTTTTAATTAAAACAATTAGATAACCATAAAATGAAAGTAAGGAAACATTGATAAATGATGTAACCTCAATCAATTTGACTGCAGATGCAATATCTCCTATGCTGACTCCGTCGTTAAAATTTTGCTGTGTAAGTATCCTTGGGGAATTAAAAACTTGTTTAACAACTTCTATTATGAAGCTATGGAGATATCAGATAACAATGTCTACTAGAAATATCTTCTTGTTTATTTTAATTCCTTATCTGGAACTATTATCCACATTAATCTGAAGGAAATACACCTGACTAGCATCATCTTATTTATTTGGAAAAATAGGAAAGCTTTAAAAAGAGTATTTGAAATATCTAGAATTATATGTAGCTAAATAAGGGGCTATATAGATAGTTAATAATATGGGCCTGTCCTTAAGTGACTTAGGAGAGGAGGGCCCATTAGTGAGGAATTTGGAGAGACTTTGAAGACAGTAAACATTCTCAATGTTATTGTTTGGGGCCATCTGGTGCACTAATGAGCTCTTGGTGCATCAGAACTTTCAACTTTTGACTCTGTGAGTTTGGAACCTGGCCAGTTCCCACCTTGCAGAGAAAAAAAGAGAAAAACAACCTAAGGCCAGTTGCATAATGCTGGACTGCATATTGGGAGGGGTTGCTGTGCCTTTTTTTAAAAGTCCTCCAAAGGGGAATGAGAATGAGAAGAAGGAATCCAACTGGAGAAGAAGGAATCTAACTGGAGAAGAAGGAATCTAACTGGGGAAGAAGGAATCCGATGCTTGAAGTATAGAAGAAGGAACCTGATGATGAGAAGAAGGAACCTGATTTGTGAAGAAAAAATCTGACTCTCACCTATGTTTTTACCCTGCCCTCCGTGTTGCTCCTTTTACCCGAGGATACATGTTGAAGATGATGATGATGATGCTTTGAGGGGAAAGACTCTCACCTATCTATGTGTTTACCCTACCCTCGGTGTTGCTTATTTTACCCAAGGCTGGTTATTGAAGGTGATGATAATGCTTTGAGTGTACTTGCAAACCTGTGTTGTGTTATCCAGTGTTGATTGGTGAGTGCTTATTGGGCTGGAACTGCTCTTTCTTTTTTTTCTTCTGTATTATTGATTCATTATATACAATACTCAATATTGTAAAGTATAACTGTTGCTTGCTTATTGTTATATTATCTCATATTAAAGCTTATAAAACCCATCCTGTTGTGAGACTGGTGGTTCACTCCACGAATCTGTCATATATAAATTAGTCTGAGATCCAGACCAAGACAGGGGCTGGATGGAAACTGATTTTCCTTTAATAATATATCATTAAAGGGACTTATTTTCAGATTAGTCACTAGACATTATTGGGTCACTAGATTATTTTCCTTGGAATGTTATACCTTTTCTAACATGGTAGCTTCACAGCATTATAAAAAATCTTTCTGAACAAAGTTGAATTCTTTAACATCCTAGGAAGACTGATCTATAAATACATAGATAATCCAGTGTTTTTTCCTGCAGGCTAATGCTTTGGCAGGAGCTGGTCTAAAAGTAGGGCAGGGACACAAGCAAGGGAGTGTCCCAAACCATCCTGAGATAGAGCCATTTGCAATTCCAAATTAAGAAGCACTAAAGGTCAGTGTGATCAAACCAAAGCACTTGGGGAAATTTATACTGTGCTGTAGCACTTTCTTAAGAGATAAGAGGAAAAGAGGTATCCTACCTGGGTATATTTACAAGAGGGATTCAGGGTGCTCAGCTGTCAGAGTATGGATCTGGATTGTCCCCCAAAGTTCCATGTGTTGAAGACTTGATCCTCAGCTTGGTGCTATGGGGAGGTGATGGAAACTTCAGGAAGTAGGGCCTATTGGAAGTTGGATCATTGCTGGGTGTCCCTGGAAGGAATACTGGGACCCTGACCCCTCTTTAACTCTAGCCACAAATATGAGCAGCTTTGTTGTACCATGTGCTCCCAATCACAATGTGCTGTCTCACCATGGGTTCAAGAGCAGCAGCATTAACCAACCATGGACTGAAACCTCCTAAATTATGAGCCAAAATGAATCTTGTCTCTTTAAATTTATTCACCTTAGGTCCTTGTTGCAGAGATGGAAAGCAGGCTAACACAGAAATTTATATGAGGGTTTAAGGAATTTGGCTCATGGCCAAGACTGGTTTCTTCACCAATCTGGGCAGTAGCTAAATGCCTATATGAATGCCTGGGCATACTAAAGGCCCCAGTATGGGTTCGAACCTGTAGCAAAGAACCTGCAGATGGCCAGGTCATAGAGTAATTAAGGCATTCCAGGTTTCTTCTTCAGGATGAGAGAAAATGCAGGAAACCTGTAGGACCCTACAAAAGGTTCAGAAACTGGGCTCAGTCACAACATAAATCACATTCAAGTTTCCATCCCCAGTATTGCACACACACTAAAAGTACATTGAACTACTGCATTCTGTACAACCTTTATCAAGATACGGTTTCATTATTTTAAAAAATCATATCATTCCCGGTACTGTTTTGTAACTAGCAATAATAATTAATCTTAACTGAGGATGAAAAGTAGCTCTGAGCTGCGTGCAGTGATACACACCTGTAATTCCAAGGACTTAGAAGGCTGAGGCAGAAGTATCACAAGTTCTAGACTATCTTGTGTAACTTAGCAAGAGTCTGAGCAACAAGACCCTGTCTCAAATTAAAATAAAAAAAGGACTTGTGAGGTAGATCAGTGGTAAAGATCTATATCTATATCCCTGAGTTCAATCCACAGCACACATACATGCACAAAAGAATGGCTGTGAGAGGAACCCGGGGCACGTGGCCCTAACCCACTTTTAAAATCAATTAAAATCATCTAGTAATCATTACAAAATGATTAGTGGCGTTATTACTACTGAAACTAGCCTATTTAAATTGACCACATAAGACAAAATATCAAAAGATCTTTCTACTCTAACCCATGTGCTCTATTGGAGCCTGCTTTCCCACCTTCAACAGAAACTTGGGATTTAAATGCTTCATTGCTTGATAGAAATTCAAAGAACAGTTTATCCATGGCAAGAACTGCCTGCAGTGGCAGTGCCCAGTCTTGGCAAATGGCTCTGGGTCAGCAACTCTCAGATCTGCTACTTGTGCTGCATCTGCTGATACTGCTGTTTCTGGTGTTCTCAAAGGCTTTTTACTGCAGAAGATGCACTGGATTCCAGTTCTTCCACATCTGTACCGCAAGAGCAGCCTTCAAAACACTGCGGAGATGCATATGCCTATGTCAAAACTCCATAAATTCTCAGCTAGGAGATATATTTGATTCTGGTATAAATGCTGTTGCTTTAAAATCTCCATTATGCAGAGAAGGTTCTTCACTGAAGTTGAAGACAGATGTTAAATGAAAGCAAGTATTGGCAAATAGAAAAAGAGGAAGAAAAGTGGAGAGAGGGTAAAGAGACTGGGGAAGAAAGGTAGGAAGTTGTGGGGAAAGAAGATTAATCTTCCTGAACTGTTCATGATGTCAGTAATCAAGTTTTATCTTACAGCTATCTAGCTTGTACTTGATAAAGTCCAGTGATATTTGCACTTACTATTCAAATGGCAATGATATAAAACAGCTTGATGGAAGATGATGGTGGCAGGAACATGGTATATCTGTTATCTTGCTTCCATTAGCAACTCATATACTATCTGTATGTGTTCACACTGATCAGCCTGAACTTGAAAGCAAGTTCTAACTCGCCCATAGGGCTTGTAGTCAGTGGGAAGCCCAGTGCTTGCCTTTATGTGTGATTTCTAGTTATTTTGACTTCAAGTCATTGGAAAAAGTGACACTGGTGTTCCCATTCCCCTGTCCCTACAATCAGGTAGAAAGTTTGCTATAACAGTTTTATTAAATTCTACTTATATTTTCTGGGGGTAATCTTTAGAGCAGAACTGTTTGGGTTGATGTGATATATGTATATCATCACACACACATACTTCTAGATAATGTAGTCTCTTTAGAACTCGATACAAAGTAGAATTATACAAATATACGAGCTGCTGTATACTACAAATTTTTCTATGCCTTTCTGGTAGATTGACACATGTTTATGTTTTCTATCTCTTTATATCATTTTCTTTTATTCTGCAGTAATACTTTTATTCTGCAGTAGTCTTTGGTAATTATATACCAGTTCCCTTTCTTTTGGTTATTTGCAATACCTTTTATTTTCCATACTTTTACTTTTGAGGATAGTTTCTTTTAAGTAGCATATAGTGGTCATCTTTTAAATATACTCTACCAAAATCTGTTTTTAATCAGTATATACAGGCCATTTATACTTAATGTAATTTTCAATATATTAGGACTTAAGTACTCTGTTATTTCTTTTTTCCCCTCACTTGCTTTAGCTATTCATTTAGAATATCTGCTCAT
This sequence comes from Xerus rutilus, assembly GCA_028644305.1. Taxonomy (NCBI): domain Eukaryota; kingdom Metazoa; phylum Chordata; class Mammalia; order Rodentia; family Sciuridae; genus Xerus; species Xerus rutilus. Next base: position 67,622,406 of record CM053410.1, read on the forward strand.
AACAAATTCTCTTAGCTGTCCTTCGTATGAGAATGTCAGAATATCTCCTTTATTTCTGAAGGATATTTTCACTAGGTATAGAATTCTGTTAGTTCTTTAAATTTAGCACTTATAAAATATGCCATCATTTACTTCCATCCTCTACAGTTGCTAAAAAAAGGCCACCACTCTCTTTTCTAAATTTTAGTCTATACAAAGTATCATTTTCCATCATTGTTTTTAATCTGTAGGTTTAAGTTTTGTGTTTGTGATTTTATAAATTTTCAAATGATAGGAAGTTGTTTTTTTTTTAAACATCCTTTATTTTGGTAATCTCTCAATCTCAGCCTTTTCTCCTTTCAAATGATATGAATATTAGATTTTATTTTTAATATCCTCATATGTAAATGAGGTGGTTCATTTTTTTAAACTTATTTTTCCCTATTGCTTAAATTGAGTTAATTCTTATTTTTCCAACTTCTGTGTCACTAGTTATTTTTTCTTCCCTCCATTAAGATTTCCATCCATAGAGATTTTTATTTTAGATATTGGGTTTTTAATTCTAAAATTTTCATTTTCTTCTTATTTATCTTTTGATTTTCTGAGACCTCTTTTTTTGTGTGTGAGAGCTTTTGTTTTTCCTTTGTTTTGAGAAGTGTTTGTAATCACCTCTGGAATTATTTTATATGTTGGTTCTTAAATTCCTTATCAGAGTATTTTACATCTCCTTCTTATATTGGTACCCATGATTGACTCATTTCATTTAGTTTGAGACTTCATTTTTTTTTTTTTTATATACAAAGATTGAAAGCTGGATATTCTTATATTACATCATAATATGCTGGATTTTTTTTGTGTGTCTTTCTTCTGTTTAAGCTGAAATTTTCTAATAGCAGTAGGCAGGGGGTTCAATTGATACCTAAGGAGAAGGGAGCTTCTCATTGCCCTTGGTCAGATATGGGAATTCGGATTTCTCGTGTGTTCAGCACTGGCAGTACTCTTGGAGGTACTTTGTTTCCACTGGGCAGTGTAAAAAGCCTTGATTCTCTGAGAGACTTCTCGCACACCTTTCCAAGGAAGAGAGTGAAGGGAACCACATTATATCCAAGGGTGTAGGGGAGTCTTGCTCTTACGAAGGTCACCCTTGACTCCACAATTCCTGAAAACCCTAATTGATGACAGCTACAGATGGGAGTCCTATGCCTCTGAGGGGAGTTATTTGACAACCCCAGGCACTAATGTTGAGGTAACCCACTACAGCCTCATGGAGGTGGAAATCCAAGCTCTCTATTCACTATCTGTTGCCATGGGTGCCTGTGAAGGTTAAGAGTGTTTTATTGTTTTACTGAAGATAAGGGTAATTATCTAGCTTTATCTTATTAGGCTGTCCTTCTATTTCCCCTTTAATTGAAAGAACAAGTTTCCATTGGAGATTTTTTATTTCATCTGTACTCTCTGGCATTAGAAGTATATTAGCTGTACATCTCCAAATCTGTAATATATGAGGGTAAAAGAAAACCTACATAACTTATGGTCATGCCATTTGGGGGAACCTGGCTCACCTACCTATACTGTGCACTTCTTTCTACTTTTACGATTTTCTTATATTTGTTTTATATATAATGTCCAGGGTTTTTGTATACATAGAATAGATAGGGGAAAAGTGTAACATACTCTCCAGAAGTCTGTTCTTTTACTTTTAATTTATTTGAGTCTCTATACTTAAAGTGGGTTTCTTGTAGATAGACCATATACAATTGAGTCTTTTTTTTTTCTTTCTTGTAATTCACTCTTTCATTCTGTTTTAATCCATGTATTTTGGCCATTCATATTTAAAGTTATTATTGACATAATTTGATTATTATGAATCATATTTATACTTGTTTTCTATTGATGTCAGGGACTAGTTTATGTTTTATCTTCTCTTTGAACTGTTGTTAATGGAACATTTTAACTCCTTGCTAGAGTATAAGCTGTTTTGTTACCTAGGAAGCTGTAAGTAGTGTGCTTCTGTATTCCCAGCTGCTCAAGAGGCTGAGGCAGGAAGATCATAAGTTTGAGGTCAGTAGAAACTTGTCTCAAGAAAAAAAAAAAAAGAAAGAAAGAAAAAAGAAAGGAAGAAAGAAAATGGTCTTCATTTTTTACTTACATAAGACCTCCTCACAACAATATAGATCTAATGCATAGTATAGTTGTCTTACAAAAGAATGTTCCCGATCCGTCCTGCCTATCCCTTGTGTAATTGCTGTCATTATTTCAGACTTAACTTTTCATGTTCTATAACACTAATCACTGTTACTTATAATTTAAAAACAAGTTAAACACAAGTTATATTCAGTGTAATGCATACTTATAAACACCAGGATTATTTTACAGCCTAAGTTTTGCAAAGGCTTTGCAAAATTATTTGAGTTGTATTTCTTAGAGCTTTCGCTGTATTATTGACCTGTGAGCAATACTATTATTTTTAATCTTGCAAACACCAAATAATTGAAATGGCTTGAATTGGTATTCTATTCCATCATTTCTCCAAGGAAAACATTCACATTAACTATTAAATTAATTGATTTATGATCATATCCCCAAGAATTATGAGATTAAAAGTCAATTTAGCAATATGATGAGGCCATAGTCTCTATTGTAGCATAAAAATTACAATCCATAACCCCTGCCCAAACACATTAGGTCTGAGGTTCCTTATTTCTCCACCAGTATCAAATGATCAACTCATCACATTCATTTTGCAAGCTGGGCAACACAGTTAGAAGTTAAAGAAGATAGGCAGGTTGGCTGCTATTTTCTCTATAGCTGTTTAAAAACATGTCTATTAGTAAAGTCTTTGTAAATCAAGATTAAATTTACAAGGTGAGTGTTATGTCTAATTTGAAAAATTCTAGACACGTTAAAATATTCAATCACATAATGCATAAGTGACATTGAAAATAACTGCTTAGTTTTATCTACAAAATATTTATTTTCATTTTTAAAAAGAGCTAATTATTTGAGAGCTATGATGACAGAAGTTAATTTCATGATTGGTGAAACTATCCTTACATGTACCATTTCCTGTAATTTTGCAAGAAACCAGCCTGCTGATTTTTCATTCCCTTTAGGCAATGAGGATCTCATTATTGAGACCACCTACAGATGGTATGATTGAAATTTTGAATCTGTGCATAATCACCTCATCATTTTGATCTTTTTATGCAAATCTCTAGACAATCATGGACATTATACTAAGCAAAAGCTCAGGAAGTTCACTTTTAGCCTTAAATTGTTCATTTCTTGTATGCCCTATATAAATCTAAAAAATTGTTAGTAATCTTATCTTCTCTCAAGTATTAAAAACTATGCTTTAAACCTCCTGTGATTGACAAGTTGTTTTATTTATGCATACCATGAAGTTAGGATTTCAGGTTATAATATGGGAGATTTTGGTTTTGTGTAGTGTGTTATCATTTTTATTTAAAATCTCAACATTTTGTAGTTCACTTTACCCTATGGTTTATGTTATTAATGTGTTATTAGTTTGTGAATTCATGGATCCTTTTCTCTTAAACTTATAGAATGAGAATATTCTTCAACATAGGAATTTATTTTGTATGAAATAGAATTAATTTTATATTTAAATATTGCTCATGTTGATAAACCAAAGTTTTAAATAATAAAAATTTCTTTAAAAATTAAAAGGTACCATAAATTAATATTTCCATTTGTTAAAATTTTATTTACTATTATAAGAAAATTAATAAAATCTCATAGGTTGAAAAATTCTAAAAATAGTACTAAAAAATAAAACCAATATTATTTGGTTATGAAAGAATTTTAAAAGATGGCACATAGATATAATAAAGATTATAATGTACACAGTGATTATTTTGCAAATTTAATCATATTTTAATTAAAATGCATTACAATTTACCACATGAAGTCCATATGGTAGATCTGAAATAGCTAGTGGCATTTTTTATAGCATGTATAATATTAAGATACAATTGATAACTGTCAAAATAGAAACTACAAGTCAAGTATATGATTGTTTTAACTTTGAAATGAAGTAAAATATCAATCTTAAGATCATCTAGCTACAGAAAAAAGTTCCATTATAGCTATAATTAAAATATGCTTTGGGAAATATATATTTATTTAATTTATCATAGCTATGCATCTATGTAAGAAAGCTTTCACAGCCTAATTGAAGAAAAATTTTACATAAGTGTGTCAGTGTGTGTAAAGAGTTAGATATGGTGCTGCAAACAAATTTATTTCAGGTAGAACAAGTTATTGGTTATACTTGACAAGTTCCAAGCCAAGCATATCAAAATGGGAGAAGAAAAAAGGAGTGGTAATAATATTTCTTGAGAGTTATCCTGTTGAATTATAAACAAGATGTTTTCTATGCAATAGCTAATTTAATGCTAAAAATGAATTGGCTTAGCTAAATGCTATTTGAATTGTTTAAAGAAAACCATGGAAAATTTACATCTTTGTCTTTAAGAGGGAAACTTGATAATAAATAGTTATTTATGAGAAATGCTTATGATCATTTTGAAAAGAGGTATTTTTAAATATATCTTTAGAGGATGTCAAACATGAACACAGGGAGGTAAGTAACAGAACTGATATCACTGTGTAAAATTAAATGTTGATGTCCAGGCAGTTTTTAACATGTAATCACTTTTTTTTTCTAATGTGTTCTTATTTCTCCTTTTATCTCAAGTGTGATGTATGTGCATAATTTTAATTCCATATATTTGAGCACATTTAAGAGAATATAATTTACTTTTATGTTAATATATAATGCAATAGAGTATTGCTTGAATGTTTTACAATTTTACTCCATAGAGTAGCCATATGTATGCCCTGTGGTGCATTCATGTAATGAAATACTCTTCAGCAGTAAAAATAAATAAGCAAGTGATGCACACAGCAAACTAGATAGATCTCCATATAATTACGCAGAGTAAAAAGAGGCAATTCCAAATGGTTACATCATATATAATTATCTACATAATTTTATCAGAATGATGAAATTTCAGCGATGGAAGATAGAGAGGTGATTTTTATAGCTTTGAGGGGAAATGAGTGGCTATTAGGAATGGAAAGATGGAGTGTCTTGTCCATGATAGAATAGTTTCATGTCTTTATCATATGATTACTTGAATTGACGCATTTGATAAATTTCATAGAATGATATACCAAAACAAAAACAACGCAAGTAAAGACTGTTAAAACTGAATAAAATCTGTACCTAAATTAATAGTGTTACAGAAATATCTACTTCCTTGTTTAAACAATGTAGTTTGGTCAGGAAAGATATTATCATGGAAGGAAGCTGAGAGGAAGGCCAATAGGAACTCTTTATATTTTCTTATGAGTTCTAGTCTATTTCAAAACACAAAGTTGTAAAACATTATACTAGATTCAGTTGAAATATGCTAAAATAATTTCTTACCAATAAAATTTAATCCATGTTAAAATAATAAAATAATGAAAATAGAATTAAATAAGATACAGTCAGTTTTGCAGTTTTCCCACTATTCTGCAAAGTAAAAATGGTCCACATGATTTCTCAAGTGATGAATAATTTGAAAATCAGCTATTTGTACATAAATTTATATCTTTCCTGATTATTCAAAGAATATGTATCTCCTTTACATAGCTTAGAACTCCTCAGAAAATAAAATAACATCCATGATGATAATGATTCAGTCATATGTTATAGATGGCCTTATTTTATATTGTTTAATTTTCATTATTTAGTCTGATAATTTCAATTTAATTTACCAAACAGATTTATAAAAGATGAAAATGAAAAGAAAACTTTTTTTAAATAAAGACCAAATGAAATATATAGAATTTGTGTCAGATGTTCAACATAGTCCAAGGTATTAGGGTTGAATAATTAGGTTGTTCTACAGAATTCAATTCACTGTCAACATATAAATTGGTAAAAGCAAGCTTAGTCCAATAATTAATTGTTATTGATTATAAATTTTTATTTTCTTTGCTTTTTCTTAAAAAGTCAAGAATATTGTCTTAAAACATTATCAAAAATGAAATAGATTCTTTACATCAATACTATAGACTGTATAAAATTGTTTTTATACAGTCTCAAGCCTCATTCTTTTCTTCTGCATCTATTCCTATTTATTCACGCTGATTAAAAACAATTTTTAGACCATAATATGTGTATTGGTTAAATAATATTTTATTATTAAATAACACTGGAATCTAAAAATTTGTAATATCTATAATAAAAATAGTTTTATAGTGCTGAGCAGCACAAAGTCACCTGTGTTGCATTACAAAAACTAAAATCACTGTGTGTTTATGTGGTGTGTATATATATGTGTGTGTGTGTGTGTGTGTGTATATAATATATACATATATATGAGATGTGTATACAAATATATATATGTTTATACACACACAAATCTCAAATTTCAGTGTTATTGCTTCTCTCTGGTTGGTGGGTGCTACACAGTACCATTTTGCCCTCACAAATTCTGTCTATAATTGTTGGCATTTGCTTGGGCAACCTTTTCACAGCTAAGGTTATATAATTACAAATATAAATCCTAAATCTATCTCATACAACTGATTATAAGTTAGGCTGTATCTATTTTTAGTTCACTAAAAATTATGCAGTACCCTAAGGTACTAATTATTATTCAGAAAACTAAATCAGAAAGTTACTAATGGAGCTATTAGCAATAGCAGAATTGGCTGATCTGAATTAAGCGTTCTTTTTTTACCCCTATTTTGTCCTTTAATTTAGATGATCATGAGCAAAAATGCCCAAATGTGCAAAGAGAGATCAAGTAATAAAATATAAGATGTTTGAAGAGTTTACAGAATAATATAACTAAAAATTGATTTGGTCTTTCCTGCTTACTTGAGATATTAGCAAACCTAGAAGGAACAATCTTTACTTTTACAATTTGGTGAGCTCAGCAACGTGCGTTTTATTTCCATGAATTCTCCAACCTATTTGTTGATATAGCACTCCCTGAATCTCTGAGATTAGTTGGTTCTACCCACTGTCAGACTTGGGCAGGAAGCATCACTCCTCTTATTTCCTGAAAGCAATCTAGAAAGAAAAAAGAGAGAAGGGTCGCAACTGGGAGTTTGGATCACCTACCATTTCACTGCCCTCCAGTTCTCTTCACCTGAGCCACTGCCAAGTACAGCCAGCCCAAGGAAACTCTGTCCTTGTTTAACACTTTGTGTTCTGCTATGAGGGGAAAGTAGCAGGGAGAAAATACATAGTTATTTTTATCTTTCAGCAACTTCAAATTAGAGATCTCTCCACACTACCCATCTTTCTTTTTCCTGGAGGTTAATTTTTTTCCTAAAAATTAGAAAAAAAGGAAAAAGAATAAAACAAAAAAACCAACTTCCTTAAATTCTCATTGGGTGTTGCCTCCTGACTTGACCTCATGACTTTGAAAAGCTTTAGTCACTTTTCTGGAGCACTATTTCTGTTATTTGGCCTAATATATTAGTCCAAGCAGCTAGAATTTGTTCTGCATCACTAGAAGCACTCAAGGATAACTGGCTAGTTGTGAGATGTGTAGGGTCAAATATGAAGCAATACGTTATTATTTAATATTGCATGGTATGCAGAATCAATATGAGTGTAAATTTGCTGTCATAATTCTTTTGTCCTTCAGGATAGTATCCATCATGTGGTTCAAACTCATTTTGAATTGGCAAGAGTATGTTCACATAATGCCTGACTTTTGCAGTATTCCTCCCCTGAGCCCGTGTCTTCGGCAACAGAGGAATCAGCAGTGGGACGCTTTTATACTAAGGACTTCAGATTTGCTCTGAGCCTTATCCCTGCTATGTTTAGACAGTAAATTCTGTCAGACCAGGTTAATATTTTCTTCTTTCTAATTCAATCACATGAGGGCAAAGTGAATTACATGGGCTTGAAATCCTGACACAAATACTTGCTATACAACCCTATAAAATTTGTTAAACTTTCTTAATCTCAATACTATCTCCTGTAACATCATCAATATTTCTTACTGCAATAAAAACAAATGCAAATTTCTGGCAGTTCCAATTAGTCCATGAATTCCATTTTATATGTATGTGATCTTCATGACTCCAACTGGTAGTAACAGATGTCTGGAACAGGTGACTCTTGTTCCTATAGGGAAACACAAACACACACACACACACACACACACACACACACACACACTGACTCACTTACTCATTGGAATTCCAAATTTGATCTGCTTGATATTTCTAACATGAAGGGTAGAGAGTGTTGATTTCCATACTCTGGTGACTCCATGGTACATATATTACCTTTAGCTCATTCTAATGAGCTTTAGACAAGCTCAGTCTTCCAGCTCCCTTTACCAACTCACACATGTGTTGTTATTTACTGAGAGCACAGAATCATTTTTCTACTTTAATTTTTTTCTTTATTAAAGGTAAAAATTGTACAAAGGAGAAATGGGGGACAAGATGGGAGAACTATGTATCTGTTATAACTTTTCTAAGAACAGTTCTATATCATCTACTCCTGAAATATCTTGATATATAGGCAGGCCAGATTTACCATTTTTGCAAATTTAATGAATGAATAAACTATCTTCAAGATGATCTACATATATGGGTATGGTTTCTTATTCTTATTGATGAAGGATGTTATGATGAATAATATATTAGTTTTATCTGTATTACCATATATACATTTAAATGTTCTCAAGAATTCTACCTATTTTGTTGATTCAAAACAATATAAAACTTCTGATGCAGAACCAGTTATTAAGTTCAGTCAATTCTCTTCCCCCAGTACTGCATGGTCATTTGGTGGTGTTTTAAACTCATATGCAAACCGCTTCCCCAAATCCTCTTCTTCAGTTCTTACAAATGCTTATGGTTTCTTTTTCTGAAGAGATTTTCAGTTCTTGCATGATATCCAGGCATACATTTGCAGTTTGCTCTTCAGGAAATTCTATCTTGGCAGAGGAGGTAGGTGAGTAAACCCACTCGAAAGCACCAAGAATACTCAACCATTATAACTACTCTCTTAAATAAACTCTGTACCCACTCCACAATTCTTGCTTCATTGCACTTCCTTAACAAAATAACAAATGTGGACAACCCCAGTGTTCTGCCTACCTCACATCTGTGCTCATGAAACTGAGTGTGCCTGAAAAAGAAAAAAATATATATTTCAGAGTGCTTTCAGTTCAAATATGAACTTACCTTGAACACTAACAGGACCATTGAACTCTGAGTTTCCTAGTCGACTATCATACATGCCTACCCTATTTTAGAACCTTTACCGCCACTCCCCAATCAATGCTCTCCCCTGTTGACCTTGCTTCTTACATGTTGAAAAATTGAAGAAATTATAACAATTTCATTAAATACCTTACAAAACTATACACATACCTTTCACTAGTTTAACTATTTTGTGCTACTATGACAGAATATCAGAGACTGCGTAATATAAAAAGAGTAAGAATTTATTACTCATAATTCTAGAGTCTGTGAAGTCCAAACTAAAAGCCAGCATCTGCATAGCCCCGTGGTAGAAGGTGAAAGGGCAAGATAACCCATGTGCATGTGCAAGAGAGAGAAAGAATCAGTGGATGAAGAGGGTGCAAGAGAGGAGCTTACTTGTCATTTTATAAGGAAATTATTCCAACCAAAAATGGCATTAATTCATTCAAGAGGGCAGAGTGCTCATTGCCTAAATACCTTCTGAAGTTTTCATTTATTAATACTATTAGATGACAATTAAGTTTCTGTTACTCATTTCTATATTCAAACATTCCTTACTCCTATATGTGACTATCTCCTTTATTGTGGGTGAGTCTGGCTACCATGCCAATTCAATGATGTTACCCTAGTTTTCCTCTATTATTTTTTCTTCTGTACTTAATCATATAAATCAGCATTTAAGTCATTTACATTCTCAATAAAAAAACAAATAATTTTTCATTTTCCAGGTTTTTGGAGCTCTTGATCTCTTTATTTGCCCCCCTTTCTGCAAAATTCCAGAAGGCTCTACACAATCTGGCTCCTGGTTAATTCATCTTTCTTTTTTTTTAAATTTTGGTCCAGTCACTGTGGATTCTGATGCACCTTCAACACTCTAACTGCTCTATTGTCACCTAACATTTGTATTGAATGTGACCTTAAATCAACGATTTTTTTCATATTATATAAGCATACCTATTTTTATCACCTGATTCTCTTCATTGCTCAGGTGCCATTTTCTCAATGTATCTTATTCTATGTAAATTTATAAACTACCTCTTGAAATTTTACCTCTGTTTATTCTTCTAAAACATTTGTCTCAAGGTAATTATTATATACTTTTCTTAAATTTTGCTTTTTGTTTCCTATATTCTCTCACTAAAATGCAAGTTTAATGTGGACAAGAGTCTTTGCCAGTTTCATTTTTCAATGTTTTCCTGGTATCTAGAAACGTGACAAGTCATATTAAATGCTCAATAATTTATTTTGAATTAACTTGTTAATTAATCATATAGCTATCTGATTTTTAGTCTAAAATGAACTACATTTTTTTTAAAACACTAGATTTTAAATTATATCTGCAATGCAATTACAAGAGGCAGGTTTTTTGTTGTTGTTGTTGTTTTAAAGATTGCACCCTTTTGTAACAACATATAACAGGGCACAATGGAGTTTCTATTTGAACATTTGATTTCAAGTTCTTATGCTACTATTAGACTATGCCAAGGGGAAATCATGGGAGAAATGCATGGTTGCTTCCTTTTAATGACAGTGGTTGTATATGATAAGAACCTTATGTTAAAAAATGTGAGAAAGTAACCCTACCTATGATACATCATTTAATACTCCCACATATTTGGACAAATGCCCCAAAGCACTGACTTTGCAACGTGAATGAGATATTTACTCTTCCCACAGTTTAAAAACAATGTGATGTTATTGCTTTATAACTCTTTATGTCCCTTATGGTTCTCAGCAGACCCAGATATAAAACTCTGTTTACCAAGTGATAGGTAATGTAGATATATGTTTACTGAAAATCTGCAGTTAGTATTGAAGAGGAATGTCAACATGTATCTACCCTTTCATACTCCACAGAACCCCTCTACTCTTTTTGACCTGTTTGCCAAAGCTTTTGTCCTGACATGACATCACCCTTCTCAATACCAGGTGTGGCAGAAGTTTAAAACCACTGTTATAGTCTCCATTCATGTCACCTTGATAATTATTTCCTGAATAAGCAAAATTTGAAATTGACAAATGCATTTATAGTTTTAAAAACACATAAATGAATGAACTAAGGGAAAATATTGGTTTTTGTTTGTTTTGCAGTGCTGGAAATAAAACCCAAGGCCTTTCCCATGCTAGGCAAGTGCTTTACCATTGAGCTCCATCCCAGCTCCCTTCAATAACCTTTGGAATGAAACAGTTTAGTTGTATTTCATTATATTATGTAAATATTGTTTTCTTAGAAGAACTGTCTTTTATTCTCTAAGGAATTTCTCTGCTCTTTTTTTATTTCTTTCATAACTGAATTCATATCCCTATTATAGCACATACATCACATAATTATATCTTATATTTATTATCACATTGAAATTCATTACCAGTGGACTAGTGCCCTAACTGAGCCATAGTATATAACCAGTAAGTCAGTTAATAACTTCAAATGTCTTTAATAAATCAAAATTTACTGAAGCAGTGATAATTTCATTAATATACATAATTTGCTCTAGTCAATGAAACACACAAATTCAAGGTTTGGCAATAATTTTTCCCTTATTTATTTTAAAAGGCAAAAATATTAAGCCTTTCACAGTATAAGACTTGAGTAACCTTCATGGTTTCACAAAAATTATGAAATACAATGTGTATTGCTAGACATAGCAAATTCTTGAAGCACAGGACTAGCTTTAGGAGAGCAAACTATCAGTAAATTCAGCTTACTGAAGACTCTTTGAATGTTTTACCTTTTTTATTAATATATGATTAAAAATCACATTTCAGTAATACACCAAGTCCTTTGAGACATTTTAAATGGTCAATAACTCAAGGGTTTTATGCAAAACAAATAAGAAACATGTTGATTTGACACTTTAATAAACAATAATGAGGTTTAGGATTAAAATAGAAATCAATCAGATGTACTTTTTATCTACACTGCCATTAACTTAATAACATGTGACATTTTTATTAACATAGTAGTCTCACTTGCTTATTTTATTGTTCTCCAGGATGACTGCTTTCTGATGATCAATGATTTGTCCTCTGTATTTACATAATTAAACACACTGTCTCACATCTTTGCCTTGCAAGTGAGCTAAAATAAAATTTAACCTCTTGTGCTTTTCTTTTTTCATTTTATTTTTCTTTCTTTTTTTAAGAAGTAAGACAAGGAATTAAAAATGTATTACAAGAATTCATGGAGGAAAATATCTCTTCAAAAGTGGCTAATTCCTAATAACTGTACAAATTATTTCATCATTAAAACATAATTTCAAATTTTAATTGAAAATAAGATAGTCATGGTATAAAATTTTAACTAAGTGCCTTAGAATATAACATATTTTGAATATATTTTTATACTACAATAATGGTCATTGAAATAAAATAATGAATTCATCGGTACCATAATATTACAGAAGAGTTCATGGTATTTTAGGCTAAAAACTTTATGCAACATCAAAATAATTACATTCATTTTATTAGTATAGTAATTGTATTAGATAAATAAAAATGTTGCTTAACTTACATGAAATAAACAAATAACAAATCAGACTTCTCTGATGGTCGAAGGAGAAAGTCTTGGATAGCATACTTGTAATTGTCAAGATAATTTCCTAAATTGATTTTCACATAGTTTCTTGTTCTGTTCATTTGGTACCCTGGAGTTTGGTAACTCAAGGTGATTTGTAATTTTATTATCCTCAGTCTACCAAATGAAGCCTTGTTAGGAATAGCAAAGTGTGTGGCTATGCAAGGATGCTGCATTGGTGTTTGGATACTCGCATCCCTGTTGACAAGGTCAGTGTAGATTCTGGAAAGTTCATCAGAATTGCTAGATTTTATAAGCTGTCATTCAAGCCATCTGATTAATTAAGCATAGCAACCTATATTTCTCATGATCATGCTCAGCTTTTTTTTTCACGTTCTATGAATCCTTAATGTGTTCTTTTCTCCCCCCGCCTCATTTTTTGTTTGTTTGTTTTGTTTTATAACTTCTAAGTAATTTACCTTTTATGAGTTTGACTTTCAATTCTGCAACACTAAGTTTTTTTTTTTTTTTTAACTTTAAGGTCTGTGTGACATCTACACTCTTTAGCTCTCTTTAGCTCACTGTTTCTGGCTAGAAGAGGTGATGAATCATCCTTGATACTTCTCCTTCTTGCATCGCTAAATTCTATTCTGTAAAGACTCCACATTGCTGTCTCCTAAGAATAATTTTAACAAGTTCTCCATTTCCACTCCTGTGATTCCAGTAGCTGCTTTTGAGGATTTGGATTTTGGTAGCTTCTTCTTGATAATGTTCTCAAAGCTACTGTCAGTGAAATTCTAAAAATGGATTCTACATTTGACTCCAGGAAACACTTCAATGTTCTGTATTCTAACTCACCACTGTAACCCAACTGTGTCACTGCCTAAGATAATGTCAAAAATCATAATGCATTTTTAAGTTTTTGAAGGTGTCCTCTGAAAATTTAGAATGACCTGTATGAGAGACCTGATATATGAGATCTATACTGTTAAATAAACTCTTTGGAGGCAAATAACTTCTTGTAAATCTTCAAATTCTATTCTTTTTGAAATTGGAGAAAAAATCATTCAGGTAGAGATGCTAGTACTGGAAGATCAAATTATCAGTCTCATTAAAAGGATGAACTAAGGTGCCCAATATAATTAATTTTATAATATGTATTTATACAGATTATTACATTGTTGTATTGGTGACTTTGTTGTTATTAGCCTATCTTTTTTCTTTCAAGCTGTTAGGAAGTCAAAAATAACCTAGAACAAAGGAATATGGCACTCACCTTTTTTTCAAAGTAGGAATACAGATTTTGTTAATAAAATCTGTTAAATCAGTACCACATTTCATGTTACACTGAAATCTAATTTGTATCCTGTGGAAAAACATGTCTTAGATTTACAAAGGACTTTTCTCTACAGAACAATAAAAACTAGATTTTAATGTTGGACTTATTTCCTGATGAGCCAAAATCGGACTTTTCTAAGAAACCATATGTGCATGATTTATAATCTACTGTGATATTTAGTTTAATATTAAAAATTTTAGGTTCATGGGTCAGTTCTTTTCTTTGAATTTCAATTTTCTTCTTTTCCATTATTTGCATCCATATTATGTTTTTTAAGAGAAGTATTAAGAATAATTTCACTGGGAATGATGGAATGTGTCTGTAGTCCCAGCGATTAGGTAGGCTGATGCAGGAGTATCATGAATTCAAGGCCAGCCTTGGCAACATAGCAAGACCTTGTCATAAAAACAAAATAGAATTCCATTACAGAGTATGTATAAGAATAAATAAAATATGTGATTTGATTGTGTATTATTTATAGGATCTGAAGTACTTGTTAATTTAATGATCAGAAACTTGAATAAAATAGGAATTTTATAGCATTTTGAATATTTTATGTATTTTTGTTTTTCAACTAGGAAACAGAAAATGTCTTTTTACTCTTAAAAAGAATGAATCAATTTCAGATTTAAAAGGATGATATGTGACATAATACTATGAGATTAGAAGCAAATACAGAAGAACTGGATTATCGTTTGGGGGAAGAGGATTTGAAAAATCAGACTTTAGAAGGATGTGAGGTCACCTACAGGAAAGACATGTATATATGTACTCTATTTTTAGTAATTTCTCTGATTCCTGTGCATTCTATGTAGTTTAATTGCAAAGTCATTGAATGTGCTATCCTTTAAGCTACACTGAGAACTACACTGTTAGTAACTTGGTTGTTAATGCAGTATCTTACATACTTTATGTCAATTCCTAGCCTATTTGGATGTATTTGTTCAATATCTGCTGTCATTTCTCTCACTTTTCCTCAGACACTCCATCACTTCAGTAACTACACTTATTTGTGAGTCTCATGCCCAGTACTCTCTCAAAATTTTTAGTACTGTTCAACACTTCTCAAAATGGCTTACACTTTTTGTATTTCAAGAAGACTCAGTGGAGGTCTAATGGGGAGATAAACTTGGCTCCCTTTGCTAATCTATATGTCTTAACAAAAATCAAGGATACTTTTCTATTTTGTGCTGATAGTCAATTTTTCTCTTTCCAAAAATGCATAGTTTGGTATTTATCTAATGGTCCTGTGTATACTAGCTCAGAGCTTGTTATTATGTAATAGAACCTAGTGTGCTACTGTGCTTAAAATCTTTATTTATGCTTTTTATTCAATTCTCAAAACAACCTCGACATATTGATTGCATTTCTTAGAATAGGCCAATAACTACTACAAAAACAACCAAAAATAAAGTTATTCAAATAGTATAGGAATGTGTTTCTTATTCCATTAAATAAACTCTGATTCAAAGTTGTTGAGTGGATGCATATGTAAATGTTGACATAGTTATTCAGGAGCAAGAGCACATACACGGGGAGTTGGCCATTTATACTTTTAAGGAGTACAACTCAGAGTTTATCCTGGGCTCTGATATTCACCTGGGACAGGAGAAAAGTATGAAGCTTTGCCTGTAGGATGTCTGTTTGCTTTTTAATGATTCTGTCTTTAAAATGTTGCACATCACTTTAGTTACTGTCCATTCACTAGAACTCAGTTCAGTGCAATAAAAAACTCCAAGTATGTTGGAAAAGTAGTGCAATTATTGTATTTCCAGGAAGAAGAAATGGAGTTGATAGATATCAGCTCATCCTCCTCATAGGTAGGATTCTTTGGCAACTGAGTAAACAGTCTTATTATTCCCATATATTTAATAAATTTTTAACTTGATACTTGATGACTCTCCTCACTTCCAAAGTCAGGCTCTTTAGCACCCTTCAATTAATGTTCAAAAATTTAGCTTAAAAAAGTTTACTCTGAAGAGCTTGCTGAATGAATTACCTTAGAAGGAATGCAATATGCCCAACACTGGGATAAGCGTTCAGAAATCTTGATGAAAATTAAATGGAAATCATTAATTTATTTTTAGAATTATATGCTTCTTAGAAAGCTTAATTCAATGTATTAACTGCAATCAGTCCCAATTATGTCATCATTTTAATGAAATAACATACATTTAATTTTTCCTAAGGGGAAATTAATTATCAAATACTCACCACTAAAAATTATTTTTTATTGACACATTATAATCACGCTGTAGACATGAGATATTCAAAGTATGCTTTCAAATTTGTCAGCATAAAATAATTCATGATTCCATGATTCACCTATATAGATTTTCAAATTTTCTGAAATCTACGTTTAAAAATTGTAAGCTTAAGCTTATCAAGAGTCTCCAAGTTGGTATTAAGCCTAGTGATGGTTTATGATAGTACTTCCCTAAGCTTGAAAGATTCAAACTGTCAGTGCAAGGATATCTTTGTTTTCTATAAAACTATGATTTTCTTCAGTTTTATGACAAATTATGCATTTGAATCTGGACAAAATCTTTAATTTGGAGACCTCAATGGTGTGATTTATTATAGCAAGCAAAGTACTCCTATTACTCTTTTTTTTCCTTTTTGGTAATTTTTTCTCTTGCTAAATATTTAATTGACATACTAAAGTTGTACATATTTATGGAATAGAACATAATGTTTTTATGCACGTAAACATTATGTAATACTCAAATCAGAATAAGATTCTTATGTCCTCAAATGTTATAATTTCTCTACAGTGAAAACAATAAAAATCTTTTCTTCTAGCTCTTAAACAAAACATGTTCACTTTTAAAACATTTGAGTATGGTTAGCAATTAAAAATTTTTATAATGAACAAAAATGAAAAATTATCCTTTTTACTTGACATAAACAATCACTGGCGCCTTATAAATATGTTGGAAGGAAATACTATGAATTGAGAAAAATGCAAAAAGCACATACATATGCATATGATAGTTAATGTTTTGCTACCATATCCCTATCATAATGGTACAGGTTTTTATTACCTTTATTTTTACCCATATACATGTATATGCATATGTGCACATGTGAATGTATGCATGCATAGAGGGGTAACAAACATATATGTATACATATATACACATAAATATGCATACACTTGATCATTTTAAATGTAAAATTGCTTGTTTTACTTTCCCATGAAACTGAAAAAAGTGAGATTTTACACATCTTTATAAAATTCCATTTTACCTCCAGGTGTAATAGTAAAATGGAGTAAAACTAAAATTTTAGCAAAAATGGCAGTGATGTTTTCATTGATTTATATAATATATTGGGATCAAATGGCACATCAGATTATTTGTGCTGTATTAAGAACTCTTTTTAGCTAACTGTGTAATACTGAATAGTTCCTTTTACTGTTCTGGACTACTTTCCTCAGTGCTACAGGTGATATTTACTCCAAAACTAGGACACATCTGAGGTCCACTCTGGGTCAAATCATTTTAACTGATTTATTGAAACTATTCTGTTGTCATAGAGGACTTGAATATTTTTTAAAATAATCTAACATATGTTAGTATACTTTTTTCTTCCCTTTACAGGCAATATGGCATGTATATGTATTATTGAGAAAGAAATGTTTGATTTTTTGATAATCATCTTCAGAATATTGTTTTCCATTGCATTATTTTATAGAAAAGACAATTTAATATAAATAATAATAAATTATTTTACTATTAAGTTATGTTTAGCAAATTAAGTAGCCTTTCTGAATAACATTTCTATCCTACAAAAAATGATAATTTTATCTTAAGAATTTAATGGTATTTAAATGTTTAGATAGATTTACGTTTTACTAGTCTGAGTAAAAATGTACCTTTATGAAAGCATCTTCTATACATTACATACACTGGGATTTTTTTCAATAAAATTTACCTATAATGAAGTTCATAATAAGCATATAATAAATTTTAGTTTTATAAAATATTGTGAAAATGCTACAGGAAATATCCAAGCATCCCTCATCCACTTTTCCATAAATATTGAACATTATTGTTTTAGTTAGCTTTTTCACTGCTGTGAACAAAAGATCTGACAGGAAAAACACAGAGGATGAAAAGTTTATTTAGCACTCATGGTTTCATAGATCTAAGTCCATAGATGGCCAATTCCAATGCTCTGGACTCAAGTAAGGCAGAACGGTGTGATGGATAAAAGTACCCTAGGACAAGACAATTAAGAATCAAAGAAAGGGTTCCTCACCAGGGACAAAATATATACCTTAAGGCATGACCCCAGTGACCATACTCTTCCAGCCACACCCTACCTGCCTGCAGTTATCACCCAGTTAATTCATATTAGTGGGTTAATACACTGGTTAGGTTAAGGCTCTCATGAACCAACTATTTCATCTCTGAATGTTCTAGCATTGTGTCACACATGTGCTTTGGTGGGAGCACTTCATATCTAAACCATAACAGTTATAATAATATATTTATTATAATAAATTACTCAACTTTGATAAAAAGCTATTAATATTGTTTTCTAGTCTAGTAGCATAGACTCAATACTCCATTACATATAGTTTTCTTAGTTCCCTTTTGGCTCTGAGTATTTCTCTGACTTGTTTTTATCTTGAAGATCTTGACAGTTCTAAGGGATATTATCAGATATTCTACAAATGTCAGTAACTTGGTATATGTCTTATTAGGGAGGAGATGGGGGTTAATTTTTCTTAAGTGTTTTGTGAGCAAGAACACATAGGTAAGTATTATTTTCATTACATAATATTCAGGGGGCATAATTTCAATTTGACTTAATACTCTTGATATTAAACTTGGTTATATGGATAGAAGTTTTTGCACTTCTTTTTTCACATTACTCTCTTTGTAATGGCATTATTCTGTCTAGTCCACATTAAGGAAGCTTTACATCTATGTAAAATATTTGGGAATTCTCTCCACAGATGGTTTGTTCTCTTCTCTCCCATTAATTTATTGATATAATTTCTTATTATAGACTCATATTTATTTTATATTTGTTTAAAATCCAGTATTATTTGGTTGCTCGAATTATTCAAGTTTTATCCATTGAGAAATTTATCAGTTGCCTCCTATACCCTTTGAACAAATCTCATCACCGTTTTCTTCTTGCTTTTTTATTTCAGTAATTCCTTACTTTTTCTAAATAAAAGATGAAGGATGATAATTTCACACATTTATTTCTACAATCTTAGAATCTGATATTTCTCCAGTTGCACTGGTCACTTTTATTGGAGAATAATTGTAGAAATCAAGATTTAAACTTTAAGTCTGGCTTAATATTAGCGCAGTTTTGCCTGTAGGGTCTATGTCCTGAGAACAAGGAAATGCATGTGGATATACTAATCAGTTCATATACAAATATCTATGAGAATTTCTTGTGTACATCTATATCTTTACAAAACTAAAGATGAGTTTATACTGAGGTCTCCAAAATTTATGTTATCACATAGAGCTTCCTCCTTTTCCTTTTCTTTAAAATTCTTGCTCCAGCAGTGAAAAATATGGCTTCCATACTCCACCATCCATCTATTTATTTAATTTCAGAATTCATGCATAGCACTACCATAACTGTTACCATGTACACCTTAGGGAAACAAAGTCATTAACTGGAGTACCATGCAAATATGCAAATTTTTAAAATCTTTAGATATATAGACTCCAGACTTTACTTATTTTCAAAGATTCTTAGATCAGCACTTCTTAATCTACTCCCTTCAATGAGAATGTTGTATACACTTGTCAATTTCTGTATTGAATCTGTATGTGTGTATAAAATAATTATACATTAATGTTCATGCTGTAGAGTTTTATGCATATTGACAAATTCATAGAGTCATGCATTCACAATGATAGTACTATACAGAATAGTTGGGCTGTTTCAATTATTCAACTTTTATCCAAGATTGAACATCTGACAACCACTATTTTATCACTGCTACAGTGTTGCCCACTGAAAGTTATTTTTCAAAACTAATTACTGCTATGGTATCTCTTCTTTATAAATCATCTATTTAATCAGCAATATATGCCAAGTTTGAAGCCATATACATTGGGTTTCATACTGCAGAAGTAATGAAAAATATGCCAACTATATATGCATAGATTCACAAATGTAAAACCTTCATGTCAAAGACTCTCAGTGGTATACTGAGAGAGCAAAACAAATTCTAGCTTATAAAAAACCCAGCAAAATTTTACATTTATATATGTAGATATATATATATATATGCACATACACATATATGCAAATATAATTAGATATTGCCCTTGACATTTATATCCCCAATGAAATTCAATATAATAAGAAAGTAAGAAATGTAGTAAGTTTTGATTACTTCTACTACTAACAGAATAATATAATTCATGATGCACTAAGAATAGCTATTATTTCAAGGAAGACAAGGTATAAAATGTTTAAGTACAAATTTATAATCTATGACTAGAAAATGCAATATATTTGCATCACCTATACTGACTTTTACATAATTGTTCTAAATTTTATGTATGTCATACTAATAACATCAATAAAATAATTACATATTAAAACATATGGTTATAATAGCCTTATTTTATAGTAAACCTTTATTGACAACTTCTAAGAGTCATGGGTTATGCTAAATGCTTTGTATGTATTAACATAGAACTAACAGGAGCTGAAGGTATAGCTCAGTAGAACAGTGCTTCCTTAACATGCACAAGGCCCTGGGTTCAATCACTAAAACTGTAAAAAGTAAATAAATAAAAGTTAACAAACAAAAACATTTAAATAAGCAAACAAACATGAAGTAGATACAAGTAATTTTTCCTGTGTTAGAATAAACAAGCAATAAATATGTACAAGTAATTTCTTCTATATTGATGAGAATTTTCTAGTATTGGAAATATTAATTACTTCCTCAAAGTCACACATCTAACACCACCACTTAACTTCAACATCTTTATTCTGGGATCATCTCAAATAATTTTCTTGTTTACATGCAACTTCCTTTTTTATCTTATATTTAAATAACATCAGAAGTTTCTAAATTTCTAATGTTACTTGGTAAGTCTTATAATTATTAATATTTGCAAGTGGTTTAATTACTATGTTTAAGTTTAAGCATTTTTTGACATTTTACTCTTCCAATGTAAGTTATTATTTTTTTTGCCTATATAAAAGAACAATAGAGATTGTCTTTTGTTGTTGTTTTTGTTTGTTTTTTGGTAACTGAAATTGAAGCCAGGGGAAATTTACCACTGAGCTACATCCTCAGATCTTTAGGTTTTGATTTTTGCTTTTTGAAACAGGTTCTCACTAAATTGCTCAGGGCCTAACTGAGTGGCTGAGGCTGACCTTGATTTTATAATCCTCTTGCCTCATCCCCGTGGGTTTCTGGAATTATGGGCTTGTGCTACTGTGCCCAGGGGGAATAGGGATTTCAAAAATAATTTTTTGGAAGAGCAACAGTAATATTTAATTTTTTTCCATTAGCTAAAATCATTACCTGCAATAAAATGATATCATGTGTATTAATATGTTACATATATTTTGAAGACAAGTTTATTTTTTAATGCTATCATTATTGGCTTTTAATAAAGATTGCTATCATGGGTTTGATTAATCCTTTATCTATTGTAATGTATATATATAAATAAATTAATCTGGTAGCCAAATAATAGATAAACCCCCATCTCTCTATGTTGTAATGAAAGACATTCAAGAAGGAGCCATAATGTAAAGTGCACATTAGGCCAGGTACATTGCCTCTTTTTGCATGATAAATCACTCTATGAGACAAGGTACAAATCAATTAAAGTAGCTAGTAAACGAGACTTTCTTTAAAAAGACAATTCATACTTCTAAGATCTTTTGATAAAAACTTCTAAAAAAGAAAGATTGTAATTCTGATGGATGTAAAGTGACATAGTATGAAAATGAAAAAGGAGGAAAGGCCATTGGTAATCATGAAAAAGGATCATTAAGTCATTTTAATTTAATCTTATATCCATTAGGTAATAAAATGATATTGAAATTATAAAGTAATTGTTTCAAATGTTTGCATTAATTTGAGAATTCTTTAAAATTCCCTTAATTCAATCATGCATAACTATACTAAGAATATCCTTGTGGTTAATTTTACTATAATCAGTAATATTAAAAACTGTGGCACTAATGAGATGTTGATACCTGTCATTATAAATAGGACTAAAAAAATTCTGTATCAGAGGAAATAGAGCAAAGTTGTCACACATTTTTAACATGGCCTTATTTTACAGTACATTTATATACAGTTCCTTATTTTTAGGATGGTGTTTGATAAATATTTTGTATTTTCATTTTTAAGAGAAATATCAAGTATAATTTTAAGACAAGAAGAAAAGGTGAAATTCTTAATTATTGGCATGTTGCAACCCACTCTCACCCTGGCCCAGCTCCTAAGCTCTTTTTCTATTGCTTCACCCCTGCTTTTTTATCCCAAAGACTTCAGTCTGCATCTCCCGTTTTCTCTGCTGAGAATTTTTATGGGGTTAAGCCAATAGAAGAAGAAGGAAACAATAACAACAACAACAACAAAAAACCCCGAAAATAAGCGAAGATAAGAAAGCAAAACAGCGAGAAGCAAAGGTAATACTTCCCTCTACACTTCTGCACTTCTGTGTCCTGTCTCTCTCTGTACATGCATATACCCCATATTTGAATTTTCAACACACACTGGGCTCCAATAAAAAATTTTACTACCTTTGTTTTTTGAGCAGAAGGGCTATAATAGGTCCCTATTGCAGTAGTTTTCTCTGCATATTCCCTTTCTTACTTTTAACTCATAGTGATACCCAGAATTTTGTAAGTCTACTCACTGAAGTTTCATCATTGGAAACTTTTAGGGTGACTTAATTCCTTACAAAAACAGCCTCAAATATTGACAAATAATCCCCTTTTAAACTTTGGTGACTATCCTCTATATGAGTATATAAATTGTAGGTCTATGTATGTAACTGTACATTGGTGAATCATCTGTTCTGCATTTTTAATTCACTTTTATTTTCCCTGAATGTGGCATAGGGCTTAAGAGTCCTAGTATTGGAGCTGGAATGCCTAGATTGACATCTCATATCTGTCATTTATGACTTATGTAACCTTAAGGAAACAATTTTAAACACTTTGGGTATTAGATTTCTAGTCTGTGATATGGAGATTATAATAATACCAACCTTATAAAATATTTTGGAATAGCAAATAAGTTAACAAAGATAAAGTATTTAGAAAACTGCCTAGTGCATAAACTTTCGAAAAATTATAGTTGCTTTTGTTGTAAACTTGTTCTTTTTTTCACAAATATTATTAGCATTATCACCATCTTTCCATGGTAAAATAATGCTTAGATATTAAACAATGATAAATGTAAACGACTATCAAGATTGCAAATGACTATTCATTCTAAATAGCTCAGAAAATAGTGAGATTTTTCAATACTTTGAATTTTGGTTTATGTAAGAAGACAAAATATCTTATTCTGTTTGCATGATGCAGTGACTAGTGAATGTCAATGTAGTTTTCATATATATGTCAATTTTCATTTCTTTTCTTGTCTTGATTTAATTTGTACATTGGACATTTTAATATTCATTTTGAGCAATTCTTAATAAAAATTTATGGTCTGTAATTTTTTAAATAAAAAGGAAAATTAAATACATTACAATCGTATAGTTGTGTTTCCCAGTTTTTCATTTTCCATTCAACATTACTTAAATTATTTCTTGTCATACAATTGTGTAACTATGTGTTGAATAAATCATCTGTGTACTTCCTGGCTTCTTGTCTTTATAATATACTTGGAAAATTTCTGAATGCAAAATCATATTTGTTTTTTACAGACTACTTATAATGATTTTTATTCTTTTTTTTTACTATTGATTATGGTTTAAATATTTTCTAAATATATTTTTATGTAAGGAGAAAAGGGATTATGTTTTTATGCCATCATGTTTAGCTTTTTCTATCTTTTAGTAATTTGAAATGACAGCTAAACTTTTCACATAAACTTGAGTTCTCACATGTTGTCTATTTTACTGTCTGGATCTGATGTATTTTGAAAAATACATGCAATCAGCTCCATTAGTTTACATGATGTTTTTCCTAATAGATGATAGGCATATGATGCAGCTATTATTTCATTTATAGTATTTTTACTTATTACTTCATAGTTATAAATCAATAATTGTCTAATGGGCTCTTGTATCAATTCCTAATTACTTTTCCCTCAGGAATTCTTGATAAATTTTATCTTTCTTACAACTTAAAGTTCTTGTTCTCTGTTGTAATATTTACATTTTTTCTATCTTATTTTTACAAATTATCTGTAGTTTTTATCAATATATTTTTTTTTAAACAAGGATTGAACCCACTTAACTAATGAGCCACATCCCCAGTCATTTTTTGGATTGTATTTAGAGACAGAGTCTGGCTGAGTTGCTTAGGACCTGGCTGAGTTGCTTAGGGCCTGGCTAAGTTGCTGAGGCTGGCTTTGAACTTGGGATCCTCCTGTCTCAGCCTCCCGAGACCCTAGGATTACAGGTATGCTTCACTGTGCCCAGTGTATCCATATAGCCTTTTGCTTCTTCAGTGACCATTGCAGTCAGTTAATTCTAATCATTATTATGTACCAAAGGAAAAACAAAATACTCAATAAATTTTTGTAAAACTATTATAGCTATTTTGGCACAGATAAATTCAGGATGTTTAAAAAGATTTGTTTTATAAAATTCTTCAAGATTTATATCCATCATATTAGCAAGACTTCCAACCTCACTGTACACTTTCAGTACCCTAAATAAAATTTCTTAGATCCTCTGTTAAAAAATATATTCCATAAACACATTTTACCATAAATACATAAATACCAATAGCAAACTCAAAATAAACTGATACAAAATATTCAGTGTGCATTTTGTGTACCTTTCCCACAGATTCTATTTTGTATTCCATTTTGTAAAGGATGGTTCCCTTAGCAACGAACAATCTGCCATACATTTGTTTAACAGAGCATTACTGAAAAAATAGTGGATAGGTTTTATGTGACTGAAAATGTTAGATTTTCCTCATTTATTAGAGCTATTATCCATTAATTTAAAATATGATGGTGATACTTATATTTTAACATCTGTGGGCACGTAAACCTTAGTGTGGTGCATGCTGAAAAAGTAATCTTCTGAAATTATCACTTTACAAACGATATAGAGAACTTTCTGAAACTATGAATGGAATGTGTCTATATTGTAAGTATTCTTATTGAAATGTATTGTAAAGAAAATCAACCTGCTGGTACAGATGGCTTGAATTATGATAATAAATAAGGCTCCTTACAAAAGATGAAATTTCTCATGAATGTATATCAATTGTGTACTAAAATATGTATTATCCTAAAACACATTTTAATAAAATTGAAGATATAGACATAGATATAAAATCATATATATATATATATACATACACACACACATACATACATAGAAAAATCATACATATATATGTGGTTTTTTTTTCAACATAAGCTGAAGGATGAGGAAACTTCACCCAAAAAAGATCAGCATGCATGACATTGATGAGAATGTGTGGTATGTTCATAGTTTGATTATATTCGCATTGAGCAAAATTCAGGAAACGTCTATATCCTCTTATGAGATCCTACAAATGTATGTATTTTTGTAAATGTACCTGTTAAAACAAACTCCTATCAAGATATATAACATAAATAACCCAAAAATTTATTCACTTTGTAGGTAATACCCTTTCCTGTAATACAATATATTATAATATTTCCCCAATGTAAATTACTTTTGCCTCCCTGGAATTTAATAAAAATAATAATATTAAGTATATATAATTTTGTGTTTTAGAATCATTCATGCTGTTTAATAAATTGTTATTTTTGTTGTTATTGCATTTTTCAGTTGCTGGCTAAAATTTTGTTTTATTGTGTCTACTCTTTCATTTTATTAAATTAGGAACATATAGAATTTTATTTTATGATTGGACCACTGTTTCTTTAACCACTCACCTGCTAATGGACATTTGGAAGATTTCCAGGTTATAAATAAAGCAACTAAAATCCTTCTTTGTGAGAGTATTTCAAGGGTACTCTGTTTTTATTTCTTTTTCATAGATACTTGTTTTCAATTACTTTTGGCAAACATCTAGGGTTAAAATAATTTGACTGTAGGTTAGTTTGAAAAAAATAATAGGCTTTTATTTCATAGTACTTGTATAAAACGTTTGTAAGTTATAATTTTTTCACAATCTCATGTAAGTGTGATGACATTTTAGATTTCAGCTCTAATAATTTGTGATAACTTACTGCAGCTTTAAATTGACTCGGTACTACTGATAATTTCATGTACATTTGGCCAGCTGGATATCATTTTTGTTAATTATAAACCCAAGTCTTAGAGTATTTATTTTGAGTTTTTAATCTTTGTGTTAATGCATATTTGTTATACAAATTTGTTATACTCAATTATCAAGATATTTGGTTATTTCTTGTTTTGTTCTGTTTTGTGTTAGTATTATTTTTACCTTAAGAAATATTTGTCTATCTCCAGGTTATCCTGTTTGCTTTATATTTAGTTCAACAATACTTCCTGAATTAGTTATTGTCATTTTTGTAAAAGAGAGATCATATTGTATTTATTTTTCTCAACACTATTTAAATTTTTCAATCACAATTACTGGAATTGTATGTCTGTTCCATTTTACTTCTTTGATACCATTGTTGCAAATCAAGATCATCTACTCTGTTTCATTGAACTTTTTTTTAGTTAATGTTCCTGTCATTTAAAAAAAAAAATTCATTCACTGTAGTATTGAGCCTTACACATGCTAGGCAAATGCTTTACTACTTAGCTTCATCATTAGTCTACTCGTAAATTTTATTTTGAGGCAGTGTCCCACTAAGAGTTGCCTGGAATGGCCTTGAACTTGTGAGCTTCCTCCCACCTCAGCCTCCCAGGAGCAGGATTACAGGTGCACACCACTGCACTTATCTGTTATTCTTCATGCCAATTCCACACGATTTTGTTTAGTTCAGTTTCATATTGATTTTTGAAGTCAAAGATTTTATTTATGCTGATATGTCCTTTAAATTTCTATATAATTTCAGGTTAAACTTCAAATGTCTTCAAAACTTTATTATAATTGTGCTGAATATGGGTCCTAATTTGATAATTGACATTTTGAAAACCTAAACTTTATTTACATCATAATGGTGTATCACTTCATCTTTCCTTAATTTCTTTTAATATTTTATAATTATCAGTTGATGTTGCAAATAATGTATGATGTTTATAAATATTTCCATATTTTAATTTTCATACAAATGGCCTTTTTTTCTCATTTTCTCACTTTTCAATTCCTGTAAGTGGAGATATAATTATTTTTATATGATGAGTATGATCCTATGATATTGACAAAGTTTATTAGTATTTGTTGTAGATAATTTTGGATTTTCTACTTATAATCATCCTGTTCATGCTCTTTTCTCATACTGTATTTAGTATCAGTGATTGCTAGCAAAACGTCAAGTAGCAGTTGTGAGATCATTCATCTTCTGTATCTATTTATTTATTTATTCATTTATTTATTTATTTATTTATTACCATATATTGAAGCCCAAGGTGCTTTACCACTAATCTACACCCCCAGCCCTTTTTATTTTTTTATTTTGAGACAGGGTCACACTAAGTTGCTTGAGGCCTCACTAAATTTCTGAGGCTAACTTTGAACTTGTGATCCTGCTGCCTCAGCCTCCAGAGCCACTGGGATTACAGGCATGGGCTACCTAAGATCACTCATCTTGATCTTAGGGGAAAATATCCAAATATTCACCAGTAAGTATAATAATTATCAGTTGATTATTTAAAAAATTGATTACTCATTGGATTGAGAAAATACCTTTCTATTTCAGTATATGCACATTTTTATCATAAATACATACTGAGTTCTGTGAGGGCTTTCCCTTTATTGATAAAGTCATATTTCTTGTCCATTTTTCTATTAATGTGGTAGTTTATCTTGATTATGGATAATTTTTATATTAAACCAACATTGCTATGATACCTTAAAATGATTGGATTTTAAAAGGACATGCATAAATCACCACCAGTAACAAACTTTAGGAACTATTTAAAGGATTGAAAACTATAAAAGCATTAACCTTAGCATTTTTTATGGAGAAGCCAAAGTCATCAGAAGCAGGTTTCTAAGCATTTCTTTCTTGCACATTAGGATGATGAAAAAGTGGACTATTAAGCATGTATGCATGAAATTGTGTTAGATGAGGCCAATTTTTAGTATTTTTTATCCCATCTGCTTGAGTAACTTCATTGTCAGCTGGCCATGATCTATAAATCACTAAATTCTGGGTTTATTTACAATAAAATAGGCAGACAGGCAAGTCATTTTTTGCCAAAATATATTTATTTATAAGAACTTCCAAGTAAATTTCAATTAGTAAATTCTGAGTGTTTATTTTCAAGATGGTCTAGACTAGTTCAGTTATTGCCTCCAGAGTCCCTGAGTAGGAGAAAATAAAACATTGCCCAGTTGCTATTTTTTCCACTTCACTCTTTTATCTTGACCATAATTTCCTTTCCAAATATTTCTAGATATTTTTCTATAATTTGTCTTAAAACTGATTTCTGAAAAACACTTTCTGCAAGATTTTATACAAATAAGCCTACAAATTCTGCAGTGACCCCCAGGTTTTAAGCCATCTAGTAGAAAACAGGAACTGTACTTGTAAAATATGTTAATCATGATTATAGTTCTTTCTAGGCATTTTGATATTATTTTATCAGCTTAATTATTTACTACATCAAGAATTAGTTGGTCACCTTTGGATATGCTGATAGATGCATGTAAGATTTTTCTAAAGCCTTCTTTTGTTCCATCTTCTCTCAATTATAATATGGTATTCATATATATCAAATTAATTCAGAGCTTCAAATAGCCTCCCAAAATATTTTCTCATTTTATAAGATATGTTCTATTGTTCTATAATTATATCAAAACGAACTCTACTCTTATGTGCAACTAAAAAGAAACAATAAAACTTAAAAAGTCTTATTTTAATTGGGATGGAAGTTGGTTTTTATTTAATACTAAAGGTAGCAGAGAAAGTTAGAGATTTAATACACTGTTTGACATGCCATAGCTAAAATTACTAATATTTACATGCATAAACATTTTACATTTCCCTTTCATGAACTTATTTCTCACATGATTTTATGGTCATTTTTTCTAAAACACTACATTCTATTTTGGATGTAGTCATAACTGCATTCCTCATATCTTAGCACAAGTTCTTACCAGTACACACTTTCAGGTAACATTACATGATATTACTCATATTCTCCCCAACTGAGATGACACAGTGTTGATACTCTCATCCCTGACAATTTGAACCACAAGGAACAGATTTCCTTTTTTATGCTTAATGTCTGAGCACCTAGAGAACAATAATAAATGCCACCTGTCTTATGTCATGCCTTCCTCAGCTTAAAAGACTGTTCTCATAAATGCATATCCCTGGCATAAACCTCTAACACTCCTGACCACTGACCTTCAAGATAAGATTCCATGGTGATTAGGTTATCAAATCACCTTCCATAAGCAATGGTGCAAAATCTTTCCGATCATTATTAATGAATGTGATATCATATGAGTGTGTACCCTAGTCCATCAATAAATCCTCCATCATCTTACAGAATGGACTACCATCTGCAGTCTCCTGGAATAATTTTGTTTTAACATCTACATTTCCCATAACAATTCTTTTTATCATGATGGTGAGCCTACAAGAATGTCATTACAGCTTGACTTAAGTTAACAGGGTATACTTTTCCTTTAAACACATAATATATATATGTATTTGCATATGTATACACACATTTTTTTAAATGTATGTTACATATATATTCATTTAAAATTATTCAATTATCTTTGCTGATAAATTAATTATAATTTTAATCATTTTTCCTTAATTTAAAATGTACTTTTTCTCTCTGGTTTTATAAAATTTTCTATGGGCATTCTGAGGATTAACTCTGATTTCCCTAAGTTTTTCTAGGTAGTCTCTCTATTTGTAGTTAACTGAGCTGATTATCTTGGAGATGAGACTATTTTTCTTAGACAAGTTTGGAAACTTTCATCGTTCATGCCTTCAAGTAAGTTTTTTTCTTTCTTTTTTCTCTCTTCACTTATTCTGGACTTCATTTTTGCTGACAATTAGATAGTAACTTACAAGTGGTGAATGATTCCCTGCTTTTTAAAAAATTTCTCTGTGCTAGATAGTGGAAAATTTCCACTGATCTTTATTCAACTTTCTTATTTCTTATTTTTATATTTTCTAATCTATTTCTGAGTTTACCAATAAAACTTCCATCTCAATTAATTATTTTCTGTAGTAAAATTGTTTATTTTTCAGAGGTCACAGTCTTATCTTGAATTTTTATGAAACTGCTCCAGTTAATTTTATATAATTTAATATTTGTTTTAAAATACTTGTTGCTAATTGTAATATTTTAATCATCTCTGTTTATCTATGTTATGTTTTCTTTTAATTATGTATCACATTTTCTTATTTCTTCATGTGTATCATATATCTTTTCAAAAAAATTTTATATATTGCCAGAAACAGTGGTATATGACTGTTATCCCAGTCACACAGGAGGGTGAGGAAGGAGGATCACAAGTCTAAGGCCAGCCTGGGAAACTTAATGAAACCCTGTCTCCAAATAAAAGCAGAAAGAACTGGTAATGTACCTCAGTGGTAGAGCACCCCCGGAGACAATCGTAAGTGCAACAAATAAATAAATAAATAAAAATAAGGTCATATACTGCATTTACTATGTTCATGGGAAATTAAATATAATTTTGTTCATATTATCTATGGAGGGCGAAAGTCCTCTCTCTCTTTGACAGCTAGGTTGATTAGTGGTCACACTGATTCCACTCAAAATTCTACTCAAAATGGAGTTAAGCTGAGGAGATGCAATTGCTTTAAACAGAATGAATTCATTTCTGGTTATTCCCATTTCCAACTCTCTGGTATATAATTATTTAAGACATTATCTCTCTTTATTAATTTTTTTAGTAATACATAACATTAGAATTCATTTTGACATAATTATAAAAGCATGGAATATCATTTGCATTTAATTCAGTACCTAGAACTTTCCCCTTTTCTCTAATCCTCCCTTCCTCTGTTTCCTTCCTTCTGATCTTTGGGCTATTTATTTACAGCTTTTGTTTTTCTTTTCTTTCTTTCTTTTTTTGTTAGTGACTTGTGGATGTATGTAACAGTGAGATTCACTGTGATATATGTACATAGAAAATTTAGGTCATATTCATTCCAGGTTTTTTCCCTATCTCATCCCTCCTCCCTGGTCCTCAATTTTCTTCATCTAGTCCACTCATCTTTCTTCTATTTATAAAGAAAATGTGGTATATATACACAATGAGTATATAAGGAAGAATGAAATTATGACATTTACTAGTAAATGAATGAAACTGAAGACTATCATGTAAAGTGAAATAAACTAGACCCCAAAAGTCGAGAGCTGAATGTTTTCTGATATGGGAAGCTAGTCCAAAATGAGGGTGAAGAAAGAGGGGTGGGGAGAGAAGAGAAGAAAAGATAGAGAGGGAGGTAGGTAATTCCATCAAAATAGAAAATTATCTCTTAATTTGGCAGCTTTGGAGCTAAGATTGTTTGGACCTCTATTTCCCTTTTATTGATTTTTTTTAAAGCTCATCTTTGTACCAGAGTCCAGGTCCCATGATTTTTTTCTAAATCCTATTCTTACTGCTTCCTAGGTTACTATTGTTCTTATTTTATTTGAGGGTAGCAATTTTAAAGTAAATAACTTATTCTGTCTTGGACACATCTTCTTTCTCTTCTATGCAGTCTCTCCTGTATACCTGCTTCAAGAGAAGAAACTTGACCATAGAATAGAAGCTAACATGACTTTGCTTACCTATGAGAGGACTTGGGTTTCAGGTTACAAACAATTTTTTACTGATCCCTTAAAAAACTATGAATTAATTTTATAAATATTTTATTTTTCCTTGGGGGTAGAGGTCTTTAGGATTCCTAAACATGTCTTTACTAGAACTAGAAATCTTTTGTATCACTTTTATAGTATTGACTATAGCTAAGGAGGATTTCTCCAATAAGGTTAATCACAAGAACACATATTCACATGAGATCAAGAAAATACATATTTGTCAGCATGACTGCTGACACTATTGCTGTCATTCTTAAAGAACAAAGATATGAATATTAAATAGGAAGCACTGTGTAATTGTAGTCTTTAAGTGAAATTGTCCATATTAAAATGCAGATTTGAAAATAATACTGTCTTGGAATATTACAAATAAGACTAGCAACAAAAGACGGCAATATTTTAGATTAGGTATTTTTATTGAATCCTTGATATCTCATCTGAAGATATTTTGTAGTATTTGGATGTTATCGAGGGAGAAATATGTCCATGACTGATAGATGGAAATATATGTCCATGACTGATAGATTGAAATGTATAATGAAAAGAAGAAAACTTGAAATATATTTTTACATAAAATCATCATGGTTTATACATTTGTATGCTTATATGGGCATGTTTCTTTAAGATTATCCTCAAAATGTATATGGAAAAATGACTTGTATGCTTTTGAATCATATGCAGATATTTGGAATCATGTTGGATAGATTACATTGTAATAATGGATCATTAGATTGTGTACTAGGAAGGCCAGAGACCTGTAATATAGGGTCAGTCTTTCACAATCATTACTTCTCTTACCCAAATGGAGAAAAGTGGCCTCATTGAGAAGTATGATTCTATGTTGGTGATATACGCTTTCATCCCATAGCCCTTCTGTGAGGTCATGTCAACTATTGGAACTGATACATACTCTCTGGTTAAGAACATGCTCTCAAATTGCCCCTTCTTGATCAGATAATCTTATGTAGTTGACAGTTGTTGCATTAATAACCATACCAGGTCAGCAATATATTTGTGATGTTCTAAAAAGTCTATTTTTAATTTTGAAAACAAATGTATTTTTATAAGACATAGCAAGGCAAGTAAAAAGAGAAGCTAAAAGATATGGATAAATTAGAAATACTTCAGTTTTAACTGAAAGTAGCTCTCCCTACTGTCTATGGACTGCATTGATCTCACCAGTTTATTTCATTGGCTGCATTTGCAGTATTTTATTCTATGTTCTTGCTATTTAATTTTTGAGAGATTACAATTTTATAAGAAGCAAAATCATATCTTATGCAAACTTTGTGTCCTTCCCATTAGTTGTTTGATTGGTTGATTTAAAGATAAATAGTAAAAAATATTTGAAAGTAGAAGAAAACAGAGTTTTTTGAAAAGTCTGTTATTAAGTGTGTTGTTTAAGGTATCTAACATTATGTTTATTTAAATTTAAATATGTATATTTTGTATGTTAGGTTTTTTCAATTCATTAAAATAAGGAACTCTCACTTATTAAGTATCTTATGCATTGTTTCCTGTTATACTTTCTTATCCTCATATACACACAACACATACACATAAAACATACTATAAAGTGAGAACAGTCACTCTCATAAGAAGAAAGGGATTGAGGCTTGGAAATGTGAGAAACTTCCCTAAGAGTCAATAGCTAATAAACAGCTTGGACAAGCATCTGATTCTAAAGTACACTCTTTGTGAGAAAATGACTATGGTTCCAATGACTCATTAATAAGAATCTTTAATAAGAATACTGAAATCATAATGACTCTTGAATACATATTAAGTCTGACTTAGAAATGTTTTATTCCTGTCACTTTCTTTCTTGTATGGACTCACATTTCCCACTCTTGACAAGCAAACATGTTTCATTAATACCACATACAAGAAGCACATCTATTCAAAGTTTCAGCAACTCTCTCAAAAGCCAGTTTAAAAGACAGTGTTTAAAAATGGGTGATATCTGGAACTTATTTAGTGTCTTTGAGCAATGTTCTAATTATTCAAAACTCACTGAAATATTTTTGGAACTTGGAGTTAAGCACAACTTCATTTATTTTCATTCAACTAGTATTTCTGCTTTTTCTCACAAACACACATCATCAGTTGTTTTCTGGCTAGAATTAAACAAACACAGGTGCTAAAATTATCAGTTTCCTCATATTTTTCTACCTACTTGTGCTATGGAAAGTCATTAAGGCTCTGCAAAAGACACGTTTTCCCAATTCATTACACCTAAGGAAACTGCCAGGCAAAGTGTGCTGCCAGTATATGAGCCGTTGCAGATTTCCCCATATGTATTTTGCAAGCAGGTGTTTCGTTTGCAGTTTGCCAGAAACAAACTGTTTTTCAGGTGCATAGAGAATATCATCTTTGTACAGAAAAAGGAACAGTAATAACTACTTCTGGTAGAGCCTTGCTCAATAGGAGAGCAATATAGAGTTGTTGAATAAAAGATTGAATTGAACACACAATGTTTAAACAGCCTAAATGTAACCATACAGTTAGAATCCATGTGAATTACTAATCCTAGAATGGGTGGAGATAAAACACCAGCATAGGGCTGGGATTGTGGCTCAGCGGTAGAGCGCTTGCCTTGCATGCGTGAGGCCCTGGGTTCGATCCTCAGCACCACATACAGAGCAATAAAATAAAGACATTGTGTCCATCTACAACTAAGAAAAAATTTTAAAAAAAAGGGAAAAAAAAAAAAAAAACACCAGCATAAGCTAGAATATGGGATTGAGATTTCTAAAATACCTTTCAGATAAAATATAGTGCTTTACCATGTCCCTGTGAATTAGACACTATTATATCTGCTGATAAATGTAACACCATCCTCAAATTTTATGCAACTTTCTCAAAGTCATAGAGTAGATAAGGGTTGTACTAGATCTCATATCCATGTCAGTGTGATTACATAGCCTAATCTCAAGTACTATATTCCTGCCTTGATTTCTGTTTGGAAGCTCCCTAGAACTGGAATAATTCACCTGAATTTCAAATAGCAAGTAGAACTCCGCCATTCTATGGAGAGGCTGGCAATGAAATGATCATTAACCTTTCTACTTATCCAGTTCTTGGATTATGGCCTGAATCATCATTTACATAAAGTTGTCTTTGTTTATTTTATATTTTCTATTTTGCTGACTGTGCACTTTTATCAAGATTTCATTCATAGCTCCTATAGCATCATGAAACCAAATAGTGATTTGCAAGTAATTAACTCTAAACTTATGCATCTTTCCATCAATAGTCCGTATATCTTACATAGACTTTCAAGATACCAGTTGTACCATTCCATCCAAAATGTAAATGTATCAGCCTCTGGAAAGGAGTACTGTGGCACAGGATACAGGCTAGATGATCTGAATTGCTAATCCTTCTCAACATTTGTCAGCTGCAAACATTTATAAATTGCTTAATATTTTAGATTTTAGTTTCATTTTCTGTTTAGTGAAATTAAAGGTAATTTCTATTTCATTGGATTCCTTTGAGCATTAACAAGAAAATGCATCTTGATAACTGAAAAAAAAAAAACATTATTTTCTCGTACATAATAATGCTAATAAATATCTATCATTTCATTGCAATTAGAATCTATATATTTGGATTTTATCTCCAATCTGGCCAGAAAGAACTTGCAGAAGAACCACTACTAGCTCAAAATCTCTGAAACTTCACCTCCCTCCTTCTCACCTTGAACAAGGGCAACAAACCAGCTAGTTGGGACCAGGAAAGGGCAGAAAGCTCTGCACAACATCCATTGTTCCCTCACTCAACTCAGGGACAGCAATGAAGCAGCTTTGGCCATGAAAAAATGAAAGCGGATTCACCAGGCCCAACCACTAACACTGGGGGAGCCACACTGGGAAGCCTAGGGACATTCCTTGAGATTGAAGGGCTGTACTGGAGGAAAGCTGCCTGAATATTCAATGACATAGAGACCCAATGGGAAATTACCAGTCTACTCAGCAGCAAAGGGCTGATCCCAGCTTTAACAGGCACACAGCCTGACTCATGCTCAAAACTGGAAAGTGACAGGGCACTGTTTGGATACTTGTGAGAGCTTACATCAGACTTAGTAAACAGAGGGAACCAATGCCTGCTATTCACTACCTGGGCCTGTGGAACCTACAGTCCGGATGAACCTCCTGAGATCTACACTACAGTATCTCACAGAGCATCAATGGCTGGGGGAATACTTTTGCACCATGGAACACCCACAGAAACCCACTACCAGAGTTCTTGCATTCATAGCCAGACACCACAATCTTCACTGTCACAAAAATGGATCTGTATAGGTACACAGTGACCCACAGCAATCACAGGGACGCTCCAGAGCTTGCATCCTGAACTACTGGGCACAATAGAAACACCCACAACACTGCATCCTCCAAACAGTCAGCTGCAAGCCTCTGAGCTTACAAACCAGAAGCTGCTGGCAGGATGTAAAGAGCAAATAAAGAATTTGCTCCTGTGCCCCTGTGACTTTGGAGAGATCCACAGCCAAAGACTGATGGAGACTGTGAGCCAAAGACTGTGGTCTGCTAAATATACAGACCACAATGAAATTAAAACCAAGATTCAACAAGACTTTTTTTCACCTTGATGTGGTTTACTATGAAAAACTCTAATGTCAACTTTGATCCTATAAATAACTCTAACTTGAACCATAATTGTTAATCCAACAGCCAACATTGTACCTTCAACCTATTTGAATGTATTTCATCTAATGGTTTAAAGAATTAATTGAAATGAATTATTCTTTGTTTTCCTAGCTCTACTGTATACTTACTTCTCTTATCCCCTATGCAACCTCTTATATTATCTTTTATGACTTCAAATATTGACTATTTATACACTTCTCCTTTCTAACATGGTGTGAATAATTCTTCATATATTTTGTTCTTTCTTTATCTTTCTCACTGTCTTTTTTCTTTCTCTCTCTCCCTGCCTCTCTCTTTCTCTTTCCTCCTCTCCTTTTTACCAAATTTTTCTTCCTCCCTCCTTTTAGTCCTCACTTAAGGTTATAGTAAATTTTCTAAATTTAACAACTGATTTTTTTACCTACTTCAAACATTTTTATAGGTTTATACCTGGATTTGAAGACCCATAGAGAGCAATTTCAACAAGTTTTTTATTCTTATAAGGTTGGAGGAACAAAGCTTGGATCTGAAGTGATTATAGTCAAAAAGGCTCTGTTGGATCTCTTAAAATGGTACTGATATTGGGATCAGTAGAGATCACACACTGACTTAAAATATTATCTAAATATTCACCCAACCCAGGACTTTTAAGAAAAAGAAGCTCACAAAGTAGTTCTTTGCTTAAAAGAAGAAGTTAGAACAATATTTATATATGGGTAGACATACAAACAAGATGATTATGCAGTGGAACAAACCTTCCCAAAGAGCCATAATGCTTCAATGACAAACTTCATTGACACCACAGTGGAGGAAATGCCAGAGAATATCAAAAGTTCATAGTTAAACTGTCTGATGAACTAAAAAAAGACGTAAGCAGTGAAATCAGATGGATAGTAGACAAATGAAAGAATAATTCAATAAAGATATAGTGATTTTGAAAAACAAACATATTCTTAAAAAGAAAGAATAAATAAACCAAATTAAAAATTAAATGGAGAGCATCACCAATAGATTAGACCATTTTGATGATAAATTTCCAGGCTTCAAAGACAAAGTATATAATCTTGTAAATGAAATCAACCATAGAGAGAAGATGTTAAGATACCATAAACAGAATATTTAAGGAATCTGGGTTAAAATTAAAAGGTCAAATTTAAGATTTATTGGGATAGATGAAGCCTATAAAATACAAACTAAAGAAATGCACAATCTTTTCAATAAAATGATGTCAGAAAATTTTTCAAGCCTTAAGAATAAAATGGAAATTCAAATACAGGGGGCATATAGTACTCAAAATATACAAAACCACAATACAGTCACTCCAACGAACATCATTATAAAAATACCTGACATAGTTAGATAGAATTTCAAAAGCTATAAGAGAAAAATTATGGGTTACATTTAGAAGTAAGCCAATTCAGATTTCTACTAAAAGCTAAGAGAGCTTGGAATAATATATGAAAAGCTCTGAAAGAAAATAGATGCCAACCAAGAATACTATATCCAGTGAAACTGAGCTTCAGAATTGAAGATGCAATAAAAAAACCTTCTAGCACAATTCACAATAGCTAAACTATGGAGTCAACCTAGGTGCCCCTCAACAGATAAATGTATTAAAAACCAAACCAAACCAAAAAAAAAAAAAAAAAGCTGTATACATATATACAATGGAATACTGCTCATCCATAAAGAAGATTGACTTTACAGCATTTGCCAGTAAATGGGTAGAACGGGAAACTATCATTATAAGTGAATTAAGCCAGTCTCCAGAAAGTCAAAGATAGAATGTTTTCTCTGATATGCAGATGCTAATTCAAAATAAGGCAAGGTGGATTAAAAAAAGAATAGAAGAATGATCAGTGCAGTAGACAAAGAAGAAATGAAGGGAAGGAAGAAGGGATGGGTCAGGGAAAGACAGTGGAATGAATCTGACCTAACTCCACAGTGTTCATATATAAATGGAATATACCACAGTGAATAGCACCATCATGTACATCTACAAGAAACTAAAAAAAAAAATTAAAAAAACTATAAGTAAATAGCAGAACAATCTGTAGAGTATAGTAAAGGAAATGGGGATGAAGGAGGGGAGGGGAAGGGAAAGTGCTGGGGACTGAATTAAAACAAATTATATTTTATGACTTTATAATTGTGTCAAAATGAATAGTATCATTTATGTATAACTAAAAAGAACCAATAATAAAGAAAGAAATGAAACTCTAGATATTTTAAATATACAGGATTTAATATTTAAATTCTGAAAGAGGAGAAGTTCCAGGTCTTCCCCAAATTTGCTTTAAGGTCCTACCTTAGCAACTTAATTCTGAAGACTAGGAAACAACTATCAGCACCAAAATCCCGGTAAAATGTAGAAAACCACACATACACAACTGCTAATAACACAGCTGCCAACTAATGATCACAGAAAAAGAATGGCCTCTGTTAGATCTCATGGTTAGCATGCTTGCATTAGAAATAAAAATGACATTCCACCAACTTCTGCCTTCTACATTTTGTGTATGTACCTCATTGAGACAAGCTAAACTATATCCAAAACTATGGAAACAAAATTTCCTTGTCTCTACCATGTGATAAAATGGAGATAACATAAAAAGAATGAAAATAACAGCTAAATGCTGAAGATCATATCTATGAACCAACCCAAATACTTACATGCTTCTGCAATATATTGAGTTTTTCATAGAGATCTCAAATAGGGAAATTTACAAAAGTAAAAAAAACCCTGAATTTATCATTTTTGTGCTTCTCCAAAGATGCACTACCTCTATATCATATCATTCTCCTCTGCCAATGATGTACTTCAGTTTAAAATATTGTCATAAATAATATTTTTAACACTCCTATCAATCCATCATCCACAATGATCTACTATTATTTTTCTATAACTTTTATTGCCTATAGTAATACATGAAAACTTGGTGGTGGTGTTTTTGTTATGAATGACCCTTCATGAGTTGACTCTTGGTAATTTTTCAACTTTATTATCTCTATTGTATATCTCCTTACCTTTCATTCATACTAAAATGCTTGAATACTCTCAAGTAAGGCATGTTTTCTGTGATTCTATCACATATTTTCATGTAGATTTCTCTCTTTGGGGTTGCCATTTCTTCTGAAACCACATTACATGGGTAATTCCAAAACATCATTCAGGAATAATTTCATGAACCATACATTCTGGACTATTTACTGCCCAGTCAAGTCTAGAATATATGGCCTTCCTGTGATGGCCTTAGCCTACCAAGCACAGCCTCTACTTTGTTATTTACTGTGATCACAAGGAAAACAATGTTTATTTTGTAAGTCCATTCTTATTATAAAATCCTAGTCGTTTGCATTGTTAAAATTGATAAAGTACTTTATGTTCTAGAATATTCAAGTATGTTAATAACTCAATAAAATAACATTTGATGATGATATCAGAAAAACTATAAATGGAGAAATTTATAAATATCCTTAAACATACACACACTATGACATAGATTCCTAATGTTTAGATGTACAAACGAATGAGGGAGAGAATGTAGAGGATATTATAATTTGTATATATAAGGTCCAATGCTAAAAAAATTTTTTTATGTATATAGACATAGGCTATGTAAGTTTACATTTATAGTTATAGTGAATGTATAATGAACTGAAGGGAGAAGAGATTGTCTAGTCATTTGCCATACCTACAAAGTGTTTTACTGATTTGTGGTAAAATGTTGCTTTAGACTAGTGTGTTTGTATGAGCTTGGTAGATATTAGATGAAGAAGAAATGGAAAGGCAATTTGAAATCAAAACATCTTATGAATTTGACTATCCTATGACTGCAAAGAAATTTCAGAAGGTTTTAGTGTCAGAAATTGATTTTAGCCAAGTGATTGTTTTGAATAAATGTATCTTCTTGATTACATATAGATTGATAACATATTTTTGATTATGTACAAGTTAGATTTTATCAATATGAGTTGCAAAGAGGACCACCTACTATTTAAGACTAAATATTAAAGTATTTTCCTATTTCCAACAGTTTTGAGCCCTTAATTCTATCTTTTAAAAATAATAAAACTGATAATATAAATTCCACTTGAGTCACAGCTACTTCAATTACTAAATGATGCATAATGAAATTTCATCAATGATCAAACTTGAACAAAGAGGAAAAATGGTTACAATCAAACTATAAAATTAAAAAAAGGTAATTATTTTTATATCACTTTGAACACTGCTTATCTGAAGTTAGGTTTTGAAATATGTTAACATCTTTTAAAATCAATCAGAACCAAGCAATAACCAATAATGTAGTAGTAAACATTTCTTTCTCTCATTTTTCTTTCTTAAGGAACGTACATATGGAAATGAATTATACAATGCAAATTTGGTATTATTGGCATTCATGAAAAAGACATGCAAATTAAAGAGAAGAAAATTATGGCATTTGCAGGTAAATGCATGGAATTGGAGAACATTATGCTAAGTGAAGTAAGCCAATCCCAAAAAACCAAATGCCGAATGTTCTCTCTGATTAATGGATGCTGATACATAATTTGGGGTGGGAATGGGAAACATAGTAGAAATGGAGGAACTTGGATGGGGCGGGGGAGAGGTAGGGGGAGAGAAGGGGGAATGGGTGTAGCAAACGTGGCTGAATGAGATGGTCATCACTACCTTAGGTGCATGTATGAAGACACAAATGGTGTGACTTTATCTGGCTTGCAAACAGAGAGATGGAAAAATTGAGCTCTATATATGTACTATGACTTGAAATGCATTTTAATAAATAAATAAATAAATAAATAAATTTTTGAAAAAAGCAAAAAAAAAAGACATGTAAAATGTGCTATTTCCTTTTATTTTAAATAAGTTTGTGATTAATTGCAGGAGTCGCAGTCCGTCCGAGCCAGCGGGTCGAAGGGGCATCCCCACATTCACCTAGCCTCCGTGGAAGTTGGGAAGAGTTGGAGCCCACTAGCCCTCTATTCCCAACCTTGCTTTCCGCCATCGCAAGACAATCAGATGCTGCTAGGTGGTACTGTCAGAGCAAGCACCTGTTTATTTGCAGAACAAGCATTCAACTTATAGGGCCATTCGGCCAATCAGAGACAATGCACGTAGATAACAGCTGCACATGTGGCAAGGCAGTAAGCCCCCTGAATTCTGTCCAGGAGCTGCACGTTCGCGGAACAAACAGTAATTGTAAACCAATCACATATTTCCTCCTTCCTTTGTGCCTTTCCCATCTATACATAATGGCTAGTCATTAGGGCGTAGCACAGAGCTAGCCCCCCCCCACAATTAATGCTAATCATAATAATAGAATCTGGACCTCAGTAGCCCACATCTCCATGAACAGAGTGGAAGATGATTTGCATAAGGCTTTGCTCAAAGAGTACCAAGTTTTGTTGTCAACAACAAAAGCTTTAAATATAATAATATGCTTAGATGCTATAATTATCTACCATAACCTCCTAATAATTTGTCATCTTAAGTTGTATTTAATTTAGACTTATTCATTGGAAAACATTACTCTTCTTTAAATAAACATTTCTAATGCTAGTATTTTGATGGCTTTCAGTCATCATACATGACCATTTATCTTTTCAATGTATGATAAGAACGTTGTGGTTAATTACTTTTTAATAACTAAAAGAAAGAGCTGAGTGTAGTCCCTCTCATCTTGGTCTACTTACTAATATTTACTTTAAGATATTCATACAAACACACACAGAATATGTATGTCACAAAAACACTCACAAGGCTGAGATCTGCAGATTGTGTTCCGTGCTTTTATTCGCACCAGTAAATAGAAACGTATGTGATATATTTAGAGAGTTATAGGACTACATAAATTTGAGACTGAATTGTCATTATATTGCCAAATAAGAAACTTCTATGTATCATCTTCAACAAGAAGAAATTTTGTCTGTAGCTAAAATTACAATAAAAGAGGCACATGCTTGAAACTCTTTGCTGTGACAGATATGTCCGAAAATTAGTACTGAAGAGAAATGAAATCTTCATATATTTGGAAGAACGCATATAATAAATTATAAATTCTGTATCTCAGCTATAGAAAGTGGTATGTGTGTGTTAGCCCATATAATATGCCTCACCTATTTTTTGTTTCGCTAGCTGCAATAGAGAGCATCTCATAATTAAATGTGAATTTAGACTCCCTGTCTCTATATTTTAAAAGTATACATCCAAACATGCAAACTATATGTATGGCTCAATAAAGTTGGCAAGAATTTCACGCAGTAGTTTCTTTTTCATAATAAGTCATATTGCTCTTGAACTCCAAGGGAATGTTTAGAGTTATTCCCAGATGAAACAATATAAATATAGTATTGGTAAAAATAATGGTAAATATATTAAAATTATTGGAACATATAACCATTATATGAATTATAAAAAATACCACTACTATCTGTATATGCTATATGTATATCTCTTATTGATATAAAAACCCATTTATATATCTAATTACTCATTATACCCAGTGTGTGGGGGTGTTTGACTAAGAAAAGAACACAGCGATTTTTATATCTAGGTAGATACATAGATGATAGATAGATGATTGATGATAGATGTATGCATACATACTACATAAGAAATTCCAATAACAGATTTCAACAGCCTCAATACCAAATTTCCCTCTTTTTCTTTCTTTTTGTGTGTGTGTGCTGAGGATTGAATCCAAAGCTTTGCATGTGCTATGTATCTTTTCATTGAGCTACACCTTTATGCCACTCAACATCATTTTGGGGATGACTGCCAGAACATTTGCACAATACTCTCTGTGATCCTTGTGAAACGGGCCTGTACATTGTTGAACTGACAGTAGAGGAGACCCCAAACCCTCTTTGCTGTGCCTAAGAACACTTCTCCCATGACAATCACTCTCATTGTTTTTAGACGAAAAGGATGATACCTTTCCAAGAAGGTGTCATTTAGGCTCATGACATCATTCCCCATGTTTCTGTAATTATCAGTTACATAAAGAAGTTAAAGAATTCAGACAACCACTCTCTAATGTGAGTCCATCCTCATGTAAATATGACATATGAAGACATTAATCAGATCTGCTTGCCCCACCCCTCACAACACTTCTCATTGCCTCTTGGAACTCCTGGGTCTCCAACAGCACAGTACTCTGAACCTCCAAAAATGTTCTTTCAAGTTTTATTGGAAGCTTTATTATAAA
Organism: Xerus rutilus; assembly: GCA_028644305.1. NCBI lineage: Eukaryota > Metazoa > Chordata > Mammalia > Rodentia > Sciuridae > Xerus > Xerus rutilus. The sequence goes on from CM053410.1 coordinate 67,666,436, forward strand.
TGAAATCAAAAGCTTTCCTAGGGCAGTGGATATATTTTTTTCTGCAATCCTCTTAGGCAGAGTTTGTTTCTTCCTCCATCCTTCCTTTGGCACTGTTTCTGATAGCTATCAGTGGATCCCTTATCATCGCAAAGACATTTTTTCTCTTTCACTATTGTCTTCCTTCCGTCATTTCATTTTTTCTCCTCCAGAATAATTTGTCTATTTTACCTCAAATTTTCTTATTATTTATTTATTTACATTAGTTAAGGTAACTTTTGTACTTATACTTTCAGACCATCCCTTCAATCTTAAAAAAATAAAATGAAAAGAAAACTGTCTTAATGGTTATTTTATTTTGTGTTTATAAATTATGGCTTTCAGTTTAAGAAGTCTTAAATTCTTTAAGGACTTTTGATTTCCAGGTTCCAGAAAGATGTTCATCTGACTCCACATATTTAAATGTGTTCTGGCAATTCATATTGATTCTCTTATTACCTCAGAAGGCCAGTTATTTTTCAATTTTGACTCCTTAGGCTCAAATGTAGTTATTAGAATATGCCTATTAGTAAGATTCCTGCAGGTGCTAAGAAGCACAGTAATCCCTGTCCTGTAGACATAGGGTCCAAGGGTCAGCTCTCAGTTCTCTTTGTAAAGATATTTACAAAACAAATCTGATCTCTCATCTTATACTTGACTCTTCCAGTGGATCTGAAGTCCCAGACCGCAGTTTTACCTGACATTCATGGGTTGGTCATAGAGCTCTGACAATCACAGAGTTGACATTGAAATCATCCTATGAGGAACATATCCTTCAAGTTTCAGATAGCATCATGACTTTTTTCCTTTGTCCCTTATTTCATGTTCTGAAGACACCCTCTTATTAATTTCCTAAGCCATGGAGGATGATGCATTAGTTCAGTTCCACAAATATTATTTCAGATGAGCTGAGTATATCACCAACACATTTTTCTCCAGAGATCTTATGAAATGTCTAGATCAGTCAGTTATTTCAGGATGTGTAACAGAGGAGACAATTGTGTTGCCTTGGCAAACCTCTAGTCAGGCAGAATTGTACAGTGACAAAGGACATCCTTCTAAGTCACAGAGCCTAGGTTCAAAGTCAGTCAGTATGGATCTGGACTTTGAACCCAGGCTCTGTGAGATCCATACTCACTACACTGAGGACATAAGTCAGGTCACTAGAACTCACTTTTCTTGGTTTCCCTATTGTGATCACAAAAAACTCACAGTGCAACTGTGAGCAGTAAATGTGTTAACACACATAAGCCACAAAGAACTATGTCTGGTGCTCATAGCCTCTGTAGCAGTGTTTCCTCTTTTCCTCACATACAGTATCTGAACATTAATGTTCTGGAGAGTGTTGAGACCAATTATTTGTTGCCTCCATAAATATCTTAGTTTTAATAATGGACATTTAACATATTTTTATTTTATCATTATAAGTAAGATTAATTACCAAAGATGTTTGAGTGTTGAACAATTGCTATACTTAAAAAAATGTTTAAATTTTACAATTTCATCATTTAGGTAAAGATCACATAAGTACCTTATTTGGTTTAACATTCAAAAGTTTATATACTGCTGCTTTCTATTTGTAAATGGGACTTCCATAGTTGGCATCATGCATCTCTGATGCACATGATTTTAAAGAGGTAACCAAGTGAAAATTTGGAAGAACAGGCTGCCAGACAGTGGAAACAAATGCAAAGGTTTGGAAGAAGTGATGCCCTTGATGTATTTGAGGAACTGAAAGATTGACATGGGTGGGATGGACAGAAAGGGAGATGAATACATTGGTAAGCTGAACAGATATGAAAGTAAATTGGCTATTTGACTTCAGGTTGTCTATAACAGTCAACTCTGTATAATATTATTATACAGTGAACTCTGAATAATTTTTAAGAAAAATCTATTTTTAACATTTGTACAGCTATATGTGAATTAGATTAATATTCTCAAATACACATCTTAAGATACTTTCCTAAATAAAAAGAAAAATATATTTAGTTTTAACTAAATCCACACATTAAATGTTCATGTTAAAATTAGTAATAAACTGCTTACTAATAATTTTCTATTTTAAATACTCCTGAGTATAGTTCTAATTTGTTGAAAATCTTTTATTTAAGTGGGCAATGGTTTTAAAATTATAATTTTTTATAATTCAATCAAAATTTAGATTTTAGAATCTAAATTTGAAAAATTTTGTAAGTTGCTAAAGGATTACTTATTTTGCAGGGGAAAAAAAGCATTTTATATTTGTGACCTACATAGATCTTAAATTCATTGATTTCTTTTCATTTGGATTGTCATAACTTAGACTGCAGAAAATAATGTTTTAACTGATCTCCTCACATTCTTCACAGCTAAAGGTACATTTTCCAAATCCAAATAATTTCCTTCTCACCAGAAACCACCACCAACCCTTCTTTGAACTCATCATTCACTCAACGTACTAAACTTAAAATCTTTTTATGTGTTCCTGTTATTCTTAGGAAAACATACAAATGACACAAAGGAGCTATAGGTCCCTAAATAATCTTACCAACCTTTACAACCTGATATCTTTGCATATTCCTTCATCCATTTGTTCATTAAAAACTGTCATATTACAGTATCATTAGTTTAGCATTCTTCCTCCCAGCATAAATCCCATGTGGAGGCTAATTCTGTAGTCTGAATGCTTCCCTTCCTCCTCTGATATTATAATTTTAATGTACTTCCTAGGAAAAATAGTTCTTAACTTCTTATCTTTTTAATAACTTAATATAAATTCTCCAATATCTATTATTCACACAAAGCTTAGTTCAAATATTCATACATTTACATTATTATATTATTATTTGTTTTCTTCCCAAGATAAAAAATAAAACTAAGAATAGAAACAAATCTCTATTTACTCGTTATTTCATTCCAATTGCCACAAAAAGTATTTGCTCATAGTATGATACTAGGAAGAAAATGAATAAATATCTCCACTATGGAAGTATTAGGCTCAAATATATTCCTTGTAATGATTTGCTTGTTCAACAAACACTTATTCAGAGAATTCTACAGTGTGAATATAATACAAAGGTAAATAAGAAAGTTGCATATTCTGTAGCAATATTCATTACATCCACAAATCACCTTGAGTAGTGTTATTTGGTGATCATGCTGGGTGCATATTTAAAAAATTGACATTTCAAAAGTACTTATTAAACAACTCCAAGGACAGATGTTCTTTTCCCATGTGAATTCTTTATAAATGTCATATTATTAGTACAACAACTTGAATATGGTAAAGAAAATCATAAATTTGGCAGAATTTAGAATGAGAATATTTAAGCTTTAAAAGTACAGCTATGAAAATAAATTATACTAATGACTTTTTATAAAGTACATTTAATTTAGTGTGTAAAAAGTAAAATTTTATAGCCAGACTATACATTCAGAATTGAACTCTGAAAAGCTTTAAAAATAATTTATTAATATTGTCATTAATATAATTGATAACCTTTAAGTATTTAAATTTAATGTGCCCTATTTTCATATCTTCTTGCAATTTAATATTGCTGAATATTATGCTCAAATACATTAAACATACTAGGTATCTTTAGATTTTTCCTATTCTCCACTTTTTTTTTTTTTTAATATGGGAAACTGATCTTTTCCATTGCAAGGAGTCCTAGTGAAATTCTCATCTACTGGTCCAAGAATGAGAGACAAAAATGTGACCAATTACAGCTTATCCAACTCTTTTGATGTCTGAATGATAAAAGAATTGAAGAAGTTGGACTTGCTTCATTGTAGAGAGAAAGCCCATGCAGACTTACACTATTTTGAAGTTCCTAGATTTCTAGAACTGCCTTCTCCTCATCTTTCAGAGGTCTATCCTGGCAGCATTTTGGGGTTCTATGAATTTCCACGGATACACTGAAAAAATCCTCTTTCCTTAAGTGTATAATGTTTGTTTTATATTGCGGGAAATAGAAGTAACTTACCAATATGAAAACTTTGCAGGAATCATTTCTGTTATAATTGTATTGCCAATCATAATTAATTAAAATGGAATGTGCCGGATGCAGTGGCGAACATCTGCAATCCCAGTAGCTGGGGGTCTGAGGCAGGAGGATTGGGAGTTCGAAAGCCAGCCTCAGCAAAAGTGAGGTGCTAAGCAACTCAGTAAGACCCTGTCTCTAAATAAAATACAAAATAGGGCTCTATATGTGGCTCAGTGGTTGAGTGATCCTAAATTCAATCCCTGGTACCATAAAAAATAAAAATAAAAATAAAAAAATACAATAAAATGTAGTGCATTTTTATATTTTTATTCCAAAGCTTTTATAAATTTCTCATTCTAATGACTTTTCTCTAGATCAGATTAAAATACATGTGTCCATTTTCTCATATGGATTATTCTGAATGTATATGTGTGTGTGTATATATATACACAATGTATGTATATATATACACACACATAGAAAATGTATATATTACGTATATAGAGATATTTTTCATAAACATATACCTAATTGACATAGGAGATTAAAAATTATTTAGCATATGCATGCAATAAGCAAATGGAAAAAACAGTGATGATATTAATTGAACAGCATTTTTCTAAGAAAGGTAAAGCATAGAAAAATTATTGCAAAATTTGAAGTACTATATTTATGAAAATCTATCCTTTTCCTTCGCGATAATTATTTTAAAAATGTATGTGGATATGTGATGAAGATTGCCTTTTTTCATATATATTTGATTTAGAAATTGCTTTTTCCCCTCACCAGCTGATTTCAACTATATTTATAGTTGCCCAAAAGAAAGTCCTGGAACACAGCCCAGTAACAAGCACTGAAATATGCCTCTAAAAACACAATTCTAGTAGGAGGGACAAATTTGATGAATGAAAGATAGTCACATATTTACACAAGTTGAAGTTAGGTAATTTCAAGCAGGCCTAAAAGAAATACTTAAAAGATTTCACAAAAGAATGGACACTCAGCTATGGATAACTGGGCAGTAATTCCAATTAGCAGAACAATTTGTTTTAAATTATTTAAGAAAAATAATTGCTGAAAGTAAATTGAGACAATGTTCTCAGTGCACACTGAATGTCTATACGTAGTAGTAAATTAAAGTTTATATTTGAAGAAAATGGAAAGGACTGTAAATCTGATTCACATTTTTACTTTTTAAGCAAATATGTATTGGACCAAGGAATGTCAGGTTGGTAAAAACTGTGAGAATGAGTAAATTTTAAGTCTAATATAAAGTAACTGCAACTAAAATGAACACACAGATGCACACTTAATGTGATAGCTATATTGTGTTCTTATGTTATAATTAATGCATGTTAAAAATTTCAATTTTTTTCAAGTGTAAGAAGATATACAAGGTAGAAAAATACATTTTTGCCTACACAATGTATCTTTTTTTAGAATCTTATTAAGTAATTTTTTTATTCTTTTAAATTACATACAACACCAGGATACACCCTAACATAATCACAAAAGCATGGAGCACAGCCTACCGATTCAGTCCCCAGCACTTTCCCCATCCCGGCCCCTCAGTTCCCCAGAAGTAAACTGTAAAATACAATATATCTTAATAATCACAGATTACAAATTCCATAGGAGATTTATAAATTAATTGATAGAAAACATTCTATCCCATTAACAACATGACAAAAATAGAATTTAAGGAGGAATTTTACATTAATAATATTATGAGAAATGTAATAAAGATAAAACCACTATATGTCAAAACTTTGTCATCCTGATGATATAGTAGTGTTTGGGAAATTTATGATCTTTGACATGTATAATCTTACTAGTATATAAAACTTACAAAGAGATATACTAAGCTTCCAACCAAAATATTTAAAATATAAAAATTAAAAATGTACTAAGCATACTTTTTATAAAACAATCAAAACTAAAAGCTGGTCTTGAAAATAAAAATAAAATAGACCCATGTTGATAAGTAAGTGGAAGGAAAAAGGATGCACAAATAAGTTGCTTCAGAAAAAAATTTTTAAAAGTATATAATTTAAGATACAAAGCCAATCAATGCTACTAATTTTCAATAACTCTAGATTATAGAATTGTCTAGAATTATAGAGTAACAGTGAAAGCTTATATAAATTTGAATTATATGGTGAAAATAAAGAAATTTCAAAATTACTGAATGAAATAGAAAAATATTTCTTCATATAAAACATGATTGCAACGTCAGTAAATTATTTCTCCTATGCAATAGCTCATCAATATCAATCAGATGAAACTGAATATGAAAAATTTATCCTGAAGAAAATAGAGTTTATCACAATTTGTTCAAAGATTTACATTTTTCAACAGGAAAATAGGCTTATATATTGAAGTTAATAATTATTTTTCTGCTTCATTCATTTATACCACAAAATATTTATTAAAAAATAAATTTTTGCCTTGGGCTCTCCTATAAGAATAGATTGGCCAGGCATGGTGCAATATGCTTGTAATCCCAGCCACTCCGGAGGCTGAGAGAGGAGGATGGCGAGTTCAAAGCCAGCTTCAGCAATGGTGAGGCGCTAAGCAACTCAGTGAAACCCTGTCTCTAAATAAAATACAAAATAATAGGGCTGAGGATGTGGCTCAGTGGTTGAAATGCCCCTGAGTTCAATCCCTGGTACCAAAAAAAAAAAAAAAAGAAGAATAGACTATAGGGTTCTAGCTGTAGATGAAGAAAGATGGGATCAAGAAGGGCTCTAGGCAGGATGTTTTTATTCTATTTTTTGTTTCATATAACTCTCTGAGAAACTATTTTTTCAATTTGTCCTTGCTGAACAGCATATTTAATATTGCAACCTGCACCCCCCATGCCATTATCAAACAAACCCCCCTCCTATGATACGGCCTATTTCTTACATACTGAATAGCTTATTTATTCCTAGACAGTTTGTTTTATTCACCCTTAATGCTTTTATATAGTTTTAAGAATATCACAGATGATTTTATGCTATTTGTAGTAGGCATGCAGTAAATCCTCCTTGATAAATAAAGTTAAGACTAAATTTTGCAATATTGATAGTTAAAACTATTTTAAAAATTCTTCTGGATATTTTTATCTTTGCTCTTTCATTCTATTGTATCTTTCATGTGTAGAGCAAATCCCTGTTTTTATTTTCTACCCCCCCCCAATTTTCAGATATGTGAAATTGTACTGAAAGAAAAATGAAAAATGACAAATTAAAAATAAAGTTTATATTGGATTATTCCAACAAGCACTATGTTTATGTTTGGTGAATAGTTAACAACAAGATAAATCAAATGAACAACTGCTATTTTTCTGCCATAATGAAAAAAAATGAGTAATTTATTTATTTCTGTTACATATTTCATCTCTGTTCAAATTATTGACATTTCAAGAAATATAATTAGGAATTGAATTCCCTTAGGACATAATAGATCTGAATAAAACTAGTCTTTTCTTCTAATTTAGAAGGTGAGCATCCAGGTGCTAGATACACTCCAGGCCTAATCTAATGCCAGGCACATTCATAACCAGTTATGAAACTGACTGAGGTTGAGCTTTCAAATTATTGACTCAGTACTGCAAGAGAGATGTCACCATGGAGAGAAGAACAGTAATTATTACTCTGGTATTAAGTAATATATATCAATACATCTTTTCTTATTAGAAAATATTGTATTTAAATAGTTATACTTGCATTAATTTACTTCCAAAGGTTAAATAAAATTCTTTAAAAAATATTTTTAGTTGTAAATGGACACAATATTTTTATTTTTATTCTTATGTGGTACTGAGGATTGAACCCAATGCCTCATACATGCTAGGCAAGTGCTCTACCACTGAGCTACAAACCCAACCCCAAGACTAAATAAAATTCTAATTGACTTAATAAATAGAAATTAATACCTTAACCCAATGTTCTGAAGGATCAAAATGACAGACAGTGGATAATATATTTTCAAGAGTTAAAATATTTTTCAGATAGTTTCAGTGCTTTTTATTTTACAGAGTTCTCATTTTATGGTGTTTAATATACATTTACAGCCATATGTCTCTTCAGATTTGGAAGTCAGATGGGATGAGTGGAATAAAACGGCTTTGGCATTTAGATGGTTATCTGCATATAAATTAATGTGCTAATTACACTTTCCTGAATCACATAAAAAGACATTTGAATAGAGGAGTCAATGTTAATTTGAAACCGTGGACACCTTATTGTTCAGTATTAGAATCTCTTTTCAGTATGTGAGAATTATTTGTGAATATGCAGATGAAAGTAGTTAAGTGTTCATGTTAAAGAACACAAAGACTTAAGAAAGATAACTAAGAGTTCACCAACAAATCAAAAAAATACTTGAAATATTTGTCTTACAAATCTGTTACATTCTTAAAATGAAACTATTTAACTATTAAAATATATTTTAATCAAGGAGGTTCTCAGGTTTATATATTAGTCTCAAACTCAGCTGCCTCATCTGGTCACCAGCACATTATTTAGTTTTTCTATTATATGATTATTATCTTTTATCCTCAGGATTATGCTTGTTGCTCTGAATTTAGTTCATTTTCTTGTCCACTAAGAGTAGATTTACTTTTTTGTTTTTGTTTTTATTTTTGTTTTGGTACCAGGGATTGAACTTAAGGGTACTCGACCACTGAGCCACATCTCCAACCCTATTTTGTGTTGTTTATTTAGAGACAAGGTCTCATTGACTTGCTTAGCACCTCACTGTTGCTAAGGCTGGTTTTGAACTTGTGATTCTCCTGTCTCAGCCTCCCAAAGTGATGGGATTACAGGCATGCACCACCGTGCCCGACTTAGATTTTCTTTTATAAGGGCCCAGTAACAAAAGATTCTTTGAGATTGTGGCTGTGTTCTAACTGCAAGGTCTTCAACACTATCCAATGTTTTAACAGAGGTAGAAATCCTAATTGTAATTTTTAAGTCTTCTACTTGTACATCCCACAGTGTTCTTAGAAGTGAGTCCAGTTGAAATCCAGATAGGAGATTTATTAGCCTAAATGTGTAGAGAAGGAAAGAAATCTTTTCCTATTGGATTTTTAGGTTCTTGGCTGGGGCTCTGTAATAAAAAAACATAAAATTAAAGTACACAAATGTAAAGACATTCCTTGGCTCAGAATGGTTCCACTAATTTTTCTTACTTTACCATGGTGTAAAAGGAATGCACATTCAATGAAACCTTGACTGCTTTGAGTTTAGAATTTTGATCTTTCCTTAGTATTTTATAGTAGCTTACTCTTGTGATGGTGAGCAGTAGCCCCAAGCCTCCGCAGCAGCTCCCATTCAGCCACAGATCACAAGGATAAAAGCCAATACTCTTCAGTATACTGTATTGCCAGCTATGATGTCTGGCAGGTTAAGTGTATTAAACCACTTACGACTTAATGGTATTTTCTATGTACAAGGGTTTGTCAATAAGTAAGCCTATGCTAAATCAAGTAGCATCTGTATTTGATTTTAAAAAGTAAGAAAAGAACAGAGGAATGAATCTAATCTAAATTTCCCATGTGTATACATGAATATACCACCGTGATTCTCATCATATATATTCAAAAGATACTAACCAAAAAGAGAAAAAAAAAATCTGAAAATAAATAGAAAGATCAGTAGAATAGAGGGAAGGAAACAGGGAGAAAGAGGGGGAAGGGAAAGGGGAAATACTGGGGACTAAATTTGAGTAAACTACATTCCGTGTTTTTTAAATTATGTCAAAGTGAACCCTATTGCTACATATAACCAAAAAGAAACAATAAAAAGTCCATGTCTTCAAAGTATACCTATTCTAATTGTGACTCAAAATGAAATGCAATAACTGTTTATGACCTAAGATCAGTCTTTTTATGACCCCAATACAGATGCAAGTGGCATCTGAAGAGGTTGTAAATGAATCAGCCCTTGTGATCAAGAGCCCTCTGATGTAAAAAGGACAGACGGACTCCCTTGGATGTGGCAAAAACAAGGAAGATATAAAGGACACATGGGATAAAACTCACTTTTCTGTCTTCCCATCTACATATTCTCCAGGCCCCAGCCTAATGGACAGCTGCCTGAAGATGCAAGCCTGACAATTTACCCCTTCTGGAAGGGAGAAATTAAACTAAATACAAAGGCAAGCCTATTGGACATCAGAATGAGACAAATAAAAAAGCAAATCCTATCCCTGAGAAGGAAAGGATCACTTAACAGTGGGTACCCAAAACCAAGTCCATGAGAGTCACAATTCAAATAATTAATACTTTCAGTTATTTTAATCTTAATTAATTTGGAAAAACAAACAAAAAATGTGTATTTAATACACAGATGCAGCTGGATTCTCCTAACAGAAATTCAGTAGGCTAACATTAGTAAGATTTTTTTACCTTTGATTATCTTTGTTAGAAGTCTCAGGTTTCAAATGCAGTCTCCAGACCAACAAGATGTCTCAGCCTATGGTATCTCACCCTTGTTGCTAGACACTGAAGGGAAGGGAAAATTCATTCCCTTTTACCCTTTTAATGTCTTATTTATTTAGAAATAAATAAATAAATAAATAAATAGCAAGAAAAATGTATGCACTTTTATTTAAGTTTTATATGACCCAGGGCAACGCATAAGGAATAGAAGATCCAAAAAGTGATCAAATGTATGTTTTCATGATAGGTTTGATGAAGAGTGGAAAAATGTGTAGGAAGGAGGGATGGGACTAGGTAAGATCTAGGCCTTAAGAAAGAATAGTAGTAAACTGGGAGAGGCTACCAAGGCCTGCTAGGACTCCTCTCTGCATCCTTCCATTTTCAGTATCAGAGATCTCCCTGGATATAGAGAGAGTAGCTTCCACATGAGGTTCTCATGACAAACAGAGCAAAGTTGAAGAGTCTGCCCCGTACTTGCCACTTTTCAATTCACTAGATCAAGGTACCATGCTTTGGAGTACATGTTCTATACTCCATCAAGTTTGAGGACTGAATTTTCACCAAGGTATTGTTGGCGTCTTCTCACGTTAAATTATAAAGAATAGTTCAGTTGAGTATAAATATTATATTTATCATGATACTATACTGCATTACATAAATATTTTAAAACTTATAATAATGTTTTATTATGATTGAAAGACTTATTAGTCACTGAACTAGCAACTAGGCCTAAAAGTACTACGCTGTCAAAAAAATCAATGATAGAGGCTGGGCATGGTGGTGCATGTCTATAATCCCAACAAATCCAGAGGCTGAGGCAGGAGGATCTAATGTTCAATCCAGCCTCAGAAATTTAGTGAGGCCCTAAGCAACTTAATGATACCTTGTCTCAAAATAAAAAATAAAAATGGCAAGAGATGTAGCTCAGTGGTTAGGAGCCCTAGGTTCAATACCCAGTATCAAAACAAAAACAGAAACAAAAACAGAAACCTTAAAAATCAATGATGGTAGATAAAATACCTCAACAATTACAGTTTGGCATGGTACTGGCATAAAAACAAACATAGAATATGGAAGAGATCTTTTCCATGATGGTGGCCTAGATGGATATGGCGTTCCTAGACTCTCCAGGACTGGAATTTAAAGTAGTGGAAACACTGTTTTTCAGTGAGTTTTTAGAGGACACCCAAAAGCTGCCTCCACACCGCAACTCTACTTGTGTGCCTGCAGGGTTGCCAGGTTCCAGTGTTTGCACAGGACCCCAGCCGTACAATCTGGCGCAGGACTCTGACCATTTGCCTGTGTATAACCTGCTCCTGAACAGGACCCCAGGCTCCAGCACCCACACACCCCTCAGGACCTCAGGTGGCCAGCCCAAGCAGGACCCCCTAGCCCAGTTGCTCCCACGTGGGACCCCTGGCTCCTGAGTAGGACCCCTGGCTGCTGCTCTTGTGTGGATCTCTATCTACCAGGGCGGAACCTCCCTGTTGGCCTACACCTGGGGACCTGGGACAGGATCTGGAGACAAACTCTTACTTCTGCACAGCACACTACAGAGCCGCATCTCTAAACCTGTCACCCGGTACCACCACCCTGCCTGACCCTTCACTCTATCTCTGAAGCAGATGGCTTCACCATCTTTGACCTGAGTGGGCAGATACCAGTAAGCAACAGATAACTCCACCTACTGGAAGAGAAGGGAAGCAATCCTGTTTATTTACATTAAGACATTTTAGTTTTTATTTTTTCTTTCTATTCCCTTTTTTCTTTTCATTTTCTCTTTTCTTTCTTTCTTTTTTCTTTCTTTCCTCTCTCTTGCTCCTTTCCCATCCTCACATCCTCAACATTTGTGAAACCAAGTATTTTTTTATGCATTAGGCTACTTTGGACTGGGATATCTCATTAGTATACTGCAGTTGTATTATATAGTCTCATAACTTCCACCTTTACATGTTTTATTTTTCTTAATGTTTATGTCTCCTCATTAGTTGTACTCTATTTCCATCCTACTTACTGGTCTTCCCCCAAATCTCTTTCTCTCTTTTCTATTAATAGCCAACTTCTTTTGGATTCCACTTTCATGCTTTCTAGGATCCAATAACTATATTCTCACTTCCTATCTCCCTATCATCTAATCCTGCACCCCAACCCTGGTTCTCTCTAGCCCACCAGCAGAAACTGTAGACCCTTGTGCAAACCTATGGTTTATATATTATATGCTAATTAAACTTATAATTTCTGTATATTGTGACAAAGCCATAAGTGTATTTAGGAGCTATTAGGAGCTACTTGGTTTAAAATTATATATTGTTTGTATTGAGATCTGTCAATATTGGTCTTCCCTTTAAAGGAGAGGTATTGAAACCCTGTAGGGAATCTATAACCCTATAGGATAAAAACTGTAGCACCTCAGATGTGCAGTGCTAGAAGGGAAGACACACAACAACATGAAAAAACAAGGGAAGAAAGTGCCTCAAACAAACCCAGATTCAACATTATTAGAATCCATGGTCAGCACAGCAGAAGAAATGTCAGAGAAAGAGTTCAGGATATACATAATTAAAATGTTCTGTGAATTAAAGAATGATATAAGAGAGAAAAACCCAGGCAGCAAAAGATCATTTTGATAAATAGCTACATAGGCAAATACAGGAAACAAAAGATTACTTCAATAAGGAGACAGAGATTCTGAAAAAGAACCAAACAGAAATCCTCAAAAGGAAAGAAACAAGAAACAAAATTTAAAACTCAGTAGAAAGCATCACTAACAGATTAGATAACTTGGAAGACAGAACCTCAAACAACAAAGACAAAATATTTAATCTTAAAAATAGAGTTGACCACACAATGAAGACGGTAAGAAACCATGAAAAGAACATCCAAGGGGCTGGGGTTGTGGCTCAGTGGTAGAGCACTTGCCTAGCATGTGTGAGGCACTGGGTTCGATTCTCAGCACCACATATAAATGAATACAATAAAGGTCCATCAACAACTAAAAATTAAAAAAAAAAATCCAAGAATTATGGGATAACATGAAAAGACCAAATTTAAGAATTATTGGGATAGAGGAAGGCATAGAATTTCAAACCAAAAGAATGAACAATCTATTCAATGAAATTATATCAGAAAATTTTCCAAGCATGAAGAATGAATTGGATAATCAAATACAAGAGGCTTATAGAACACCAAATGTACAAAATCACAACAGATATATACCAAGGCACATCATAATGAAAATGCCTATTATGCAGAATAAGGAGAGAACTTAAAAGCCACAAGAGAAAGGAATCAGATTACATATAGGGGGAAATCAATTAGGACCTCTGAAGACTTCTCAACTCAGACCCTTAAAGCTAGAAGAACTTGGAACAACATATATCAAGCTCTGAAAGACAATGGATGCGAACCAAGAATCTTATATCCAGCAAAATTAAGCTTTAGATTTGATGATGAAATAAAAACCTTCCAAGATAAACAAAAATTAAAAGAATTTACAGCAAGAAAGTCTGCACTAAAGAACATTCTTAGCAAAATATTGCATGAGGAGGAAATGAAAAACAACAATGAAAATATGCAAAGGGAGGAACTACACTAAAGGAAAGGCCAACCAAAGAAAAAATGAAGTCAAATTAAAAACTAAGAATAAACCAAAATGTCTGGAAATACAAACCATGTCTCAAAAATAACACTGAATGTCAATGGCCTAAACTCAGCAATTAAAAGACATAGAATGACAGACTGGATTAAAAAAAGAAGACCTAACAATATGTTGCCTCCAATAGACTCATCTCATAGAAAGATATACTCACAGATTGAAGGTGAAAGGATGGGAAAAAATTTATCACTCACATGGACTCTGTAAACAAGCAGGGTTTTCCATCATCATATCAGATAAAGTGAACTTCAAACCAAAGTTGGTGAAAAGGGATAAAGAAGGTCATTTTATACTGCTTAAAGAAATTATACATCAAAAATACATGACAATCTTAAATATCTATGTCTCAAACAATGGGACAGCCATGTATGTCAAGCAAACCCTTCTCAACTTCAAGAATCAAATAGACTAAAACACAATAGTACTGGGTGACGTTAACACACCTCTCTCACCACTGGCTAGATCTTTCAAACAAAAACTCAACAAAGAATCTACAGTACTCAATACAACAATCAATAATCTAGACTTAACAGACATATACAGACTATTCCATCCTTCAATGAGCAAATACACTTTTTTTCTCAGCAGCACATGGATTCTTCTCCAAAATAGATCATATGCTATGCCCCAAAGCAAGTCTTAGCAAATACAAACAATAGAGATACTACCCTGAATTCTATCTGATCATAATGGAATGAAATTAGATATTAATGACAGTTTAAAAAGAAGAAGCTACTCTAACACCTGGAGACTCAATAAAACGCTGTTGAATGATGCATGAGTAACAGAAGACATCAAAGAGGAGATAAAAAATTTCTTAGAGGTAAGTGAGAACCTCAATACAACATATCAGAATCTCTGGGACACTATGAAGGCAGTGCTAAGAAGAAAGTTCATTGCATTAAGCTCATTTTATTCAAAGAAGAAAAAGTCAACAAATAAATGACTTGACACTACATTTCAAAGCCCTAGCAAAAGAGGAACAAACCAACACCAAAAGAAATAGAAGACAGGAAATAATTAGAATCAGAGCTGAAATCAATGAAATTAAAACAAAGGAAACAATTCAAAAAATTGACAAAACAAAAAACTGCTTCTTTGAAAAAATAAGTAAAATTGACAAACCCCTAGCCATCCTAATGAAAAGAAGGAGAGAGAAAACTCAAATTACTAAAATTTGTGATGAAAAAGGAAATGTCATGACAGACTCTGCTGAAATACAAAGGATAACTAGAAACTATTTTGAAAATCTATACTCTAGTAAAATAGAAAACCCTGAAGGCCCTGACAAATTTATAGAGACATATTATCTATACAAACTGAACCAGGAAGACATTCATGACTTAAACAGATCAATTACAAGCAAGGAACTAGAAGATGCCATCAAGATCTTCCAACCAAGAAAAACCCTGGACCAGATGGATTCTCAGCCAAGTTCTACAAGACCTGGAAGCCAGAAGAACTGGCTCTAATACTCCTCAAATTATTCCATGAAATAGAAAAGGAGGGAACCCTTCCAAACTCATTCTATGAGGCTAGTATCACCCTTATACCAAAACTAGACAGACACACTTCCAAGAAGGAAAATTTCCGACCAATGTTCCTGATGAATATAGATGCAAAAATTTTCAATAAATGTTTGGCAAATAGCATACAAAAGCATATTAAAAAAATAGTGCACCATGATCGAATGGGGTTCATTCCAGGGATGCAAGGTTGGTTCAACATACAAAAATCAATTAACATAATCTATCACATCAAGAGACTTAAAGAATCACACGATTTTATCAATTGATGAAGAGAAAGCATTTGACAAAATATAGCACCCTTTCATGTTTAAAACACTAGAAAAACTAGGGAGAGTAGGAACATATTTCAACATTGTTAAAGCAATCTATGCTAAACCTAAGGCAACATCATCCTAAATGGAGATAAATTGGAAGCATTCCCTCTAAAAACTGGAACAAGAAAGGGAAGCCCTCTTTCACCACTCTTTTATTTTTTTATTTTTTTTGGTACTGGAGATTGAACTCAGGGGCACTCCACCACTGAGCCACATCCCCAGCCCTATTTTGTGTTTTATATAGAGACAGGGTCTCACTGAGTTGCTTAGTGCCTCGCCATTGCTGAGGCTGAGTTTGAACTCACGATTCTCCTGTCTCAGCCTCCCTAAGTGCTGGGATTACAGGCTTGCGCCACTGCGCCCGGCTCTTTCACCACTCTTATGCAACATAGTCCTTCAAACTCTAGCCAGAGCAATTAGACAAATGAAAGAAATTAAAGGGATACGAATAGAAAAAGAACTCAAACTATCATTATTTGCAGACGACATGATATTATACTTGGAGGACCAAAAAAATTCCACCAGAAAACTTCTAGAATTAATAAATGAATTCAGCAAAGTAGCAGGATATAAAATCAAAACCCATAAATCAAATGCATTTCTATACATCAGCAATGAATCCTTTGAAAGAGAAATCAGGAGAACTATTCCATTCACAATAGCCTCAAAAAAAATCATATACTTGGGAATAGATCTAACAAGAGTGGTGAAAGACCTCTATAATGAAAACTACAAGATATTAAAGAAAGTAACTGAAAAAGACCTTAGAATATGGAAAGATCTCCCATGCTTTTGGATAAGCAGAATCAATATTATTAAAATGGCAATACTACCCAAGTGCTATACAGATTCAATGCAATCCCAATTAAAATCCCAAAGTCATTTCTTATAGAAATAGAAAAGGCAATCATGAAATTCATTTGGAAAAATAAGAGACCCTGAATAGCCAAAGCAATTGTCAGTAAGACAAGTGAAGCAGAAGGCATCACAATAACAGACCTTAAACTATACTACAAAGCTATAGTAATAAAAACTGCATGGCATTGGCACCAAAATAGACATGTAGACCAATGGTACAGAATAGAAGACAGAGACTAACCCACATGAATATAGTTATCTCATACTAGACAAAGATGCCAAATACATACACTGGAGAAAAGATAGCCTCTTCAACAAATGGTGCTGGGAAAACTGGAAATCCATATGCAGCAAAATGAAACTAAATTCCTTTCTCTCATCATGCACAAAACTCAACTCAAAGTGGATCAAGGACTTAGGAATTAGACCAGAGACCTTGCACCTAATAGAGGAAAAAGTAGGCCCAAACCTTCATCATGTCAGATTAGGCCCCGAATTCCTTAACAAGACTCCTAAAGTACAAGAAATAAAAGCAAGAATCAATAAATGGGATGGGTTTAAACTAAAAAGCTCCTTCTCAGAAAAAGAAACAATCAATGAGGTGAACAGGGAGCCTACATTCTGGGAGCAAATATTTGCCACACACACATCAGATAGAGCACTGATCTCCAGGATATGTAAAGAACTCAAAAAACTTAACACCAAAAAAACAAACAACCCAATCAATAAATGGGCTAAAGAGCTGTATAGAAACTTCTCAGAAGAAGATATACAATTAATAAACAAACATGAAGAAATGTTCAACATCTCTAGCAATTAAAGAAATGCAAATCAAAACTACCCTCAGATTTCATTTCACCCCAGTCAGAATGGCAGTTATCCAAAATACCAGCAACAATAAGTTCTGGCAAGGATGTGGTGAAAAAGGCACACTCAATAATTGCTCATGGGACTGCAAATTGGTGCAACCTATCTGGAAAGCAGTATAGAGATTCCTTAAAAAACTTGGAATGGAACCACCATTTTACTCAGCTATCCCACTCCTCGGCCTATACCTGAAAGACTTAAAAACAGCATACTACAGTTAACGCAGACACTTCAGTGTTTATAGCAACACAATTCAACATTGCTAAATTGTGGAAGCACCTAGATGCCCTTCAATAGATTAATGGATAAAGAAACTGTGGTATATATTTATATACACAATGGAATATTACTCAGCAATAAAAGAGAATAAAATATGGCATTTGCAGGTAAATGGATGGAATTGGAGAACATCATGCTAAGTGAAGTAAGCCAATCCCAAAACTCCAAAGGCCAAATGTTCTCTCTAAATTAGTAGATGCTGACACATAATGGGGGTGGGGGTGGGGAGCATGGGAGATGGAGGAACTTTGGATGGGACAGGGGAAGTGGGGGAGAGGTGGGAGAATGGGAGTAGCAAAAATGTGGGATGAGATGGACATCGCTACCCTAGGTACATGTATGAAGACATGAATGGTGTGACTCTATCTTGTTTGCAAACAGAGAGATGGAAAATTGAGCTCAATATATGTACTATGGCTTGAAATGCATTGTTTTAAAAAATCAAAAATAAATAAATTTTAAAAATAAAGGATTGTTGTGAAAATAAAAAAAATACAAATAATAATATATGCTGGAGAGATGTGGAGAAAAAGGAACACTTGTACACTGTTGAAGAGATTGTAAATTGATACAACCACTATGGAAATCAGGATGGAGTTTTCTCAAAAATCTAGGCATGGAACTACCATATAAACCCAGCTACACAATCCCCAGAATTTATGTTAAGGAATTAAAATCATCATGCTACAGTGACAGGTGCATACTAGTGTTTATAGCAGCACAATTCACAATAGCCAAATTTTAGAACCAGTGTAGGTGTCCATCAATGTATGAATTAATAAGGAAACTATGGTATATATACACAATGGAGTTTTATTCAGCCATAAAGATGAAATTATGTAATTTGCAGAAAAATGGATGGATCTTGCAAACATTATGTCAAACAAAGTAAGCTAAACTCAGAATGTCAATGGTCATATATAAATCATACAATTTGTCTTATATGTGGAAGCTACAGAAAAAAAAAGCCGGAGGGGGAGGACTTCATGAAAATGAAAGGGAGATCAGTAAAGAGACTGCAGGGTGTGGTGAGAGCAGAGGAGGGAGAGAGAAATTGCCGGGAGCCAAATGGGCCAAATTATATTGGTATATTGTATGCATATATAATATGTAACCAATCCCATCATTATACATGAGTATAATGTGCCAACAAAAAATGTAGAAAAAAATTGTAGTTAGAACTTCTTAGTTTTCTAGTAATATATCAAAAATTCTTCTGGTTTTATCAAGATTCTACTCTTACCGATTGCATATATTGCATATTGGTATATTCCACTAAAGAACTTCTTGTTTTGTTGTTCTTGTTAGTGTTGAAAAGCTATCCTATCTTATGTTCAAATTATCGACTTCCATTTCTGATTCTAACATATTCTTGTTTTAATTTTTTCAGTGCTTGAGATCAAACCTAAGGCTTTCCATATGCTAGGCCAAAGCTCAAACTCCCCAGTTTATGTTTCAACACATTCATTTTGTAATTTCTGTTTCATTCACTAAGAAGTTTAACTTTGGAATACATTTACTGTTCTAGGTAGAGTTAATTATTTTCCAAAAAGAATGTTTTCACGTTTAATTTGTTTCATTTAATCTGATGTTTTATTGTCTAGAAAACACACATCTTTAAAGGATTTTCAGTGTTTTCATCATGAAGAAATAAATGTTTGAGAGGATAGATATGTTTAACCTGATTTACACAATATACAATGTATACATGTATTGAAACATTTCATGGTACTCCATAATATGTGCCATCTTTATGATTTGTGGATCTAGTAAAAATAAATTTAAGATAGAAAACAATCATCTTTATGACAGAAAAATATATCTTGAATTTAGATTTATATTCTTCAAGCACTATATCCAAATTTCCTTTTAAAATCTGAATGTAGACTCTCTCTTAAAATACAAATTTATAACTTCTATTTTATTCATGTGTTCTTAAATAGCTGCTTTAAAAGGATTGAATTTTCAATAACTTGTTTTTTTCACTCATTTCCTTTTTGAAGACCATATCTTCACCTCATATTTTATAAATCAAGATTAATCTGTTATATCTCCTAACTTCAATAACACTATGTAGTATTTAAAACTTATTAACATATATGTGCCATCTGTTCTCAATTGAAATATCACACATTGAAATTTCTAAACTTGCACACCTTAGGATAAATTTTTTTGTTTTTTATCGTTTTCTGAAATTTTGTTCATGTTCTCATAAATGCATAAATATAATGCAAAAATTCCATTTTTCACGTTTGAGTCATAGTCTAAGTGAAAGTATGTACTGAATGTGGGACTATATGAATGCAGAGAATACAGCAGAGACTGGAACCAGGCAGAATTGGGGATGACACTCCTGCATGTCACTGACAGTTATGTGACTATATTTTTACACATGCAGATAAGTATTATATTTAATTGTATTCAAGTTACACATATCATTAATGACCAAGTAATATTTACAATAAAGAAAATAAATACCTATTTATAATATTGCTTTAGGATATAATATTAATAAAATAATAGAATTATTGTTATTACAGGCAATTTAAATATTTTATGTTTTAATGTTTTTCTTATAACAACACTAGGGTAAATAACAATTATTCCCAGCTTATACCTGACAAAACTGAGGCAAAGTGAAGTAAATAACTGGACAATATGACATAGGTAGTAAGTGACAAAATAAATTCTAAACCCAGAAACCTGGATGCCAGGGTCCAGTTATCTCATTGTTTCTAGATTAAATCAGAAAATTATTATAGTGCATGACTTCTTAGTGCTTTTCACATGTCTCATTGGTAGATAAAATTATTTATATAACTCATAAAGAACGACAAGTATTAACTTAAATTCAACATCATGAAAATATAGTTTCTGTAATAAGAACTTACTAATTTACCTTCTAAAAATGACTTTAATACAAAAGTTGTAATATGATTTTAATTAGCTCTCCGGCTATCATGTAATAATCTTACATTGAGACAATGACAAAATAAATGTATTGGAACATAAAGTTATAATTTTTAATTACTAAATATTAAGTGGAAAGATATTTTTTAAAAGTAAAAATTAAAAAAATATATATAACAAAAAGAAATTTTCAAACATAAACTTGAGGGTCATTTTTAGGAAGGAATTTTAATACCCCTACCACATTTTGCTTTCATTTTTTCTAAATGTTTTAATGGCATTTAACTTTATTGAGAAACTGAAACAACTGGATCTAAGCAACAACAATAAACAAAAAAAAAAGTTCATTGTTGTTTTATGTATGTATATTTGTGGTTTTTGTATGCTTCTGGCATTGAATAGATCTGTCTTAGGATCACATCCACCTTCCATATTTTGTTGATCAATTTGACTGATTTCAACAAATGATAGAAGTAAATATACCTGAAGAACGTTGGTTTACATATAAGGTATTTACGATATATAATAAAATATAAACTCACATTCATCACCCCAGAGTAAACTCTAACATTCATTACATGAACTACACCATCCTTTTTTTAACTTGAAAATTATAGACTACAGGTTTCAAATTTTATTCTTTTAATAATTTTTGATGAATTCAATACCAACAGGCATGAGTCTAATCAATAAATTAACTTCTCAGGTTTTTTTGGACTCTTCAGTAAGGTTATATATTCTATCTTGTTTTAGCCAGAACTTCCACAGTCATATTGAAATTCATTATTATGCACAACTACAATTTTACATTAATTTCTAGTACTTTCCCTTTCAAACTGTGTAATTTATTTTTTGAGAATATCTCATTATTTCTCTCGAAAAATTACTTGACCATAAAGGTTCAATTGTGGTTTTAAAAGTAATCAGGCCTATGTCCATTTTATGCAAATCTTGATATATTTATAGTAATATTTATCATTTTCATAAAATGTTCAATTCAAGGAAAATAAAGTGAGCTTACTGCCAAAAAGAAATTGCTTGACCACCCTAGGACCTTCAGTCCATTGACTCAAACACCTTACTGTTCCTTCACTCCAAGTTCTAATAATCCTCCCTTTGTTATTTACTATGTCTTGTTTTGTTTTTTTGTTTTTGTTTTTTAATGATCCATTAGTACAATATTTCCTGTGCCTTTGACTTTCTTTCTCTTTTTTGGTATGTTTTACTAACTTGAGAAAATTCACATCTGGTAATAAGACAATACTCCTCCTACTCCACCTCTGCATCAATGGTTACAAATTTGTCTAGAGAAAAATAGTTTGTCAACTCAAGACTGACAATGTTAAGTAGCTCTCTATCACTGCTCTGCAACCTTACTATTGAATTGTACCATTCACATCTTTCTTTCCAAATTTCCTTATATTGTTACCATCTCTCCTCAACTATCTCTACTACCTAAATCAGATGGAAGAGAACTTTTTAAAATTACCATAACTGTATCTTTATTTACCACCTTCTTATATAAAACTCCACCTTCTTTGTACTACTCAAAATATTATACCTATTTTCGCTTTTCCAAAATCACGTTTTGCTTTATTAAATATTTGCATCTGTATTTATTCAATCATTGCATACACACACACACACATACATATACTGATATCTCCTTGTGTTAAAGTATAAGGAAGAAAATGAAGGTTAAAAATAGCTTTTTTTGATCTCACAACTCCCT
Source organism: Xerus rutilus (assembly GCA_028644305.1). Lineage (NCBI taxonomy): Eukaryota > Metazoa > Chordata > Mammalia > Rodentia > Sciuridae > Xerus > Xerus rutilus. The sequence goes on from CM053410.1 coordinate 67,688,993, forward strand.
ACTCTCCCTATCTACAGTTAAACTCTGCAAAGTGGTTACTAAATTCCTATCACCAATACACATTTTTCCTGCTGGAATTTAACTTAAAATCAATCTTTTACCCACCTATGTTCACTAAAATGTTCTGTTAAAGGTCTTCTGTGATCATTATGTTGCTGAATCTAATGGTCAGTCGCAATGACAGATTTTATTTATCCTAACACAATCATGCATCACAATTGATCACTAGCTTTTTAAATTATTTTTCTTATTAATTGCAAGTTTATTTTTTATCTTTCTTTTGTGTACATTGCTTTTCTGTATATTTATTGGTTTCTCTAACCTTTCTGAGAGTACAACTCACTTTGACACTTTTAGCTAGTCTGTTACCATAGATATTATTATTCCTTGAAATAGCTTAAAATCCACCTCATACACGTTTTCCAAATATTTACACTAATCCATACATCTCCTATGAGCATCATACCAAATGCATATGACCATATTTCCACTCAGATTCTATAAAGACATCTCAAACCTGACATATTTAAAAGAAGACTTCTGATTTCATTCTAAGACATGATCCTCCTTTCATCTTTCCAAACAAAAATGACAATTCTATTCTTCTAGTTACTAAGACTAAAACCTTTAAGTTATCTTTATCAATTGTTTTCTTTTATAAAACAAAATAAAACATTTTTAAACCTATGTTTTATCTTGTGTTTCTATTTTCATCATTTTTGTTCTTGAATGTGTGTGTTGAAATATTGGCAACTGACCACCATTTCCACCATTAACATTGCAGTTAACTATCCACTCTCGTTAGATTACCACAGCAGATTATAACCTGTGCCCTTCCTTCTACTCTTCACTAACATTCTCTAGATTCAACAAAGCAACTGAAATTTTTCTGTCAATAAATCTCAAATCATATGAATTAATTCTTCATTCAAAACCATTGGAGTACTTCTCTTTTCAATAGAATGTAAAAGACATTGTTTTAATTTGGCCTTATTTCTGCTTCTGCTGCTTTACTGACTTCATGTTTTATTAAATTCTCCTTTTGTTTGCTTGTTCCAGAAAAACTGGCATCCTTGTTATTTGCAATATGTCAGGCATGTTGTCAAGTTAGGTCATTTGCACTTGTTTTTTCTCAGGAATGTTCTTCCGCTAGATATTTGCATTGCCTGCTCTCTATTTCCTTCTGGTTGTCCACTTGATCAGAAAAGTTTTACTTGATTCTCTTCTTCATGTCAATTATTCATTACTCTAAGCTTTAAACCATTGCTAATTGCCTTATCTGTGAACATTGGTCTTGGTTTTTAAAATGTTTTTCCTTGTATAGTAGCATGATTTTAGTATTTGTCAATAGACATAACTGGAGAAACTTGGCAGAAGGAAGGAGTTTTGCTTACTAGTTTTGGTTGCTATGCTACCTACTTTCTGGGGATAGTGCACTTTTTATATGTGTTTTGCTGCATGCAGAATCATGTACTTGCACAGTGCAGGACACATCTCCACAACACCATGAGAGAGCAGCAACACCCAGCAACCACTTTAAGAACTCTAAGATGATTCTATAATGCAGTGCCTTTAGTGAGACATCTCTGAATTAAAAACTTTTTCCAACATCTTGAGGTCTAATTTACAGAAAATTCCACAGATATAACACCCCAAATATGACCTGCTGCCATATCCATGATCTGGCCAACAGGCACTGGATCTCAGTCCCAGATGGGATAAGGGAGGCCTCTTCATCACCTGTTCCATTTCAAATCAAAGGACTGCCCCTTTCATCTACAATGTAGATGTATACATCTATATATTTAGTGTTTCATTTACTTTAAATCAGCCAATTCCTCACTGCTCAAATCCCCTTTTGGAGTTAATAATTCTTTAAATTGCATTTTCCTTATTCAAATTACAGTGTTATTTCCGACTCCTAATCAGAGACCTTCTTGACCGTGTAATATAAAATACCAATCTCAGTCCATACGATTATTTTTATCCACCTTCCTCTGTTTTATTTGCCTCCAAGACAATTGCCACCTTCTGATATTTAATATATGTTTATTATCTAGCCTTGCACATAGATAACATCAGTAGTAATTGAAAAAGAAAATAGTAATTCAGTTGTCAAGGCTGTTTGAGGCTTAGATTCCTTGGTGTTTTATTGCAGCATCTACTCTGCCTAGACTGATGTATTTAAACTATCTTCAAAATATATTTGAAGAATGAATAAGTGAAACTGTGCAAGAATAACACTTAGAAAAATATGTAAAATAGATCTATTATAACCCTGTTCTTACAGATGTTCTGATTATAATAAATACATAAATATTGTATAATAATTATAAATTCCATTGTTATTACATATTACATATTATAAACTTCTAAGACTTTAATAGAGTATAAGAAGGCAATTACTGTAAATTAATAGTTTTATACTCTTGGTTAGAAAGTATCTTTTATTAAGAGGAGTTAAAAAATTGAAAATAAATGTATCACTTCTTTATGGAAACAAATTTTGTTATATCAACATTGACATTTCAAATTAAAAAACAGAAATATAAATTTGTTGAATTTTTACTTTTTCAAGGATCAGTGCTCTTTTACAAGAAATAACTAAAAGCCTCGGCATGGTGGCACATGCCTGTAATCCCAGCCACTCTGGAGGCAGAGACAGGAGGATTGCGAGTTCAAAGCCAGCCTCAGCAAAGGTTAGGCACTAAGCAACTCAGTGAGACCCTGTCTCTAAATATAATAAAAAATAGGGCTGGGGATGTGGCTCAGTGGCCAAGTGTCCATGAGTTCAATCCCTGGTACCTGCCCCCAAAAAAGAAATAACTGAGAAACAATTTCTGAATTGTCACCATAATTTTACATTTGTTTGTTATACTGATTTTTTAAATTTCTTAGAAAATTAACTTATAGTGAGATCTTCGAGTAAGATGGCAGGCAGATTTCATTGCTGTATTCAAACTTTAATGACTGATATTGGTTAAAAAGATTCCTGGTTCTGTACGTTTTACCGTATCTGTTATGGGTATGACAGATGGATAATGTTCATTCATATGATCTATACTTACAGTACCTTCTTTAACATAATTACATAAAAGAGATCACATAAAAAGTTTAATATAAAATCTTCTGAAATGCACATTAAAAGTCAGTTAAATAGCACATTTTATTTTCAATGTTTTCTAATTTTTTATAAAACACATTTTTTATTTTGATATTTTGTTTATATAATGTCAAACAACAGTTTTTAAAATCCACAGATTACTAAGTTTCAGGATCTTTTTTCCATTTGGCACTATGTAGAATAAATTGAGAAGTCAGTTGTTTTGAAGATTTATAGTATAAGTGTATGTACAGCACTGATGAGCTGAATCATTCCTCAAGAATATATAAATGCATATTTATTTCTGACACTTCTGGTTCATAGAGTTTAAGTCTGGAGTTTAAAAACAAATTAACTTTCAAAGCTTCAAAGGCAGAATGACATTCATTTTCACTCTACTGAAGCTATATCAGTAATAATTGAAGAAGAAAATGGTAATGCAGATGTCAAGGCCCCCTGAGCAGTAAGGATTCAGCAGACTACTTAGTGGAAAAGACTATTGGGTCATAGCTTTAATAACTCACACCTATCTGCTTTTAATTAGTCTTTGGCAGATTGGATGACCTCTACAAAGAGCTCAAGGAATATTTCTATGTTGTCAGGCTATTGAAGAATGCCCATGAGTGACATACTACTGTCTCTTTTCCTATAAAAACACAATGTATTTCAGGATGGACAGTTAAGAGCCCAATTAATCTCTGTCCATGGCACTTTGTAGAACTAGCCAAAATGCTCAACTTCAGTTTACTCTAAGCAAACAATCTCCAAGCAAAGAATCTATGTATTCATTAATGTAATTCCTATTTCAGTTCTATTTATTTTTTTCAGACCTGATGATTGAACTCAAAGCCTAGTACAAAGTAAGGAAATATGTATATCCCCAGGCCTATGCTTTCAAATTCTGAATTTCCTTTTTAATACATATCAGTTTGTTTATCTTCTCTTTAGATTTTCTCCCACTACAATACTAAAAACAAAAATATAATTTCCATTTTGATTATGATATTGCTCTTTGTCATATTAACTTTGATATTTACTATTATCAAATTTATATAAAATATATTTGGGCTTTACTATGTGTAGAATGGATTCTATATAATTTTTGGACATAATTTTACAATGATGATGTTGTCGCAAAAAGCATCTTTTTAAGAAACCAAAGCATTATAATTATAGCCCTTGCCAAGCCCTTGTTAAATTTAATAATAAAACTACTAGCCAGGAACGGTGGTGTATGCCTGTCATACCAGCAGCTCTGGAGCCTGAGCCAGTAGAATTTTGAGTTCAAAACCAGCCTCCACAAATTAGCAAGGTCCTAAGCAACTTAGCGAGATCTTGTTTCAAAATATATCTATATCTATATCTATCTCTCTCTCTCTCTCCCTCTCTCTCTCTCTCTCTATATATATATATATATATATATATAATATAATATATATATTATATATATATAGAATTTCCATTTTGATTATGATTATGATTATATATATATATTAATGCTGGGGATGTGGCTTAGTGGTTAAGTGCCCCTGGGTTCAATCTCTGGTTTAAAACAAACAAACAAACATCTCTCCTAAAAAACAAAGTTCAAGTAAAGTAAAAGCAAAGAAAACTAACAAAAATGATACAAAAAAGAGAGGAAAAATAGAGAAATTGTGTGCTATGGATACTTCTTTTACTAAAACTTCCTTTTATGTACTTTCTTATACTCTCTCCCAGAATCTACATGGTAAGGAAAATTCCTGAACTTACTCTAAATTTTATAGAAAATATAAAAATAACCTTCATAAAATTCTTTAGAAGAAGTGTGTGCTTCTAGAACAGCTCAATATTTCCTGAATAGATACTATAATTAGGTGGCTGTCTGACTCTTCAGTTTTATCTCCACATGCAGCTTAGGTCTTCAGAACAGCTGCCTGCTGATTTTTTTCTGTATTGTATATTCTGCTTTCTTTGTTTCCACAGACATGAAGTGCAAAAGGAAGAACATTTTATAAGGAAATAGTTATTTCTGAGAATATCTGAGAATGAGCAAAGGAAAAAAGAATACAAGTCATCAGCAAAACATTAAGTTCGAGCCCTTTGTTGCTAAATCGTGAATGTTGACCTGATATTATCTAGTCCATGATTTCCCTTACTCGATTTGCTATGTAATGACATTAATATCACACATCTCTGCCTGTCTGTTATAATAATGCTTGTGTCCCTGCATTGAAAAATTAACACTGTCATTTTAATCTAAAAAATGTCACACATCAAGTTTCATTTCCCATGAATGATTATATATGGTAGAAACTTTCCTCCTGACAATATATGCCAAAAGACCAATGAGCAAGATATGCATAATATACATACATATGATAGACTGTTTTACTCAATAAGCATTATACATATTTGTACACATATTTATAGTGTGTGTGTGTATATACATATATATATATATATGAAAACACTTTTATAAAAAATATTTCATCAAAATTTGCTCCAGAGTGATTTTAGTTTGTTTTGGTTCATTTTAGCATTTACAGATAAATATGTAAATAATAAATAAAAGAATTCACAGAGTAACTCTGAAATAAAGTATCCAACTTGTCACTGTAACATCTAGAAAATACTATAATATATTTAGTTGACACACAAAAAAGCCTACAGAATATGAATTCAACTTGATCAGAAATATCATCTATCTTTAAGTATTGAATAAAGAATGTTTTATATGCATATATAAATTTTTTTTTCAGCTCATATCAGATTTGAATTACATAATAAAATAATAACTGAGCACCAGTAACAAATTCCAGAGAGTATTAGATATTTTTAGATTTTTAGATTTTTAGATATTATTAGATATTTGTATTAGATAATACAAATTCTGAATCCTATGCCTATTTGGGATAGGGTCCACATGTTAAAGAACAATAATAATCAGTAAACATAGAAAATGAATAATACCAAATATATGAATAATTTGTATGACTATTTTAAATATTAGGAGTTTAGTGGAAAGGGCATTTTAATTGAACTAAATGCTTAGAGGTATTCTTTAAAGGAAGAAAAAGAAAGACTGGAACTTGGACAAGTTCAAAAACAATGAAACACATCCTGCGAGAGTTGACCCACAACCAGAAGGTGATGCTCTGTTGCTTGTGGGATGTAAGCCTGAGTGAAATATCCCTGTAGCCATTTAGGTAAGCATTTCTCTCACCCAAAGGGATTAAGTTTTCATAGGAAGTTCTGCTATTAATTCAGATAAAAGTTTCATTTCCATGACTCTAAACATGATATCAAGGCATGACAAAATAAATATATTTAGGCTCTTTAAACTCCCGATACTTTTCATCCTGTATCCTTTCTTTTCCTAAAACTCAAGACAAAGCAAAACACTTTTTAGTAATTGCTAAATATCTATAAATACTTGGGGAATAAATAAGGTCCCTGAGTCTTGAGGGCTTTGTAATTGATGATGTTGGTAGCAATGATAATAATAATGATGATGATTGAAAAATAAAAAGAATAAGAATGAGGAAAGATAGAAGAAGACATATTAAGAAAGAAGAAACTTGAAGAAAGAGGAAGAAAAAATGAGAATCATGATCACTATGTAATGCACATTCTGTGGTAGATCTATATGAATGATTAATTCCTCCAAAATCCTATGAAAAGGCTTCCACAAGCATTATTATTTTATGAACAAATCAGTCAAGGCAGCATTTTAAAGTACTTTAGATGAGTTAATATCTTTGAAACAGATGTGTAGTCCTACAAGTATTACCCTAAAAATTGTACTCTATATTCTGATGTTCTATTATCTCCTCAATATAATATGTTGGTGATGCTTTCAAGTGAATTTTTAATTGATTCCTTGTGTCTTTTATTTTAAGGAGTCTTCTTTGATTTATTTTCAATATCTCTATTTCTTTTTTGGAATGTTATTTTATTACTAATTTGTTTTTAAATTCATTCCTTAGATCTTTTATTTAGATGACTGAATATATTAGTAATCACATTATTGATATCAGAATTGTGAATTTTGTGATGGTAGTTTTATTTGCTTATTTCTTTATATTTTCAGAGGTCTTAGACTTGTGCATTAGTTGAGATGGATGTCCCTTCCTATTTTATGAATGTGTCCTTTTGTGTATACTTATTTTTGTTATTGTTGTTGTTGTCATTCTTATTATGGAATTTCTCTATCTCTCTCTCTTACTCTTGCTATCTCTTTTAATGTATGAGTTGATTTCCAGAGTGGGACATAAGAAATCTCCTTGGTTGTACCTAATTGTGACCTGGTTGTTGGTTTGGGTTTTTTCTCTTTCCTATATATGTACTGAAATATTATTAAGATTTGAGTGGAGCTACATTTTGTGTGGATGGAAATTTGCTGTTACATGTTTGAGTTGTGAGTATTGCTTGACAGTAGAATTGTTACTCTGTAAATTCAAAGTGTTCCACTTACTTTCCAGCCCCATTAGAAGAAGGAGGTAGCCAGGAATATTAGTAATGTTAATAACAGATTTATATTCCTAAGATAAAATTCCAGTGTCTACCTTGACATCTATAATACTAATTACTACCTGTTTAGGAATGGTGGGGTCAGCACTTAGCATCTCCACCAATAATAAACAACTTTAAACTAGATCACATCTTAAACATCAGGTATCTGCTGCATCATTCACTGTATAAGTCACAACAACATAAATGGGGTAGGAGTTGTATAGACTATATAATTCTATGAGATAGTGAAATTTTAGTTTCTTCATTATAGAAAAAAATAAGTAGGAAGGCAAGAATAAGTTTGAAATATTTAAAAAACAAACAGAGGAGAAGTGGGAGGGTAGGTAGCAGATGATCTTTTCTAAAAAAAAGGAGAGGCTAAAAGTAATAAAGTAATGAAAGAGGAGGAGGGAACAGGCAAATGTAGCTTAGTGATAAAGGGGCAGTAAGAAGAACAGAAGCCAATGTATGAACAAACAAACCGAAGTAAAATCAAAACAACTGAATCCATGTATAAATTTACACTACCTGAGTCAGACTAAGTCTAAATGATAAATGGATTACAAGAAAGCAATTAAAATGAAAGTAAAATTTAGAAGCCGGTTGCAGTGGTGTATGCCTGTAATAGCAGCCACACTGGAGGCTGAGGCAGGAGCATTGCGAGTTCAAAGTCAGCCTCAGTAACTTAGTTAAGCCCTAAGCAACTTAGTGAGACCCTGTCTCTAAAAAAATATAAAAAAGGCCTGAGGAAACCAGGTGCAGTGGTGCAGGCCTGTAATCCCAGTACTTTGGGAGGCTGAGACAGGAGAATCAGGAGTTCAAAGCCAGCCTCAGCAATGGTGAGGCGCTAAGCAACCCAGTGAGACCCTGTCTCTACATAAAACAAAAAATAGGGGTGAGGATGTGGCTCAGTGATTGAGTATCCCTGAGTTCACTCCCCAGTACCAAAAAAAAAAAAAAAAAAAAAAAAGGCCTGGGGTTGTGGTTCAGTAGTTAAGTGCTCCTAGGTTCAAGTCTTGCTGCATTAAAAGAAAAAATATTTATATATATCAGTGCAGTGAGAACACACACTCACATATCTAATCATACAGAATGAAAAAAAATAGTAAAATATAAAAGTAAGTTTGACAACATTAAAAAAAGTTAAAAAGTGGCAAGGAGAATAAGATATGATAAATATTATTAAAGAGAAATAAAGGATTTTTTTCCACTGAGATAAGTCAAAGCTGCTGGCAAGGATATATTTTTATTCTTTGTATTTATTTTTGATCTCTGCAACCCTTAGGTCAAGGGCTAGAGTTGTTAAGTACAAAAATCTGTGCTCCCCTTCTAGTTGCCAATCATTCTGGCTAGGAGCCAAAGCTGGTTGTAATAGCTCTTAGCTTCCTGTCTACCGGTATAGGATGGGATAGACTGGTGAATGCTAACAAATTGTATACTCCTGCAGTGGATGTGGTGTAGAGTTCTAAATTGGAAGTTTCAGTAGTTGGGATTTCATATTAGTTTGGAACTCTGTCAGTGAGTATTTAATATTTGATCCACATCCTCTGTTGCTGGGGAGATGCCAAACTGGGATGTGTATCAGGGTCTAAGTGGCCTCCCACAAATTTCACTTTTAGGATGTAGAATCTAAACCATTAGAGGTTTCACATTCACCACTATAAATGTGAATTACCCAATATCAACCCTGGAGTGTAGTTGCTACTATGGTCACTGTTGACATCTTCCCAATAACTCTTATGAAATGTCAACAACAAAGAAATCTCTCTTTTTTTTCTTGGTATCTAAAGCTTTAATGACCTAGACACAATTTTCCATGCACCTCCTTTCAGTTACACTGATCTAGGCACACTCTAGGGCCCACTCACACTAGGCAGCCACTATGTCAGGCTGACAATTTCCTTTGATTTTCCAATCTTCTCCATCTGCACTGGCTTCCCAGTGCTTATAAATAGTTCTGTCCCCCAAAACCCCAGTTTCTGATTATTCACCGGTGGGCTCAGTGATTTTGTTTGCTTTTCACTCATAACTTCCCCACTGATTCTGAGTCCATTCATATCATCCTCCCTTTCTGTTCCACAGGTTCTCCATAAGCCAATTGTTTATATCCACCATCCTCTCTATGCCTGCACACACCTCACCTCCACCTCAACAGCCACAGCTGCTACCACCTGGAAAGCTGGTACATCTTTAATATATTATTTCTTATATTGTGTTCAAAGTTTCTAACTTTCTATGTCTCTCTGGTTTCCTTTAATGTCCAGTATTGAATTTCAGTGAATTCCCTTAGTTATCCTCCTCACAGACAAGCAGCCTTCCCACTTTTTAAATCTTGATCTAAGGAGCTGCTGGGAAGTATACCCTTCCTCTAATCAGTCATCTTCTCTCTTCTCATATTTTATTCTTTTAGACTGAGAATACAGACTGTGAAGGTCATATAATTCTTGTAAGTTCATATTATATTCCTTGCTGCAGCTAATTTTCTTCTTTATACCAAAATTTCTGAAATTGATACTGAAGTATATTATGCATAAAAAAGAAGAAGCATGAAATTTCTTTCGGCATGATATTTAAAAATATTTTTCCTCATATTTGGCTGTTGCACATATATATATATTCTATTATGATTTTGCTTACTATAGAAAAAAACTCAAATATATTAAATATATTTAGCTATCCTACTTTATTTTCCTTCAAACACATACCATTAATTGATATTCCATGCTTTTTTTTTTTGGTACTGGGGATTGAACTCAAAGGCACTCGACCACTGAGCCACATCCCCAGCCCTATTTTGTGTTTTATGTAGAGACAGGGTCTCACTGAGTTGCTTAGTGCCTTGCTGTTGCTGAGGCTGGCTTTGAACTCGCGATTCTCCTGTCTCAGCCTCCCAAAGTGCTGGGATTACAAGCTTTTTTTTTCTTTTATATTGTCTAGCCTTCCTTTGTCACCTGGAGTCGGAGGAATGGGCTTTGTTTTTGTCTGCTACTGTAAGCTAGCACCTGCAACATTAACTCAGGCAAAATATATTTTCAATAAATTTATACAAAAATTAAATTTAATATGTAATTGATTTCTAATGATATAGTTATATACATTATAAAAATTATTTCCTAAAATTTTCTAATAAAAACTTGGAAAACGGTTATTTACTCAGGATTAATTTATAAGAATGTAAATATTAAGCAAATGCATTTTAAAAATATATGAATATATACATGTATCTATGTATACATACATACACTTTATACATGTGTGTTTTAAGATCTTCAAATTGATACTTCATAAGATATGGATTTTTTTTCAGCAGCTGAAAGATTTAATTTTAAGTGATGGTCTTAAAACTGACACATTAAAAAAAATACAAGATCTTTGCACTCAAGCCCGTTTCTTCTGATAAAATATTTATAATCCACATAAAAAGTAAATAATAATCTATCTATATTTCTATACTTATTTTAGTACAATATCAAAGAAGATAAATTTAGGAAATAAGTTTCTTTTTTGTCCTTTCTGTTTTGCACAATATGCTTTTCTAAATGTCTACTTGTAAGATAATAAATGATGGCAATATACAAATACTGAAAATAGCACATTTATAGACTCTGATAAAAAACAAAGAGCAAGGGAAGTTCATAAGAGAGAGTGGAGGAAATAAAAACAGAGAAAGCAAATTAGTTTTGAACGACTGATCTACAAATGGTATAACTAAATGAATCCCGGTAAATCACAGTAGCGATGTTCAGATACAAACAAATTATGAAGGTGCAGGTGCCAGTTTCACGTTCCTCACTTGTTCGTTATAGTGTGAATTTAATTTCAAATGTTGGGGTTTTCCCTCCTCCATTCAACAGCATAAACTATCAATGTGTGTGTAGTATATACTTATCCCCCAAGATTGGGCATTGGTGTGATATCTGACTATCCTTTGAAATTATTCTCTAATCTTCTCAGACTAAAATTTTCTGGCATCTTTGATTATTAATTAAATAATCAAATGATTGTTTTAGGCAAAGCAAGAGAACAAGCCTTCCTCAAGCTCAGAACATAAGTATTTCCATGAGTACAAGCGTTTCATTTAGATCAAGTGCCCAATCCTTGACAAATGACAGTTATCAGGGATTCCATACATTTGTAAGTTTAGCTTAATCATAATCACAATCTGGAGCTGTATAGAAATATATTACCTTAAGATAGTAAAAATGGGCAAAGTTCTACCTCCATCTTCTGGCCTGAAGAGCCTTATTTTCTCCCTACTCTTTATTATTCCCTCAGTTGTAAGAGAAGCCTTATACAGAATCCTGTTGTAAATATCACTTCTTCCACAACAACGAAAAAAAAAAAAAAACTTCTTTAAAGACTTTCTCCGTAACAATATTGCTTTCTCATAGGACCTCAAGATTTTACTTTTTACATAGGAGTGATGTGAAGTTTTGTGATTATGTGCTTGCTTTTTCTCATTCACTATTCTATAAGCCTCTTTTGTTCATTACTATATATGCAGATCTTTAGATTAGTACTTAGTGTTTATAAAATATGTTGAGTGAGTAAGCAAGTGAATAAAAACTGAATGATTTCAGTGAGAGATTTTGCAAATAGTGTGCAACTAAATGTAGTGTGGGTGATTTATTCCTATGATAGTACTTTTTGGCAAGACTATTCAAATTTAATAGCTCAAAAACAAATAAAGATGATCAATTATTTGTTTTTATGAATTATAGCTGAGTTGGTTGAGGTTGAACATATCTGCTTCAAGCCATGACACCTGAGATGACTGTGGTTCTTATGCAGACATGGATTCATTGATCAGCTGAGGGAGCACAACTACAGAATTTGAAGCCCAAACTGTCAGGATAGAATCTATTCAAACCCCTTTTTCTTAGAACATGTTGTAAGTGCAAGATAACAAGATCCATTTGAAAAAACACACAAAAAGGTATTTCTTAGAGAATGTCTATGAGTTCTCCATTGCCTAAAGCAAGCAATATGGTCCAACCAAATCAATAATTAAAAAGGAAGACATTCTACTGGTTTTGGTAGAGAATGGAAAGTCACAGAGTGAAAAATTGTGAATAGTGGTGAATCCAAAACTGTGGGCAAAAAAGTAATCTACCACTATCTTAGTATAATAAATATTATCTCTATATTATTTAGTGTCTTGGTTGCCACTTTGTATCTCATAATAACATCCATCCTACCTAATTTAAGGAGGAAGAGGTTTATGGACTTTATTGGAAAGGTTCAAAATTTCTAGAAATATCAAGGGACTCAAGTATTGATACTAATTCAATTTGGAACAACATAACTTGGAAAAAGACCTACATCATTTGTTACAAAATGTTCTGCTTACTACAGTGTAATTTTTTCATACATGCATACAACATATAATGATCAAATTAGAGTAATTAGCATGAAAATCACCTCAAACATTTATCTTATTTTTTTTGTACTATGAACACTCAAAATTTTTCTAAGGCGTGGAAGCTCTGGGTTATTTCTCCAGCAATGAAAAAAAAATTCATTCCTCCAGCTGTTTTGAAATATGCATTAAAATACCACTAACTGTTAGCCACCTACTCTCCTATAGGACACTAGAATTCATTCCCCCTATCTAACTGTAATTTTGTATCTGACAGTCAACCTGTCTCTAGCTCTGCCTTCTCAGTGTCTGGTAAGCACTATTCTACACTCTACTTCTATGAAATCAAATTATTTAGCTTCCAAATATGAGTGACAACACGCAGTATTTTTCTTTCTGTGTCTTGCTTATTTCATTTATTTCAGAATTAAGTATATAACCAAAAGGAAGGAAATCAGTATGTGAAAGAAAAATATGTACTCCTGTGTTTGTTGTAGCAGAGTCCACACCAGCCAAAATACAGAGTCACCTACTGAGTATATCTATGGATGGATGAATGGACAAAGAATTGTAGTATATATTCACAATAGAATTTTATTTAGTCATAAAAATGAATGAAATCCTGTCACTTGTGGCAACGTGGATGAATGAGCCTGAAGGACTTAATGTTACATAAAACAAGTTGCCATTTTAATCTATAAAATATATCTTAAGAATAATAAATGTCTACTACTTCCACTGCTACATTTTTATTTATTTGTGGTTATTTAATACCTAAACTATTTTTTCTAGTCTAATGTCTTACGCTTTTGACCTTAAGCATCTATTCTCAATTCATCAGCCAGAGTGAGTTTCTAAAATATTAAATTATGGCATAGAATACAATTGCAAATTTTTCAAAACTTACTGAATTATACATTTTGTATTGATAAATTTTATTGTGTATAAAATACATCTCAATATAGGTGATTCAGATAGAAAAGTCAATATTATTTGTAAAATTCACACGACCAGGAGAAGATGAATTAAGCCACTCGGCAAGGCTTTATTGGAAGGCGAGCCCTCGGACCAGATCCCCCGTCCATCAGAGCGGGTCTGGAGAAATGGCATCGGAGATTCTGTGCATAGAGAATTTCAAGAAAACCCGGTCAAGAAGGGGAGGGGTTGGGTAAAGGAAGAGAAGGCCATAGTCCTTCCTGATGGGTCAGGAAAACTCGCTGATTGACAGGAGGCGTGTCCACTAGTGACGTCACATCTGGCTTGCAGCTCCGCTGACCAGCTTCCTTATTTGGGCATCTTGGACCCTGACCAAACCTGACATTATTTAATTCTCCCATGCTTCAGATCCTCTAAAGCTATCTAATTTATGTGGATCAAATTCAAAATTTTTGTCCTAATCTTTGTAGTAATACTGACTTTTTATTATTATGTTGTAATTTATATTTCTGATCCTCATATAGATCATTCCTGGCCAACTCACTGATAACTAAATTTTCCCCTCCTTCCTCAGTGAAGTTGTGGATCTTAATGCACTTATTACTATCTTGTGTACTCATTTGTTGTGTACTGTTATTTTTTTTTCCCTTCACTAAAGGTGAGCTTCTCCAATGTTCTTTGTTAACTACTGCATCTTTTTGACTTAGAAGAGCTTATGTGATCTACGTACTGAATGAACATTTCTCAAAAAATAAATAAAATAATGACTCTCATCAGGATAGTGAAGACAGATTTAAAGACATGTAACTAATGTAGCTAGATAAATTGAGACAGACTGAGAAAATGGAGTCCAGTTTAAGTCCTGGAAATTCGAAATCGTCCCTGGGAGATTAACATGTTCATGCCTCCAGAACCCTTCCATACTACCCCTCCCAAAGGTTGTTAATTAAGCAACTCCTGAGCAGACAGGCAGCTGCTAATCAACCTTCCCTGGGCTGCCACTCCCTTCCTGCCTAGCACTCCACCTAAGCCCTCCCAGCCCACCTGCTCAGCCCCGGCCATTTCACATCTCACCAGTGCCAAAATATGTACCCCCAGTCACTATGCAGCATAAGGGGAAGTGAAGGAGATAAGGTAGAAGAATGAAGGAGAACAAAGGAAACTTTAGATATATAAAAGAGACAGGACTTCCTCATCCCACCAATTCTGCCTTTGGGTCCCTTTCTTCCACCCAGGAGAAGTCTGTTTTACCATCTGGGCTTGCCTCCACATGCTTCTCTGCTGTTATACTTCTGCATTCCTGGAAGTAGGACTCATCAAGGTAACTGGTGACTGGTGGTATCAATAGAATAGGGAAAGGGAACGTTTCCTAAGGGATGAAATCACCGAGTGCATACATCCTCTGTTTAGGAAATAAACATTAACCTTTTCTACTTTTTAAAAAATCTCAGACCAGATCTATCATTATTCAAGAGGTTGGGGAAGCAGATTTTCTTTAAATGTTGCTAGTGATTTTCTATAAAGCTTTTGTTTTAATCAGTTTTACCTTGCTATGACCAAAAACCTGACAAGAACAGCTTAAAGGAGGAAAAGTTAGTTGTGACCAATGGGTTCAGATATTCACTCCATGATTGTTCAACTCCATAGCTCTGGGCCTGAGGAGAGGCAGAACATCACAGCTGAAAGGTATAGAAGTAGTACAGGACACTGTAACCTGGAGAGCTCATCTCACCAATGCCAAAATATGTACCTCAAAGTCACACCCTTAGTGTCCTTCCTTCTCCAGTCAAACCCTGCTTGCTTACTTACCACTCAGTTTATTCATGTCCGTAGATCAATTGCTGATCAGGTTTCAAATTTCATAATCTAATCATCTCACCTCTGAATATTCTTTCTTTTTTGTTTTTTTTTTTTTTTTTTTTGGTACTGGGGATTGAACTCAGGGGTACTTGACCACTGAGCCACATCCCCGGCCCTATTTTGTGTTTTATGTAGAGACAGGGTCTCACTGAGTTGCTTAGCACCTCGCTGTTGCTGGGGCTGGCTTTGAACTCGCGATTCTCCTGTCTCAGCCTCCCTAAGTGCTGGGATTACAGGCTTGAGCCACCGCGCCCGGCTCTGAATATTCTTTCTTTTTATCACATGAGCTTTTGGGGGATACCACATGCCCAAACCATAACATTCTTCTCCTGACTTCTAAAAGCTCACGCCCATTTCACAATTCAAAATACATTTTGTTCATTTCCAAGAGTCCCCATAGTCTTAATAGTTTCAGCATTACCAAAAACAAGTCAAAAATATCTTCAGAGACTTAAGGCAAATTCTTAGCTCTTTTCTCCTATAAAGATGAAAATCAGAGTGGAATGAGGGGAGAGGAGGGATGTGGGGATGGGAAGCAGGGTGGAGTGAGATAGACATTATTACCCTATATACACGTATGATTACCCTACCAGTGTGACTGCACCATGTACAGCCAGAGGAATGAGAAATTGTGCTCGATTTGTGTACAATGTGTCAAAATGCATTCCACTGTCATTTATAACTAATTATAACTAACTAAAACATAAAAAAGATGAAAATCAAGTTACATATATACAATATATAATGCTACAGATTAAACATTTCCATTCCGAGAGCAAGATATAGGGACATAGACAGAAAAGTTGAGACAAAATCCATCTGGGTAAACAAGTCCTATAGCTCCATGTCCAGCATCACAGTGCACATAACTGTTGCAGCTCACATGGCTTCTCCTTTGATTTCTCTGATCACTTCCTGTAGCCTTCCTTGGGATATGTCCCATGGTACTTGTATATCCTTATTTTGTGGTCTCCAATGAAATCTCAGCTCTTTTCTCACATCTTCATGCATCACCTTCTCAAGGGCAGCCTGCAAAGACTGGTCCTGCTACAATTTGCTTGGCCTCCAAGGCCTCTATTTGAAATCTCTGTGAAAGCCTTCATGACCTCCATTCCAGCATCTTGCAATCCTGCAGAACCAGCACCACATGGTTAGTGCCAACATCTGTCATCATCTTGACCAGTATCTGAGCTTCTTGGGATCCCAATCTCAGTAACCTTTGAGTGCCTGGGCAGCTGAACATGCTAAAACAACTTCCTAGTTCTTCCTGTGGAAGCAGGGTACCCCCATAGTCTCTTCTCAAAGGGATTTTTACTTTTACGCCCTTGAGTATGAGATGGGTGTGATCTTGCCAAGTCGTGAGATGCTCTCAAGTCATCTTTCCTATTGTCTGTGTTTAAAGTACTTAGTATCTCTTAAGTGGCTATAATATCTTTAATAATCACAATTTCCTTAGTCCCAGTTCACTCATAGTTTTCTAGCCAAACTGAAATTTTTTTCAAATCTTTCTGCTATGCATTCTGCTCCTGATTATCACAGTAAACTTGACTAAAAGCTGTTGCTATTATGCATGCCACTGCCTAGATGCTGTGCTGCCTTGTAATTTTCTCCACTAGAATCTGTCCATCACCTTTAAATTGAGCTCTAAGGTAAGTTTCAGGACACACACACACACACACACACACACACACACACACAAATGTCAACAACTTCTTTGCCAGAACGTAACATGAATGACCTCTAGTCTCATTTCCAAGAGTCCTTTTTTTCCTCGGAAACCACATACCCTAGTCTTTACTGTCCATAGTCTTATCAGCATTCTGGTTTTCTGAACTCACACCAGGATCATCCATTCATCTCCATTTAGAACATTCTAAACTGTCTGCCGCTTGCATCTCTAAACTTTTCAAAATTTCTCCTCCGTGAACTCCAATAATTTCGAAAATCTTCTAAACTACATGGTCAGCTTAGTCACAGGAACAAACCCATTTCTCAGTATCAATTTATGTTTTAGTCATCTTTTATGTAGCTGTGACCAAAAGATCTGACAAGAACAATTAGAAGAGAAAAATGTATTTATGTTTTTAAATTGTAGCTAACAGTTTTAGAGGTTTTGTTCACAGTTGTCTGACTCCATAGCTCTGGGCCCAAAGTGAGACAGAACAGCATGGCAGAATAATATGGTGAAGGAAAACAGCTCAGAACATGGTAACAAGGAAGCAGAGGGAGTTCTGTTCACTAGGAACAAAATATAAACCCCAAAGGCATGCACCCAGTTACCTTCCTCCTCTATCTATACCCTACCTGCCTGCTGTTAACCATCAAGTTAATCCATATCAAGAGATTAATCTACAATTAGCTTACACATCTTATAATCTAATCATTCAACTCTGAAAATTCCTGTGTTTTTTACTGTATCACACGTGAAATTTTAGAGGACATCACACAGTCAAACCATAACAGCTTTCATATATTTAAATTACAATTGAGGCGTTTCTATTTGTCAATAAAGTTTTTTTTAAGCCAACAAACAATATGATGGTAGGGCAGGTATAGGAAGGAATCTATTTAGAGATAGAAATGGAAGAAGAAAGAGAAGGAGGAGTAAAAAGAGAAAAGCTGAGAATGAGACAGATGCTTGGTATTAATGACTTTAGACCAGAGAAATGCTTTTAGGAAAAAAAAACTTCTCTTAGAGTTGTTGTGTGAATGATTTAGAGCTATATTGACTCTGACTCTTCTCTATCTGTAACCTGTCTTTGTGTGTGAAGAATCTCACGATATTGGCCACCACAGCCTACAATTGACAAGAATAGTCTTTATGAACCTGGGGATTATACTTTACCCAGCAACAACCATCTTTGACAATCTGTTGTCTAGTAGAGGCAACTTCCACAAGAAACACCTGCTTCTTTCTGTTTCTGTCTCAGAACTCAAACCTTTATATTGGTCATACGTATTGTGTACCCAAAATTGGAGGGGAGTAAACACTAACTTTACAACATAAATTTTCCCAGTATAGCTGGATTATATAGTAGGGTAGTCCTAGGTTCTCTGAAAATTCACAAAGCTATTAATACACTTGATGCTTTCTAAAATATTTATTATATATATAATATAATACATATATAATATATAATTATGTAATGTATATAATTCCTAATAATGTAAAACTGAAAGAAATTATTTATAATGTTATGTTTGAGGGTGTAGAAAAATAGTGTACCTAATCAGAATAAGATTTATTTCATGCATGTATAATTTTATCAAAATGGATTCTATTATCATATGTAACTGGAAAAAAACTAAGGGGGTAAAAATAAGAAAATTAGTGAAAATATCTTTATTTCTAATGAGAGATGTCATCCAGAAAATCAAAGATTAATTTTTATATTTTTCTGGATGGTAAAGTTAAATTTACATTTAATAATGAACTTGCAACAATTAAAGAAAGAGGAAGTTTTCTGGTCTTCATTTTTTTCTATGTTTATTAAAGTGTAATGAGAAAAATCTGTATGTATTTAAAGTGTACAACAAGATGTTGTAATATATGTATAATTCTTGAAATGATTACTAATAATCAAGCTAAAAACATATTCATCACCTCAGATACTTATCTTTCTTTAATTCTTCTGTTTATGCCACAGCCCATTCAAACATTTTCTTTCTTCACTATTCTACTAACTGCTGTACCTTTAGATACTTTCTTCCTGTTTTGTTTTCTCTATTGCCCCAGTGCTTCCTGGATCATTTCCAATTATAATATCTGGTTTTTCATTCTGTTTTACAGTTTTTTCTTTCTTCTCCCAGCTCCTCATTGTTGTTTTTCTGGTTGGACCATCCTCTATTTTCCATACTCTCACCTTGGATAGTTTCATCCATGTAGAAGATTAACTCTCACTTATATCTGTATTCTAAATTTAAATATATCAATATCAAAATATATATTTCTGGTCTGGGATACGCTTAGTGGTAGAACATTTGCATAACATATGCAAAACCCTGGTTTCAGTCCCCAGCATCAAGTGTGCAAATGTGTGTGTGCTTTTCATATTTCTCTACAAATTCTTGGATATGTATATTCATATGACTGTTTCTGGGCATCTTTCATAGTGTACCCTACCAGCACAATAAATGCAGCTATCTTGCAAATAATTACTTTTTTAATTGAATAGTCCCTCTTTCAATTCATTTACCTTATTCAAGAAACCGTGCTTTATTGAAGATTCCTTTTCTATAATGCCATTGACCTCCTTATCAATCCTTACTACTTCCTCCTTATTTCAGCTGGCTGTGTTTTTATATAGAAAATTGTTGAATGGCTAAAACACATATTTCTCTCTCAGCCTCTTCATATCATCTCTCTAACTCAAATCTTACTGTGTTGAGTCTATCCCTCATAGTGCTACTGAAGCTATCCATTTGAAATATAAAGCTGAATATGTTGATTGAGTAGTTCCAACCATTCAATAGCTCCCTAGATGTCTTTGGAATGGTTCCTAAGTTTATTATCACAGGACATGAAGCCCTTTGATATCCTTATTTGCTCACCAATTCAGTGTAAGCTTTCATTTTTTTCTTTCTTCCTCATCTTCCACACATGTACTTATGCACCACACACATTCATATACATTTTATGCCAGCAGCGTGAAACTCCTTCCATAACTCCTCACATTTGTAGATGCTTTGTTAATCTGGATGCTCAAGGTGAAGCAATCCATTTATGAAAAACTGCCTTGACTCTTCCATAAAGATTTAAACCAACCTCTATTGGCAATCGCAGTTTGCTCTTCGTATACTCATGACGTGTCCTTAAAATGTACAAACTGTGTTATTTTTCTGTTTTATTAAGACACAATTAGGTTTTGAAAGCAAGGACAATATTCTCCCTTTCTTTTCTAGAAACTAGCAAAATATCTGGAAGATACCAGTTAAGAGCTAAATATATACTAGTACAATATATTACTGTTTTACATTTAATTTAAGTTATATGTATTTATTTATAAATGTATTAGGTAAATTTGTGATCAATATTGGCTTTTTGTGTGGAGGGAATCATTATTTAGGCAAATTGTAGACTTCTAAATTCATGTATTCTCAGAGTTCTCTACCAAGGACAGTGTTTTTGTTTCTGCTCAGGTAACTCCTCTCAACCCGTTGGAGTGGTAGATTTAGAAGTTTATTTTAATAATTCACTTAGTATAAATTTTGACACATTATAAATTCATGAGACAGGCACAGGAAGGTCATAACTTTTTTTTACATGACTTTCATTGTAATCTGCTGTATTTATGGTGCCACTGGACTAATAACAAGAGATATGCATTGCTGAAAAGTTAGAAATCTCTTTAAGTATGTCCTTGTTTGAGATGTTTTTCAAACTAATGGGTAAGAACAGCATAATATTTGAGGATTATGAGAAACTTGTTCACTAGAAAAAAATAAATACATTTCAAGGTCAAATTTGATATTGAAGTGTTTCCTTTTTAAAAAATGACCATGCTTTAGTCATAATTTCTTTAAAAGAATTCATTTATAGTAAGTTCAAATAATTCACATAATTACCAAAAAGCAATTTTAAATTTCACATCTTAGAATTGGAGATTATTGAATCTGGCTTCCTAGCTATCTGCCCACAGGATTATAGAGTGCTTTCTGTGAATTCTCCTGGGAGTGGCATATTGCTAAACAGGTGGTCCTTTTTCCTCTTAGCCAAACAAATAAAAGAACTTGACCAAATAAATTATACTATGTATGTATATGAATATACTAGAATGAATTTAATTTTTATGTATATCTATAAAGCACTAATTTAAAAAAGTTATGAATAAGTAGGAGGAAGATCCACAGAGTAGCAGAAAGGGAACAGACAAAAGGAAGAATGGAGGAAAAGAGGAAGTACTGGGGACTAAAGTGGAGAAAATTACAGTCCATGCTTGTATGATTATACATAATTATTATGGATAAGTATAATACACTAATAAAAATCCTGATTTAAATATTTTCCTCTTCTGCACACAATTTCCTGTAAACAAGTCATTGAAGGACAAGTAAAAGGGAGAGCATACTAGTTATTCAATAGGTTTTATAGTGTTATAAAGATATCAAACTTCAAAACTATTGAATAAAATCAGGCACCTAACAAAAGTTTGGATTAAAAATTAAAATTCCTACAAAGTTTAATATTTTGCAAGAACTTTTCTGAAAAATATACTTTAGACTTTAAATCTCTCCCCTTCTTTGAGTGAATTCATCTATATATGTTTGGCTTTGCATACAAGTTTCATGATGCAAATAGTGCAAGGTCCAAGAACTTACCCCAGCTGCAAACTAACATTAGTCGGCCAAGTTTCAGGGATGGTACCTTTATAGATAAGGCTGAGGTCAGAACAAAGGAGAGTTCTTTATTCATGACTATTGAAGGAGGCAATGTATTGGTACTTTTTGTTTGTTCTATAAGCCAAAATTCTCAGTGAAAAGAAAAATGAGCATAGGGAATGGGATGTATTACAAAATAGGACCTCTGAGTTTACAGAATCTGAAAATTTTATAATGGGCATACCTAACCTTTGTTCTAATCTTTATTTTATTGTATAATCAGCACATTTTACCCTTTGCTCTGGAGAGAGAGACAATCTCTAGTATGTTTCTTATACAAACATTGTGGGAAAGGTAATCTTGAAAAGGAGTGTCATTTCCTCAACTCTCAAGACAAGAAAATAGACCAGACTCCCATACGAACTTGTCTCACCACACTTGGCTGCCTTTTTAGAGATAATAATGATAAAATACAATCCTTACAATTAAATTAATATTGTTATCATTTTAATTTGAAGAAATATGGAGTTATATAAGCTTCTATAGCAGTTAACACTATAAAAATGTTTCTTTGAACATTATAGTAATAACAAAATATTAGTAAGAGCAAGATGAACTATCAGGAAGTCTATTACATGCTTTTGAATACTTTCATATAAACAATTTAAAAATAGCTTGATGAAGGTGTATTGATATAGAACAAATCAAACATATTTATAATGAACAACTTGATGTATTTTTTTGTATGTGTACAACTGTGAAACTATCACCACAATGAAAGTGGCAAACAGATTCATAGTCAAAATATTGTAGTTATATATTTAACTTTTTAAAAGCCTGTGTAAAACAGTTTTTAAAAGCTATTGTACAATTTCACCTTACTACAACTGTGTAGGAGAGTTCCAGTTTATTCATTTTGTCGCCAATACTTGCTTTGATCAATCTTTTTAATTAAAGTTATTCTAGTAAGTGTTTGCCCTTGTACCTCACTGGAGACTTAATTCAGGATCTAAAGGCATGAGTGTATTTGTGCATACACTAGTGTATGTGTGTGTGTTAAGTCCTGGCAGAAATTTATCATACTGTTGATATTTCCTTCTTATGTTTGTTTTAGTGTGCTCTCTTTTACCAGTTTCTCTATTTGAAGCCAGAGATATTAATGTGACACTTTCCAATATGTATTATACAGGTATTCAAAATATATGTAATTTTCTAGTTATTTTTAACTTTTAAAATTGAGACATAAAAATGACACATATTTATGGTGTACCTTGGATGTTGGAACCTTGAATATATTGTGCAATGTTCAAATCAGAGCAAATGTATCTTCTGAATTTGTCTTTGACCTAAGTGTTATTTAGAATTATTTATTTTCCAAATAGTTGTGGATTTTATGGAGAATTTTGCTTTATCCATTTCTTATTTAATTATTCTGTATTTGGAAAACATATTTTGAACAACAAAAATACCTTAAGTATTGTTAAAAGTCTTTATATCTCAAAATGTGGTCAATTCCTTAAATTTTCCTCTCTTCTCATGTTAGCATTCTCAACAAAAGATTGATGCATTTCTTATTTGGGGAATTCTGTAGAGAACACAACTTCTCTCTCTGCCTAATTTGTCTATATTTTTAATATAGTTTTTGAACAATTTGATTATGGTGTTCCAGGTAGTTTTTTATGTTCAAGTTCATTGAGCTTCTTGAACCTTAGCATTTATGGTTTGCATCACATTTGGAGACAGGTTGCAGATATCATTCTTTAAATAATTTTTCTGACCATTTTAGAACTCATTGCTCCTTTTTGAGTCACATATTTAATAGTATACTCATAGTTTTCCCCTAAAATGATAATTTTCTGTTCATTATTATTTTGTTTTTATTTTTCTTTTCTTACCAAGTTTATTTTGGATAGTATTTATTGTGATATTTTCATGTTCACTAATCTTTTTTTTTTACAATGTTCATTTTTGTTTCATCACTTCCAGTATATTGTCACTGTGGACATTTTAATTTTCATCTCCAGAACTTTGAGAAAGTTTGATTTACATTTCTTCATGTCTTCTCTGTTCCTACTTATCTTTATTCACATATGATATCGTTAAAATAGCTTTTTCACTGACTACATTTACTACTTCAAACATTTGCTTTATTATTTTTCATTGGTTCTGACATTGTGAATGTTCCATAATCAAGTGCTTGATATATATATTTCTATAAATACTCTTCAGCTTCATTTTGGGGTCTATTGAAATTCTTTAGTAATGTTTTATTCTTCTGGGTTTTTTTTGAGATTTGTTTATTGGAATTTATGAGGTAAGTAATCTGTGTAAGCTTAATTATTTTCCACTACTGAGGCAATACTCTTCTGGGCACAACCCCTAATATTTCATAAATCTTGAGATTTCCAGTCTAAGTAGTAAAAACACATAGTATCTCTGGCCCTGTGTGAATGTAACGTCCTGCTCTATCTGTTCTTTCTCTGGCCTGAGTTAGCTCATGTGCATGCACTAGTCAGTCCTCATCTGGATGTTGGAGTGAGGCTTCTACAGACCTCTGGATTCTCTCATCTCTCTCTTCTTTGATACTCTGTTGTATGAGCTCTAGTCTTAGTCTCCGTGATTCTCAGGTCTAATTTCTTGACTCATGCCTCAGCCCACTAAGTTAAAATCCTGTCTACAACTAGGAAGAACCACTCTAGCAGTCCTAGAAATGTATTTTATAAATTTTGGTTTAGAAGCTTAACTTAGCACTTAGTATGTTTGGAGCATAATTTTTACCTAGTGTTCAAGTGATTTCATGATTTATTTTAGGGGAGAGAACTGAGATTGAACTCAGGGGCACTCGACCACTGAGCCACATCCCCAGACCTATTTTGTATTTTATTTAGAGACAGTGTCTCACTGAGTCTCTTTAGTGCCTCGCCAGAGCTGAGGCTGGCTTTGGACTCGCAATCCTCCTGCCTCCACCTCCCGAGTCACTGGGATTAAAGGCGTGTGCCACTGAAGCCGGCTCATATGATTTTTAAAGTAGTTCCAAACACATTAAATACTGCCTTCACTATAATATGGCTTCTTCCATTATGTGACCTATAATAATTATTTAGGCATAAGTTTATATCAAACAGATATGTATTTATCAGTTATATATTTTATATATTACAGAAGTGTAAATATATAGTAAATATTTTAAATTGTTGACCTTTGATCATTTTCCCACTTTCAGTAAGATAAAACAAAAATTTCAAGGTAGTGAGTTTATTCTGTAAGAGTTTTGTCCCATCTCCTCTCTCAATATGAAAAGTAATTTTTTAGTTAAGTCATCTTATGGAACATAGCCAGAGGATGTTGAATATCTTTTAAACAGATTCCCATTAACTCTCACATGGTTCTGTATTGAAATAACCTTTCATTTCAATATCAGAAGCAAGTAGAACATGGTAAAAATCTTATAAACTATATGTATCTTATTATTTCAAAGTTTGTGTTAGGGCTCCTCGAAATGTATTTGTAGGCCTAGAAATCAAGGCCTTTGACTCAAGGATGGGAAATTTCCAAAATCTCCAGTGACAGGATTGATGAGATGATATAACTGCAGCCTGACACCTCATTTACACATCAGAATGGTCCTGAAATGCATGTACAGTTTCCCCTGTTTACAGTTTAAAGTCCAAATATTTTAAGTAGAATCAAGTAGCCTACCTTTCTTTCATCATCAAGTTAACAAATAGTACTAATTAAGTTAGTAATCAAATCGTATTTCAAAGTTAGCAATTCTGTCTAATTGTTTGAAGGTGTTTTAGGTTCATTGAAATTTCACCCAAAATAAGTCCTCAGAAGGGAAAAGAACATTGTTGCTGTTTCAGCTTTCAGCTGCATTTTATGATATCCAGTTCTATTTTACAGGGAAATTCAGTAAGAAGCATATCACTGCGTTTGCTTTCATTTAGCTCTTACATACAACTTAAGATTTTAAATATTTTATTGTTCAAATCGGTGTGCTGAATCTTAATAAATATTCTATTTTTATGGTTTTCTCTATACTTATGTTCTCTATGTATTCATTTAAATTTTTAATCTGGTATACTTATGATTTGTTCTTATTCAAGCCTTCAGACATAAGCCATGATTCTTAAAGTAATAATAGTCAAAAACTGGCCCCGAGTTATAATAAAAAAGAAACTGCAAAACACTATGCCCTTGATCTTTAGGAAAAGTTAAAAAGCATGGGGAATAAATCTGAATGTAGGTATCCAAGTGATGTCATTTTGATAAAAAATTTACACCAATGTGCTTAATCTAGTTTTGAGGAGGTTCTGGTCTCCTCTTTACATATAATGTTTCTAATTATCAGTAATTGCAACTAATTTTGGTACACAGCTCTTATTAAACAAGATGAATGCTGCATGAAAAATGGCATGACCTTTTAATTATTGCTTTGGCAGGACATTTCTCTAGAGCTATTTATGCAGTTTCAAATCTTTCTGTGTCTTCAAGGAGCTCAACAAGGTATGGGTTGGTCTTGTATGACTCCAAATGTGTACATTAAAGAGGAGGATTTATAACTTAATATATGATAGTGTGTTATACAATGAAACACAATTTTATAGTAGAACAACATTTTGTACACTTTTGAGAAAAATGTATTACATTAAGAACTGTGTTCAGTGATAATTTGGGATTTTATCCTGCTTGACATTTTGAGAATTATTTGTGACTCAGAACTCATGAGAATGTTCTAGCTAGAATATTCACACTGAAGAGTACTAATAATTTTTACTAATTTTTTTTTACTAATAAAAAAACATAAAAGTGGTTTTGAAATTAATTAACTACCTCTCTAAATATAATTGGTTAGCTCCTTGGCTTCTTGTTTAAAACTTGAGACCCATAGATGTAGCTTACTGTCTGCTTGAGTATATTTAGGTCTTTTCTTTAAGTTGTGGTAAATAACTTTGAGGTGATAATTTAACAATAGAAAAACAATGCAAAAAATAGGATGATTAACCTAAAATGTTTTGAATTTCTTATTATATGAATAAGTACCCATATTTCTACTCAGGAGTGGTTATCAACTTCTGTGAATCCTTATTGGCAGAAATTATGGAGTGATGATCTTAAAGAGAAATAAACAAACTGGGAGGAAAGAACAGTAAATTTTTTATTATCTTTAACATGTTTGACATAACAGAAAATGAGAGAAAGCGTAATAGCAACGATTAGTATAAGAACTTGATACTTACAGTCTTATAAAAATAAAAGGTTTGAAGTCAATGTATCAAGTATAATGTCAGCTTTGATGGTACAAATTTGAAGAAAAGGAATGTTTCTCTGATTTTGTTCATAAGAATTGTTCTACTTGCAGGGCCTGGGTAAGCTTTCTCAGTCTTGTGTGGTCATCCCAGATGAGCACTGGACCTCTGGACCTCTAGCATCTTTTCCCTCTAGCTTGCATACTGCTTTTTTTTTTTTTTTTTTTTTTTTTTTTTTAGGTTGAGTGTTTATAAACTGACTTGGACAAAAAGTAGTAAATTGTGAAAAAGTGATAAGATAAATCAGCTTGAGTTAGTGCAATTGATTATAGGATTTAACAAAGTTTGTTTATATAGATTTCTTTTGATTTTGTATTTGCATTGTTGATGATAATAATTTATTTTCCTCCTAGTATACAGAGGACATTGTACACACATAATTTTATGTCCCATTTGCAGGAAGACAATGGGAGTGTCAGAGTACCATTTTGGTATCTACTGTTTTGTTTTGTTTCGTTTTCTGTATTTTTTTGTTGGTGCATTACAGTTATATATAGTGATGGGATTTGTTGTTGTATATTCATACATGCACACATCATAACAATATAATCTTTCCAATATCATTTAAATAGCAGAATATCCAAATTTCAATATTGTGTACTTATAAATTTTCTATAAAGCTAAAATGCTATATAAATACATCTACACATATATACATACATACACACACACACACACTACTTATTGCATTATGATATTTATGAAAATAAAATGTATGTGGGTATTAGAGGAGCTGGGGGTGACGGCACACTCCTGCAATCCCCGTAGCTGGGAAAGCTGAGACAGGAGGATCATGAGTTCAAAGCCAGCCTCAGCAAAGGCAAGATGCTAAGCACTCAGTGAGATGCTGTCTCTAAATAAAATACAAAATATGTCTGGGGATGTGGCTCAGTGGTCCAGTGCCCCTGAGGTTAATCCTCAGTACCCTACCCCTCAAAAAGGTAGTATATATTAGTTATTTATGGAAACACATAGGAAAAAGTCTGTTATTATATACCACTCAGGGGATACCTCTGAGCACAAAGTGAAATAAAAAAGTGAAGAAAAATTTCAATATTTTGCTCTAAATATTTTATTTTCTGGATTAATGAAAAATCATATCATTTTTAATTCAGGAAATACATCATGTAAAACTATGTATTCTAAACAAATGTTATTTAAAATTTTTATTTATAGAATTTTATTTCAACTACAAAATCTTTTGGAAAATAGGTTGTACCTGTTTTTATGCCTAGATATGACTGCTATTTCCATTATGCTCTCTAAAACAAAATTTAAGAGATTATCATACAATATTTTGGATTTCTATCTTTAGGACATAAGTGTAGGACATATTGTTAAACAAACCAAATTTGCTGCTAATGAGCTATGATTGATTCCAATTTGATAAATTATTTGACCTTTAAATTTATTAAATCAGAATCAGTATGAGGAATTTAAAAATTAATCAGAATACTAATGTTAAGGATGTATAATGGAAAATATAAAAAATAAATAATGGTCTGAAGCTATTTCATGGAATTCATATTTTTAGACTTTGGGCCAAAAGAAAATTGTTCTTTTTTATAGCTGGGAACACTAAAGTTCCCAGAAAAAAAATGAAAGGATGCTAGGTAGGTATTTATTTTTGTTAGAGGAAGACTTCTAACATTTTTTCTTTCATTTTTTCTTGTTTAGTTAAAAAATATACAATGATTATTCTAGGGAGATTTGGTTTGACAATTTTCTGCTACATTATTGGATAGATAGCTGGATGCACTTTGTTTTCTGTTGTCCAAAAATGCTTTTGCTAAAACTATCATCTTTCTATATATAGAAGATTGTATTATCAAAAGCAGAAAATTCTGTTTGAAATTTAACCATAAAAGTCTCATCAGAAAGTTAAAATATGCTTAAATATATGTAGATATATTTATACGTGTATATCTCACAATTTTTATATCCACATGTAAATCTGTATCCATTTTTTGCACATCTCAAAAAGAAAAGTTAACTGATACAAGCATGGAAGTTTATTGTTAATTGATGTAATACAGGAAGGTGTTAAAGTCCTCATATATCTTAATACATCCACTCTTATTCACTTGCCAAACTAAAATTTTTCCTTTAGACCTACATTAATTTAATTAAAACCTCTCTTAAAATACATATATAATTTAAATTTTAAGTAAATATTTTATTTTAACATATAAAATGCATACACAATGCAGTGCATTTGTTTTTAGCTCAGGAAGTATTTTATTAATTCAGTAACTCCAAGTTTATTTTTGTTATACAGTATGCAAAAGCTGTTGAAATTAAGTGAGGGTTATTTTTCACATGTCAGTTAATGTCTTATAATGCTTTCATGGTACAAAATATACACGCAATAATTTATCCCCAAATTTCAAGAACTTTGAACACTTTGACCATATTGAGGCTACACGAAACTGAAGCCCCTGATATTAAGTTTTTATTTTATCTAAGATATTCTTTATTAGAGATCTTTTACCTGGTAAATTATGAACTACTACATGAGTCTCTGAATGAATTGTTTCTTTGGTCACATTTGCCCATGAAACTGGTATTTTTAAAAATTTATTTATTTATTTATTTATTCTAATTAGGTATATATGACATTCATTTTTAATGGATATATACTAGTAGATCTAACATATGATAAATAGTTTTTTACATTTTTAAAATTTTACCTTTTAGCAGACACATAAAAACATAAAACCTATATATATTAATGAGGTACCATGTAGAATTTTCATATATGTATACTTGTTCAAATCAGATTAAACTTATCTATGTCCTTAAATATATAGCTTTTCTTTTCTTTTGTTGGAGAAACATTTAGAATTCTTTCTTGTACCTTTTTGAAGCACAGAGAGCAAAACTGTTATCCATAGTTACCCTTCCACACAAGAACTTCTAGGGCATGCCCTAGATGGCTTTACCTTCCTCTTGTTACTTCTCTCTCTCTCTCTCTCTTTCTCTCTCTCAATCTCTAATCTCTGTTTCCTGATTTCTTGACATGAGCTGATCTTGCCCAAATGGAGCCAGCTGACTATGAATTTAAACCCCTGAAACTGAGCAAGAATAAAACTCTTTTTCCTTTAGATTGTTTAAGTCAGCTATTTGGTCACAATAACAAAAAGCTGATCAACACATTCCCATACTAATTTCCAGATTACTTTCCTAGTTCTTTGAAGAATGTTATTGGTATTCTGAAAGGGATTGAAATGAATCTGTAGATCACTTTGGGTAGTCTGAACACCTTCACAATTTCAATTCTTCTACTTCTTTCATGTGAATGCATTTTAAATTCAATATATAATAATGTAGGTTAGAAAGAAAGAAAAGGGAAAATGCAAAATTATGTATTTTGTCATTTCAATTTTCTAATAAGGAACAATAGAAATTTGTTTTTTAACCAGATTTTAAAAATAATGATTGAAATATTTAATATTTAAATAGCTGTCTTGGGTTACTATACTTTTGATATCTGAGCTGAACATATGCAGAAATTGCAAATTGCCTCTTCCTAATGTGATTGGTTGGTATTACAGTATACTAGAATTAGCTCGTAACATCATAAATCAAACATTAAGTAACTTCAACCCACATATTTATGAATCATTACTGAGTGTTAATGCTGAACTCTTAAATAATATATAAATTTATTTCTGTTCACACTCAAAACATGGATAAATTAATAGAGACTCACAGGTATAAACCAATCTGAGTGATAAAAATTGAACAAATAATTCATTATCTGTCCCCACATAATAACTTTTTCTATCTTATTTATGTTTATAAACATCTCTTTTTTTTCCTTTGAGTCACATAGATTTGGTTTCAATCCAGTTAATTCTACATTGTAAGCCTTATCTTACCCCTCAGACCTTTGCCTTCTGCTAAAAAGAAGAAAAAGTAAAGATAAGAAAAAGTTTCATCATCATTGTTTCATATCATCTTAATTTCTGCTCTTGGAATATGCTGCTACTTTCAGCCTTAATATGATTCTTATGAAATGGACATTTATAACAATCAAGACATTTTGAAAA
Organism: Xerus rutilus; assembly: GCA_028644305.1. Taxonomy (NCBI): domain Eukaryota; kingdom Metazoa; phylum Chordata; class Mammalia; order Rodentia; family Sciuridae; genus Xerus; species Xerus rutilus. Next base: position 67,720,424 of record CM053410.1, read on the forward strand.
TGGCATTTGTGTGAATTGTTTTTATTTAACAGCATAATGCTAAGATTCATTATTCAATTAGAGTGCAATTGAAGAGCTCTTGTTTAGAGTTTGAGAATCTTAGTTCAAAGACTGGCAGTGACAGTAAATAGATGTCTAGAGGACACTTAAACTTTCCAAGTTTCAGTTTCTTTATCAATAAAGAGAGTGTTATCAACTGTTCAGTGATTAGATGAGGATCAAACAATAGAATCATGTATAACTATGATAAAATTGTAATGCCTATATATCTGCAAATTTTAATATTATAAAATATTCATAAACATTAATAAAGTCCCTTTAAGAGCAAGAGAAGACCAGGAAAACAGTTAACAAATCATTTTGTCTATTTGTAAAGTCCAACAAGCAACATTACTGACTATATCCTAAACATAATAATATAATACCTGGTTAACTAATCCTCATAAATACCATTAGCAGATGTTTAATTATTGTGAGTTATGAATCTTCTGCTGCCAAATATAAATGTTTGTTTAGGTAACAATTTTGGAGGATGCCAGTTTAGGCTGGGACATTGGGAAGTATGAATTTCATGTTGAGTTCATGCATATGTTAGCAATCAGCTGCTGGTTGGTGACTTTTTTAATTTGGGTGATTCTTAATTGCAGTACAGGAGTGAAAGGACCACTTGCCTTCCGTCTTTCAATGGGTTCTCCAGGGACTTTCATACAATGACAGTGACCAAGGTCCTGAGAGCAAAAGGCTTACCCCAGAGTGCAAGTTTTGCTCATGCATCTTCAGATAACACATTCAAAACTCTCCCATTGATCAGAGCAAATCACAAATCCAGGCTGGATTTAAGTCCTGAGAAAAGTATCTGCTTCCTGACATGAGGAATTGCAACATAATATAGCTATTTTATAGTCTACTGCAATTATTTCTCCTTTGTCATTGATGAAAATATTGAAGTTTAAGAGCTTAAGAAACTCAGAAGGATGTATGTCTTAATAATAGCACAGCTAAGATTTTTATCTAGTCTTTATTGTCCTCAAAATTTGTGCTTCTGATCATTAAAAAGTACAAATTAATTATCATTCTTCTGTCATTCTCCCTTAACTGTGAGTGAAAACAATTGTTAAGGTATCAATAATCCCCTAAAATGATAAAATGCATATTATATAATTTAGATATTGGAATAGAACTTATAGCTTTTAGAACATTTTACTATATATTTTGTTATTTCATATACAAACATAAAATAAGAAAAGTAATAATGAAAAGAAACAAAAAATAAAGTAAAATATAGTTATTATTGCAATACATATATTTTGCATTTACATACACATGGATCTTATACTTATTATTAGGGATAGGAATACACAGTGGTGAGGTTGCTTTAAACAAGTAGCATTTGAAAAGAAAAATGGTCAGGAAGGGACAATAATGATTAGAATGGCAACTCACAAGCATAAGCTGTAGCTTGGAGTCTGAACACAGGAGAGGCCTGCCCTCTTTTATTAGCCTTCTAACTAATTGAATTAGGTATGCTAAAGATGATATACCTTTTAATAGACTTAAATTTAATAGATTAGAGGCTGTAATTAGAGTTGCACAATCCCTTTTTAGCACCTAGATCAGTGTGTGAGTGAATCCTTAACGGGTGTGTGTATGGTTGTTTTGAAGCCTCCTCCAATTCTCAGAGGAGAATGCCCTTCTCTTGTTGTTCACTGTTATTAGTCAGCTTTTCATCAGTGACCAAGTGCCTGACAAGAATATCTTAGAGGAGGAAGAGTTTATTTTGGCTCGTGGTTTCAGAGGTTCAGTCTAGGTTGACCAACTCTTGCTCTGGACAGAGCATTATGGCAGAAGGTGGAGGAAAGCAGCTCAGTTCACAGCAGCCAGGAAGCAGAAAGAGTGCAAAACAACAGAGACAATATATAAACCTCAAAGATAAGTGCCATGTGTCCTACTCCCTCTAGTCATGCCCTACCTGCTTAGTTACCACTTCATTACTCCATTTAAACTATGCAACAAATGGATTAATACAATGATTAGGTTACAGCGCTCATGCTCTATCATTTCACCGCTCAACATTCCTATATTAGCACAAGAGCTTCTGGGGACACTAGTTTCCAAACCATATGTGAAATGCACTAGAAGGAGGATACTAGACAATGTTGTTTCGTTTAGCCGGTTTATGACAAAATCTTCACATTCAAGGCTTTGGTGATTTGCCAACATACACATCTCCTTAAACTTTGATTAATTTTTAATAAGGATGTCACAAAGTCTTATATCTGGCAAGTGTAAAGCAGCTACACCATGTACATCCCAAAACATCCTAACATCTTTCTCACTGAAAACTATGTACCTTTCTTTACTCAAATACTTAGATGCAAAGCTAGTCATTCATGGCATGTATTAAATTATAAGGATATTTGTGAGGGAAACATTTTAGAATATATAAGCATACACATGGAGATACAAACAGGCAGAAGTAATATATAAATTTAACTGATTTGAGACTTTAATATTTATATTAGAATAATAAGTAAATAATCATGACTATTAACAATCATCATCTGTGGTAGATACATAGCCAAGGATGTTATTTATAGATATATTCTTCCACTACCCATACCAGATTTCCTTTGTCCTCAGCAAGCATCTCAGCTGGTTATGGTTCTTTACCTGGTGAGATAATCCAAACTTTCATTTCTGAAGGATCTGGACCATTACCAGTCTGCCTGGAAAGTTTCCATTGACATAAATCACAGAAAAGGATAAGGTAGTAAAAAAAGATAGCCTAAGAGATAATCTTAATTGAAGACATGCTCTTACTTATCTTTGATGAGTAGTAAAACCTAATTTATCATAGGTACTAAATTTCAACCATCCCAAGCAGTACAATAAATTCATTTTTTTGTCTATTGATAGGCATGAGGGGATAAAAGTGATGAAGTGGTAGTCACAAATTTCAGCTCAATGGAATCACTGTTTGGACTAATGAACAAATTTACCATACTCTAATGACCAAACTCTAAATTATTATGTACAGGAAGAAAAATTTTGGGGCAGAATAGTAGGACTAATGGTAAGAGGAGTCATTCCCGTCCTCAGCCCTTGGTGCCTGGACTATAAATACTTGTCATGGGAAAACAGATACCATATCATTTATTGGATTCACTGCTAGTGAATTTTCTGCATGTCATAAGACACTGTCACAGCTATTTAAGATTTTGCCACTTAACCTGTTATCATAACTGAGTTTTAGAAAGGCCATTCTAGCAAGCTAAATGTTTTAGAATGGTAGGGAATATGGTAAGACTAATGGTTTCAGTTAGCATGACTTCTGTCACCTTTCATTTGCCCGGAAGTGATTTCCTTGGTCAGAAGTGGTATTGTGTGGAATATCATGACCTTGAATACAACAGCCATGAGAAGAAGAATTGGGGATGGAGAGTGGACAAATTCCATCTCAGAGTAAGTTTGTATTTAAGTAAAAACACATTATTGAAATCCCAGAATGAAAGCACTCTAATGTAACTGATTTGCTACAAGCTGGCTGTTCACCTCAGGTAGTGTTACCACATTAGGGCCTGATATCAGTTTCTATTATTGGGATACTGTATATTCAACAGCAGCTGTTTTCATGTCAGCCATAGAAAGTAGAAGTCAATTTTGCTCAGCTAAACTTCCACTGATGTCACCACTGCCATTTTCTTTTCTTCGAGTCAATGTGCAACTGGAAAATTTTTGGAAATGCTGACTGGTATCCACAGAAGAGGTCATCTTATCCACTTGATTAGCAAAATGCTTCTTTGCTTAAATGACCTTTGTATGATAATTCACATAATTGTGATATGTTTACATCATTCATTCATTGAAAGAGGCTTGTCTACATAACTTGCCCAAGATCTTTTTTTTTTTTTTTTTAAAGTTGTTCCTATGGTATGCTTTCCAAGGTCCAGACCATTCAACATAAACCATGACCATAAACCATGAATAGAGATAAACTTAGCCACTTGACCATCTCTTCTTCCAGGAAAAACTGAACAGAGTTTCACTCAAGTTGTGCCCAGTGGGGGGATTGTCCTTCACTATGATCCTTTACAGATATCCCAGCAAGGTACTAGAGTGATACAGCTGTCAACTTTGGGGTAGTGCCTTCATATTTTGCCCTCTGTAAACTGACCTCAAGATTTCTCTTCCTCAGTCAAGTCTTTGTAGGTAAATTCACCTGAGTCCATAAGATAAGACTGAGAGTAAAAATATAATTTATCACTAGTGGGAGCCAGGGACATTTAGGACACTTCTACTCATAACTTTATTTCCTTCAATACCTACACAAATTCTATTTCATATACACCACTTTAATTTGATAATGGAATGCTACAATGCTTGCCCAACTTTATGACTTGTGTCAGAAAAATCTTACTTCACAATGGACAGGCCAGTTTGCATTATAACTTAAAGGTCAATGTTAAGCATTTTAGTCTCTTTTGAGACCCAGTAGCAAGCCAAAAGTTGTTTCTCAAAAGAAAAATACTTATCTATCCACATGTTAATTGGTTTTAATATCAAATCCCAAAATTCTGAGATGTGACACACCTATAGGGATCTGCCAATGACTAATCAGTGTCTCTGTCTGCCATTGATGCTTCAAGCATCTGTAGATCTGCTGGCTCATGTGGCTTAAGTAGCAGAATAGCTTCAGTCACTTGAACCCATGGTGTTTCATTTTGCTGTGGTCTACCTTTCCTGATTATGGATAATAAGCTTTATCCCAATAATTATTCCTTCAGTAGTAATATATACCACATTATTGATGTAAGTTTAAATAAAATGTGTTTTATTAGTAAATACTTCTCTGGGCATTGCATCTGAAGTGCAGAGGGAGGTTCTTGATTACTCATAGTCAATCAACCGTTATGCCTGCTATATAGCAACCATTTTCAATAAATTTATTAAATTAATATGAGTTTAATATATATTTATGGTAGTGATTGTCCATATACATGCACAGATTATTCAAGTACATGTTCACATGCAAACACACATAGCAATTAATGTACACAGAAAGAAAAAATTATAGGTAGCTTCTCCAAATGATGCTCTATCTAATGTACTTATTTTGGGCCACTTTCCTGATAATAATTTCTGAAATTTTGTTATGTTTCCCAATTTTATCAATTATATGCTGGTTTTCCATCCATTTAATTAAAATATACTCCATCTACTTATCATAATCCATACCTAATAAATCATATATATAGACCATGGCCTAATTGAGCTAGGTCATCTCAAAACCACAAGGTCATACATTAGCAGTTTCTCATGAACATATTTTAGATGATTAATATAATTAGTCAGAGTAATTATGGGATTGATACATTCACAGATTGGTCTAATTAGCCTTTGAACAGACTGATCCCTCAATTGGAAAGCTAATAAACTCTCTGGCTGATCTTCACACATCTTTTATACTTGGTTTGATTAATATCCAAGCTTGTGGCTAAGTTACTAGTCAAAAGGCTAAAAGCTAGCTTATCAATTTTCAATAATCAGTTCGTCCTAGTAAGCATTTAGCCTTCATAGATACTTGACACTTTTTAATAAATCACACTACCTAATGTACCACATTATATAAAAGGTCAAATAAATACTTTGTGATAATTAGGGAAAGTATAGAATATTTATTTGCATAAAGTATAGAATATGTATTTGCATACAGATTAGAATGATCAGAAAGGATTGAGACTGTTTCAATATTATTGAGTAATTCTATTAAGCCTAGAAATATTATACAAAATTCATCAAACAATAATTATAGTTCTTATGTAGCCTTTTCAAATATAGTTTGCTAACAAACTCCTTTGTTTTGACATTGTTGACTTCCCTAAATTCTGAATTTTTGTCTAGTTCTACTTAGAGTTAGTATTACAAATAAAAGCTTGTTTTAAATTTGTTTGCTTATCTATAAAAACCAAAATACTTCGAATTATAACAATGATATTAATATATTGTGCAATCTGTTGGTTTTTATGTATTTCAAATTTATTTATATTTTATTCTCATTTGTAAGATTAAAGTTTTTAAAGTTTATCCATAACATATATGGAAATCTCCTTGACACTGTTAAGGTCATATACTATACTAAGTCCAGTGATGCACAGTGATATCTCAAGCAATAAATGAAAACTGTTAAAGAGACTCCTAATTATAATGCCAAGTTGGCATATGATCAGGGCTCATTCACCATCATATAATAAATATTTTTTTCCTCTCTTATTATAAGTCCTTTAAGCCAAACTAAATTTGCATCCATTTTCTTTTTGTTTGTTTGTTTGTTTGTTACTGAGAATTCAACTCAGGGGAACTTTTCCACTGAGCTATATCTCCAGTCCTATTTTTTATTTTGAAACAAGGTCTAAATTGCTCAAGGTCTCACTAAGTTTCTGAAACTGGCCTTGAACTTGTGAACCTCTTGCCTCAGCCTTCTGAGTCACTGGGATTAGGAGCATGTGCTACTGCCCTTGGCTATTAGTACCCATTCTTAAGATACACTCCCATTAAAATTTATATGAACTCCTTGAATTTATGCATTTAATTGTGGGAGATACTGATCAATTATATATAATGCATTGATTTTTAAACCAAAAAGAAAAAAATTAATTTTGCAGTATTATATCATTTCAGTTATAAAATACAGATGTATGTCAACTTACAGTGGGGTTACTTCTCAATAAATATGTTTACAAGTTAAAGATATCATCAAAATAATTTTATTACATCTAACTTCCAGATCCTCATAACTCAGTGCCAATCTCAGGAACTTAGTGAGATCCTGTCTCAGAATAATAAAGAGAAAGGACTGGGGATGTAGCTCAGTGGTAACATGTGCCTGGTTTAATTCCTAGTAGCAAAACAAAAACAAAAACAATGATGAAAAAGAATGAATATACATTTAGTTTAGCTTAAAGTAATAAAGAAATAAAAATACGTGTTACATCAAAGTGAACACGTGCTGACCATATGCCAACTTGGCATAATTAGAAGGATTCTATTTTATAATTTTCACTTATTGCTTGATTTATGCACTGTGCATCACTGGATTTAGTACAGCAAATGACCTTAAATTACTGTCAAGGAGATCCCTATATATATTATAACTAAACTTTTAAGATTTGTAATTATACAAACGTGAATGCAGTATAAATACATTTGTTCTGAGGAATTTAAGCAGCAGAAATTGTACAATGTAGTGCACATTAGCATACAGTTGTTCAAAATCATCTAACAAAGAGCTTATTTTGTAGCTGGGGGTGTGGTGGCACATGCCAGTAATCCCAGCAGCTCTGGAAGCTGAGGCAGGAGGATTGTGAGTTCAAGGCCAGCCTTAGTGTGGAGAGGCACTGGGCAACTCAGTGAGATCTTGCTTCTAAATAATATACAGAATAGGGCTGGGGATTTGGCTCAGTGGTCAAGTGGCCCTGAGTTCAATCTCCAGTACCATCCCCAAAAAAGCTTATTTTGTAATGAAGTACTAATACTTCATTAATTAATTGATTACTGTACTGAAAATTTAAAAAATAATGGCCATGTGGGTACAGGAGACACAAACAGACTTTTTATGAAGAATGATGGGATGTGAAAACACAAATGCAATATTCAGAAACATTAGCAACATGGTACACTGTCAGTGCCAAGTATTGCATCAGAGTACTGTGCTGAATATTGGTAGTCAATAAAAAGACCAAACTTTAAAATTCAAAGTATGATTTCTACTGAATGAAAGTATCTTGTAGATTGAATATATTTGGGTTTTCCCTCGTTTTTCCATCACCAATCTCTTTCTTCTAATCAGAGTACTAAATCTATGTAGAATTGACAAAATGATAATGAAGGATTTCTGCAGTTTTCTAGTGTTTTTGTTTTATGTCTTTACTCCTCAATTTATCCACTCATGTCATATATATATATATATATATATATATATATGACTATATATATGTGTATATATATCTATATATACATATAGATATATATATAGTCTTTTGGCTCTCTTCACATTTCCTTTTATGTGTATATATATATTTTCGTTACTTTCTTAGTATTTGTTTTAGTTATTTTCTTGGTGGTTAATTGGATATCCTGAATAACACTTTAAATTTATAAGAACCTTATTTTAATTAATACCAACAGCTTCAATACCATATGGAAAATCTCCTCCTACATAGTTCTATCCTTTTATGTTTAAGTTTTATTGTCATAAATTATATATCCTATTATGTTTTATATCTATATACAGAGATTACTTTTGTGTTTTAAATTTTATAGAAAACAGATTAGTTGCTAAATTTTCACATAGTATATTAGCATTTAAAAAATATGTAGTTACCTTTAGCAGAAGGACCTGCATTACTGTGTAACCTGATGGACTCTAGAATTTCTTGTAGGGCAGGTCTACTAGTGACATCTTCCCTGGGTGTTTGTTTTTCTGGGAATATCCTAATATCGCTTAGTATGAGTGAGGGTTCCACGTGGGCTTACTCGACAAGTTGGGGTCCACAGAGATGGAAAGGGGTCTCGGGGAAGATGATATGGGGTCTCTCTGGATGGTGGCAATCCACGGAGCCACTCTCCCCAGGTCCCAGAGTGTAGGTATAAATCTGCTCTACCCCAGTGAGACTCAGAAACACCCAGAGTGTGAGAAGCAGGGACATTGGAGCGAGAAGCAGAAAACACCGTTTATTCCAGAAAGTATAGAAGCGTAAATATACTCTTGGACCAATCAGGTCCAAAGGTCACAAACAAAGGGGTACATTCTGGCAAGAGGACAATCTATTAGCATAAAATGGGGAAAGATGGAAGGGAGGGGTTGAAGGTATTGGAGAGTGCTCCTACATATCACCCTTTTTACTTTTATTTGAAATGTCAGTGGGGCCTGTATGGCCCAAAAGCTAGCATGTTGGAGGGATCTGTGATAATCTCCTCATGGGAGAGAATCATTCTGCTGGATCTTCCAGACTCCTACATGCTGCATATAATGGGGGGGGGCACTAACAAAACTGTAATCTGTCTTAGGTTGTGCTCCTCTGAGCATCTTACCTATCATTGATTATCAGCTCATGCACAAGAGAAGGGGGCAAACAAGGCTGTGCCTGGCTTAGGTCATGCCCATCTGGCATCTTACCCGTCATTGGCTTGCCAGCCTGTATGCACGTGCCCCAAAATGAGCTCTCTCCCAATAGAAGGGATGATGGAGTTGGGAAGGGTTGGATAGGAAGGGGTTAGGATCGGCTGAAGCTGCGAAGCCTTCTGTCTCTGGTGAAGATGAGTTGGGCGAGCTTCATACATGTTCTTGAGGGCTGCAATCCACGTGGCAGGAATTTTCTTGTGTTCCTCTGATTCCTTAATGATATGAACTAAGAGCTTGTTTAGTTTGACAAAGAAAAGAACCAGAAGAAGGCTTAGAAACCTGAGCCCAATGATAACCCAATTGAATGGATCCAACAGAGCTGATAATTTACTCCACACCTTTTGAAGAATAGAAGGGTCAAAGACAATGTTAGCTTTGATTTAGGTACTCATGGACGGGGCTTTTTACTTCACGTGGGGCAAGCTGTCTTCTTGAGAAAGGCTTGGACAAATAAATATTCCTGACTGGGATCCAAAGGGTTTTAGACTCTGGGTGGGGGGGAAGACACAAGCATAGCCTCGCCCTTGTGTGAGCAGAGTGTTTAGGCCTTTCCATTGAAGGGTTAAGGGGGTCTTTCCATCGCACTGAGGGAAGAGGAGTAAGGAAGGTAAATGGATCCCAGTGTCAGATTGCTGCGTTGAGGCCTTGTTTGTCAAAAGTGAGGTAGTTAAGGGTAAATACAGCATCCAACAATCTCAAAGAAGGGTCCTTCTCCGTAGAATCAAATTTTTGAAGCATCTCCTTTAGAGTGCGATTGGTTCTCTCAATAATTGTTTGTCCCTGAGAGTTATAGGGAATCCCTTTGGTATGGGAAATTACCCAGGAAGTTAAAAATTCCTTCAATCTGAGGGAGATATAGGCTTGGCCATTGTCTGTTTTGATTGACCATGGGACACCCATGAATAGCATTACTTGCTTTAGAGCCTTAATTACATGAGTTGCTTTTTCATCTGCAAGGGCAGTAGCATTTAATGAGCAGCATAACCATTGCTCCTTAAGGGGGTGATGGCTTTAGCCACAAACATTTGGCAGATGGTAAGGCTGTTTTTCATTCTTCGTGGCAAGACTTTCCATTGATATCACTCACAAGGGTTAGCATGATTAGGTTCCCAGACAGAAAAGGCAAAGTAAGGCCTGTCTGCCTCATGAAGAAGGATGGAAAAAAGGCAATCCCTGATGTCAATGATAGCAATATAGTGATCTATCGGGATGGCTGAGGGGAAAGGAAGGCCACCTTGACATGTGCCCATTTTTTCCATTTTTTTCTTGATGTGTCTAAGGTCCTGTAATAATCTTCATTTGCCTGATTTTTTTTTGAATGACAAAAATGGGAGAATTATAAAGGCTAGTTGAAGTCTCAATATGACCTAAAGATAGTTGCTCATGGACAAGATTCTTTAATGCTGAAAGCTTAGGCTCAAGAATAGGGCACTGCTCCATCTAGGAGGGTGAGGTGTCCAGAGCTGCTATGAGAGCCAAAATCATTAGGGGTGAAAGAGAGATACCATATGACATCTAGTGGTTTAAATATTAAGGAAAGAAACATGGGAAGTATTTACATGGATCAATTCCTTTATATAAATGCTATAACATGAGAAACACCCAAGATCAAATAGAGTTTTACCATCAAGGTGCACACCTAGTAAAAGAAAACAACAAGAAAATACTACAGAAGGTACAGATAAGTGTGGCTGTAGGAAATTATAGTGTGGATTGTAGTATATAAATTTGGCCCATGTAGAATAAAAAAATATTTATTGAAGTTAGAATTTTTTAATGAAACAGTGTTTATTAGAAGTATTTTAATATAAATAAATATATAATTTAAAGATAGAAACTAAAAAACATTACTAGCATTAAGCCAATGTCATTTATTTGGGTTTCCTATTTGTTTCTGTTTTAAAAGCTGCTGTTTTGACTCAAGAAAAAAACACCTACATTCTTTCAGAAGTATTATCCATTCTTGTCAGATTTATATTTAGTCTTTAGGTAGTGATTTAAGCTGGCAATGAAGCTCAAAGTAGCTCTAGGAGAGGGGTTAAGTTAATCAGGAATCTGATTCTGAGCCAGTAAGGTTTCCAGCAAATTTAAGTGAGAGAAATTATGGCCACAGGTGGGCTAGCAGTCATGCCGTGGGAGAAGCTCGCCCCCGACGGAGCAGCACTGCAGCCAGGGGACTGTAACATTGGGCAGGGGTTGGGCCTGTGTCTCCCTCTCCTCTAACATCCCTTTCCCCCAGAGAGTAGGAGGCAGGGAAGAGAGAGAGGAGATAGGCGCCTCCAAGCCACCTTTATTGTCAGGTATTCCCAGTTGTCCTGGAGCCCGCCGTGGTGGGCTGCACTGCGGGCTGCGGTGGAAATGCATTTGTCAGAGGCTCACCATGGGTCTGGGGTTGATTCTCTGCAGATGCTGCCTGTTTGCCCTCTGTGCCCGTGAAAGTGCTTCACTTCCAGAGGGAAGAGGAGGCAGTGGTGCAGAGAAGAGGAATGGGCAGAGAGGCCAGAAGGAACTGGGGGCAGGAAGAGTCTGCCAATTGTGAGAAGAAAAAGGAGAATGCGAGGCAGATCCAAAGTGAAAGCATGCATTTTCTGCAAAAGCGTGTTCACAGCGAGAGCTGTGGGTGGGGCAGGCAGTGACTCTGGGCCGCCTGCATCGGGAAGCTCACTGGAAGCAGGAGGGTGTGGCCTTGGCTACAGGAGGTGCTGGTGTAGCCCATTTGGGAATTTTGTTTATCTCCGCAAGCAGAAAAAAAAACATTTTTTGCGTGTGGCGGTTTTATTGTAGGGCTTTTGTTCAGTTTGCCCTGGGAAGGCTTGCAGCAGCAAGCAGTTTTCCGCAGAGAGACAGAGAGCTTAAGTGGGCAGGGCTGCGAGGCCAGCAGACACAGGGGCCGCCAAGGGGCTGGGCCGCGCAACACTGTGGCAAGGGCAGGGTAGCTTTCAGGATTTGGAACAGTTTTTGATGGTGGGCGTGCGTTTACGCCTTGCCAGAGTAGGGCTGGGGCCTGTGACCTGGCTGGCAGGGGTGGAGCTGTGGGAAGGCTGGTGGTAAAGAGGCCTGCACATGTGCTGGACTGCAGCGTGGCCAGCAGGAGCGCGGGTTGGGCTGGGCCTGCAGGATGTAGCAGGTGCGGAGCCGCCTCTGGTGCTAGTGACTATGGCCCGTGTGGGTGGAGCTGGCGCTGGTGGGCTGCTGCAGTGGGCTGCGGTGGGGCTGCGGGGCTCGCATGGTGTACCTACGGGCTGCCAAAGGGTGGGTGGGACTAACGTCGCTTCAAACTGTGACTGCTGTTGTTGGCAGGCGGAACCGCAGCAAAAGTAATAGTTTTACTCTTTTGCCTAGTGACTTGCAGGGAACTGGGTCCCTGAGAGCAGTGCTGTGTGTGCAGGAGCTTGGAAGTGTTGCAGCTCGCTATGAGGGAGGGGCTGTGCGCTCCCGAGATGGAGCTTGCGCTTTTTGAGAAAGCAAGCTTGGCAAACAAAGGCGCTGCAGGGCAGTGCCAATCTGAGAGGCAGAAGGCCCATGAGGTGGTAGCCGGGGGCCTCTGAGGAGCGAGGAGAGGAAGGCTGGAAGGAAAAGCCTCCCAAAAGTAGGAGGGAATGCTAGGAGAGATAAGAACAGAAAAATGTTTAGAACTACAGTTAGAGTCACTAGGCTGATCAGACCCTTTGAGACTGATGGACGAGCCAGGAAGTAGAAGTTCCCAGATCTAACTTTATCACATAAAGACAAACAGAGAAGACAATGAAGAACAGGGCTGTTGTGACCTTAACCAGCAAGACAAACAGAAGAATCACCACGAATTCTTACCGACCGAGGAGGAGTCAAGAAGCCCGTCCCATCTGGGATGCTAGTTCTCTCTTGAAAGGGGTGGGGGTGCCAAGTGGGCTTACTCAATGAGTTGGGGTCTAGAGAGATGAAAAGGGGTTCCTGGGGAAGACAATATGGATTCCAGAGAGACAGAAAGGGGTCTCCAGGGAAGACGATATGGGGTCTTTCTGGACGGTGGCGATCTGAGGGGCCACTCTCCCCAGGCCCCGAGGTGTAGGTATAAATCTGATCTGCTGCAGTGAGACACAGAAACACTAGAAACGAGAAGCAGAAAACACCGTTCATTCCAGAAAGCATAGAAGCTTAAATACACTCTTGGACCAATCAGGTCCAAAGGTCACAAACAAAGGGGTGCATTCTGGCAAGAGGACAGTCTATTAGCATAGAATGGGGAAAGATGAGGCAGAGGTTGAAGGTATTGGAGAGTGCTCCTACATTCTAACATCACTTACATGTTTGAAGATATGTATTTTTCAGATATAGATTTCTGCAACTTATCATCAAATGAGGATAGTGACATTACCTGTTTCATACAGATGCTATGAAAAATAAATTACAAAAACATAAAAAATACATATACATACATAATCATATATGACGTATTTAAAACAATGGGTACATCTAACAAGTCATAAAAGTGATTATTATTATTCCTATATACAAGAGAAAATATAATGAGGAAACGTGTGTGCAGATAAAATATGTAAGAGTAACTTGTCAAATATGATTAAATTCACATTTATAATAAAAAAATTAATAGTTGATTACTAAGGTTCTCAACCAACTGAAATAAAAGTGTCACCACCAGAAAACTAAGTAGAAGATTGTTAGTGTATATTTTCACATGAGAGTCCAAATAACAGGGAGACCTCAGTGCTTACATAGATCTTCTAAAAGAATACCCAGTGTTGTAGAGTGAGGAGAAGGCTCATACTTGTCCACAGAGGAAAAGACAGAAACTCAATACCCTGCGTTCAGTTAACATTGAATGGTAAGTCGGAAATAGAGAAATTAGGTAATACATTCCAATGATGGAAAGGAACAAGAAATGGGGTAAAGAACAAAAGCATTTATGAAAATAACTCAATTTTATATTAGCAAATATAAGACATAAACAATGCTTTCAATTTATAAAGGACACAATGTGCTATTGTCACTAGATTTGCTTTCCATATGGAATAATATTTTATTGTTAAATTTGCTATTTGTACCAGTCTTGCTTTTGTCCAGTGATTATATGTTAAATGTTATGTTCATTACATTAGGTTGTAACAGAATGTGGTTAGATGACTACATTTAAAAGTGGAAGTTCTACTTACCTTCTCCACTCTAATATGTATAAAAAAATTCATACTGAGGCTTTAATTGGAAACATTTTTATAATGTACAACAATCATTTTGTAAGATTTCAAAGAATCTTTCTGGTTTAAAATCACATAGCTGAACCAAAATAAAGGGTTATTATATACTGCTTGATAAATTAACTACACATCTCTACCTCATCTAAATTGCCTAAGAAAGACAAAAAAATTACTATTCAGGAGACTTTTTGGCTTACATGACTTTATGATGGTGAGGTAAAAGAATATGTAATTTTTTTGGGATAGATCAAGTGCTATTGAAAGTAATGAAGAATTACATTCATAGAACAGTCAGCATAACTGACATTGTAAAAGTATTTATGTACCTGGAAGCTCTCATTTTGATAAAGGGGATATTACTACTAGAAACATTAAAATGCCATGGGAAATGGCACACAGAAGGAACAATTCTATAGTCTTTATGAAATTCAGATTTCTTAAAGTTGAGAAATCTTATGAGATGAACCCAATTACAGAGTACAGTATATTGTGAGAAATAACCAGTTTAAAAAGTCAGGGAAAAATTTTTAATTTTAAATGTAAATTATAAATACTAATGGAGAAATTTTTTATTTAGTTGCAATGCTTAATGCCAAATAATTGTAACAATTTACTTATAAAATTTTATTTAGTAAAACTCAACAATTAATTCCAATTTGATGTTAACTCTTGTAAACAAATGTCACAAATCTTTTTCTCACATTTAAGATGAAGCATTTGTACCATAAATACTTAATGCTAAACAAATACATCAGAATTCATGAGAAATTAAATACAATTATCAGATAAACACAAATGATAGCTGAAAGCTTAAGTATCTTTCCTAAGAATATGTTTTTTGTTGTTTTTCAAAGCATTTAAATCTCTAATGATACTTTTTTAAACCAAAGAAAGACATTCACTACTTATGTTGCTCTTTTACGCATTAGGTATTAGGAAATGTCTTTTTCTGTGACTTGATATAGCTTTTTTCTGTAATAAGAAATGTACTAAAACATGTAGTATAAATATTTCAAGGTGAAAATTGACAGTGATGATATTACATACTGTATAAGATTAGTCTTATATTTTTGAAGTTCTACATAAATATACAAAATTAGAAACATTTGATTTAAATAATCTAATCAGAATCAATTAAAATATTATGAATACTACATAACATCAGTGGTTTCTCAAAATCATAAAAATATGATTTGCAATGATGGTCTTTGGTTACTTATTGCTTTTTATGACCTGTCAATTTTCATTAAATTCTTGAAAATATTAAACTTCTTTCCAATAATTAAAAGGTACATACTGTTTCTCCCTCTCAAACACTGCTGAATCCCAGTCCAAACTTCTGAGACAATAAAGTACAGTTATGTAAAACTCTGATGTCACTCTTTGCTCCAAATCCAGAACAACTATATACAAGTAGAAAATTAAAGAAAGCAAAGTGGGCTCGTATACAAGGCTATATATGGAACCACCATATGACCCAGTTATTCCACTCCTTGGTATTTATTCAAAAGAACTAAAAGTAGCAAACTTTACTGATACAGGCACAGAAATGTTTATAGCAGTTCAATTTACAGTAGTCAAGCTGTGGAACTAACCCAGATGTGCATCAACAGATGAATGGATAAATAAAATATGGTGTATACAGAAAAAATGGAGTTTTAGTCAGCCAAAATGAATGAAATTATGGCATTTGCAAGTAAATGACTAAAGTGTAGACCATCTCAATAGGTCAAATAAGCCAGAATCACATGTTTTTTCTCATATGTGGAAACCAGATTAAAATAGGGGAAAAAAAGGCCAAGGGTGGTGATTCTATGAGAATAAAAGGGAGATCAGTGGTGCAGAGGAAAGGAATTAAGAGAGATTGGAAAAAGGACAGGAGAATGGAATGAAATTGACCAAATTATGCTACCTACACATATAAATATACCACAGTGAATTTCACCTGTATATAAATCTATGAAGAACTAATTTTGAAAAACTATAAACAAATAGAAGACCAGTAGAGTAGAAAAAGGGAAACAGTGGAGGAGCTTCTGCATATCAGAGAAAATATTTGACCCTGGACTTTCTGAATCTGGCTCGTTTCAGTTAGCAGAATGGCCTTCAGTCTCATCTATTTACTACAAAATGCCATAATTTCATTCCTCTTTATGGCTGAGAAACACTTCATTGTGTGTAGACCACCTATTTTATAGCCTCTTATTAGCCAAAACATGTAGCTTATGAAATGTACAAAACATTAATTCTCAATGGCTCCTGCATTCAAAAACCAGAAAAAGGAAGTAGGGAAATGAGAAGACATAAAACATTGAAATGTTAATTTTAAAAACATCAGGATAATATCGATGTCAGAAGAAAAAAAAACTTTAAAGCAAAAAACAATTGGGATTAATGGGACAATAACAATGTCATGATATATTTCAATTGTCCTTTAAATAGTCTCTACAATAGAGACAAGGTCAAACATGCAAACAAAAAGGAGAAGAAAATGATAATACAAAGAGAGAATCATTTACCTAAAAGATACAAAAAAACTTATTTTAATAGTATAGTAGGCAAGAGATTATAGTAATGATATAAAAGTATAAAGACAATACTAAAGGCAAATGAAAAGAATAGTAAGGAGCTAGTGCAAACTTGGAACCATATTTTATAAAAGAGGATCTTTATTAATTAATGGTGACATGAAAAATATTTAAGTATATTCCCAATGAGCATACAATTACATATTCATTTGAAGTCAAGTGTAAAAATAAAGATCTTCATTTTAAATTTTTAGAAAATATAAGATAATTATGATCCATGTGTAGAGAATAAATTATTAAAAAGTCAAAATATGTGAAGGACTATTAATGGGTATAACTCATAATTTTTATAGAAAAATTACATGAAAAGACATGAAAAGACTATGAAAATGCTTTCAATGTATGTAACAATCAACTGATAGTCCCAAAGATATATACTAAATATGTACACATAAATTTGAAAGATCAATAAACCATTGATATAATATTTGGGCTGGCAGTCCACAGAAGAAACAACCTGAATAATTAGAAAAGAAATAAAAAGATAAGCAATCTTATTAATAATCAGGAAAATTCAAAGTAAAATAATTATTTGAAATCATTATACATCTATAATATTGATTTACAATAAAAAATCTATCAATACTAATTCTGATGAAAGTATAAAGCAAATAAATTAACTACATGTTATTGACATATAAACAGCAAAATATTAATAGTACTTTTAGAGTATACTTAGTGTTATGGTTTAGACATTTCTTTCTCTTTCTGCTTCCTGATGTGATGTCTTGAGCTGATTTCCTCCATGGCACTCTTTAGCCATGATGTTCTGCCTTACCTCATGCCCCAAAGAATGGAGTCCAACATGTATGGAGTAAGATCTCTGAAACCATAAGCCTCCAAATAAACTTTGTCTATTCTCTAGTTATTTTGTCAGGTCTTTTTTTCTCTGCATTAAAAAAGCTGACTGAAACATTTAGTAAAGAGTTAGATTCCCACATCAGTGTTCCAAAATTTATGTTCACAGAGTGTATACACTAAATTACTTTTTGGCAGAGATAAGTACCAAAATGTTGATAAAAACAACTTATAGAAAAAAAGAAGAAACTTAAATGGACATCAGTATTGAAAAGGATATGTAACTGAATATGCTATACGTGGAAAACTGTAGAGAATTTACATTGTCCTCATCTTTCTCTCAGCTGCTTGAAACCAGTCATTACTTTCTCCT
Organism: Xerus rutilus; assembly: GCA_028644305.1. Classification (NCBI taxonomy): domain Eukaryota; kingdom Metazoa; phylum Chordata; class Mammalia; order Rodentia; family Sciuridae; genus Xerus; species Xerus rutilus. Next base: position 67,738,556 of record CM053410.1, read on the forward strand.
TTCTCTTCCAAAATGGTAGTGACAGTTGTTCTCTGTATCTGTAGGTCAGTATCAAAACTCATGAATATTGGAGTGGAATAACTGGATCCCCATGAATATTTACTATCCTTCTTCTCACTACATCACCATCAAATAAATACATCTCCAATTGTTACTAATGGACTTCCCCTGTGTGTAGCAGATTATGGAAGTAATTAACAATGGTGATACATGTTGTCTTTATAGTGGGTGCCTTTTCAGTTATATACATAAATCAAAGTGACACAAGTCGAGGCCTTGCCTACAACTTTGTCTTCATCTACAATTACACACAATAGGACTTATATTCCTAACTATGGCATAACATTTGAAACTACAACTAACTAAAAATAAAATATCTAAAACACCTACAAAAATGGTCTAATTTTTAAAGCCTATATTTACCGAAGAAAAAAAATAACTTTATTAGGAATATCAAACATGTAAAAACATAAGCAAATAATCAAAATAAAAAACTGAAAGTTGAAGATATTATTTAAATATTAAGCATAGTGAATGGTACATATAGAATTATAGCTATAGAAACAGGAAAATTTTCTAACTTGCAAAATCATATACATATATTCTATAAGAAACTCAAAAAAGAAATAGATATGAACATAAAAATATTAAAAGAACACCATATAGATGAAAAATTACAAAAGTAGATGTCACAAATTTGTCATTGTTGGATCTCTGGAAGACAATCAATGATAAATAGGATTTTTACCTGGAATTAGAGACAGATGAAAAACTACAGATTGATAAAAACAGAATGTCAGAAAGGAGACAAAGGAACAAAAAGACAAATAAAAAACAAACAAAATACATAACAAAATTTGAGTAGATATAACATATGTCATAAATGCTAAAGTTTCAAAGGGAAGAGATCATCTATAAGGCAACAAGGATGAGATTCACATAGGGCTTCTCGGTAGAAATGTTTAATATAGGAACATAATATTTTAATATATTTAGTGAAAATATCATTGAAATTGGAATTTTACCAACTAGCTTAGATTGTCTGAAAATATGAGGGATTAATAATATTGTCAGACACTCCTCTCCTCAGTAGAGTTATCACATATATGTACACATCTAAATAATTGGGGAAGTAATCAAAGAAGTATCTATCTACACAGACATACTTGATAGTGTAATATACACAAGAAGTTAATGTGATAACTAGTTAACATTTTGTTTCCTTGAAAAATTAATCAATGAAAAAATTACAATAGTCTATGTAACCAGTGATTCTAAGAAATAGTACTATAAATTCCAGGAATCTGGAAGAGAGTAGTAGATTTAATCTTCATAGAATTAGGATATAAAACATCAATGACTCTATTCTCAATTCCTCTTCAATCTTCCAAATCTAGGACAATAAAATAATTATTTTAGAGTTCTATAATGAAGTAAACCCACCTGAAAATATTTATATACCCAGACTCCATCTTTTAGAGTTATAACATGTACAGATAATGAGTGTTTTAATACTGAAAATTTATTCCATTGATATATGGTGTTATATATATTTACTATTGAAGTATACAACTATTAAATGTGTTAAAAACTCAAATTTTTAAGTTTTTTTTCTTAAAATCCATCTTTTAAAAAAGTAATGGAGAATGTATCTGATTTATTAGAGAGATATTTTCTATATATGTTTTTAATCAAGTCTTACCTCTTTTCAATATACAGTATTTTTATCATGGTGATTCAGTAGTGCATAAACATTTTCTTCTGGGATATAAAGCCAAGTGAAGATACAGATCACTTTAAAAACTTTTTTTAATTAAATAGAAAGATAAAAAACACATCTGGTAGTCAATGGTAGCCAAAAGCAAGAACCTAGAGAATAAAATAATAAACATAAAAATACCACCTGCTCACAATTTCTGCCTCTTTTTCTAGCAGAGGTTCCATAGTTCATTAAGAAATTTGGAACAAAAATATATTTTATGTATACTAAGCAGCTGCAATGTCCTTGTGTAAGTTAAATATATTCATTAAAATTTATTTATACAATTTTCTTAGTATATTAAAGTTTAGTAAGTGCTTTAGAAGTGCTAAAATATAAATACTTTAAATCTGTTTAAAAGTGTGGAATTTGTATATCATTATCATGCTTTTATAATCTTCAAAAATTTATGGCTAATTTTATCATTGTATAGTTAATTTTTATCACAGGTGAATATAAACCACTTGCTGAAGTTAGAGTTCAGGTAATGTTTCCTCAGTACCTTAAAAGTTGCTAATGTATAACATTAGCCATTTGTTACTGGGAATAAATAATTTATCTCATTTTATATGTAGTTTATGTCTGTAACTACTACCTCTGGATTCATGAATCATGAAAAGTAAAAACAGGAGAACATATGGTGGCTTTTCATATTTTCTCCAGAGAACTCATTCCAAAGTTTTTTAAAATTTGTCTTAAATTTGGCAGAATTCATTCATCCAATTTTCCTAAAGGAAATCACTTTTTCCTAAGAAGCAGCCCTCCTTTTTTGTAGGAGATTGGAGAAGAAAACTGCAGAGTAAATTCTGGTTATATTCATTTATGTAAACATATCTTTATAATACTGTATTTTGAAAAGCTATCTACATATATTATCTCAATCTTCAATATAAACATAATCAATTTATTTTAAAGATTGGTAAACTCAATTTTGGCACAAGTCATTGCCTTAGGGTTAGGGTACAATAAAGACTGACCCATGTCTAATAAGACATAAACATGTCTCAATTCTTACCCTTAATCGGTTCACAAAACCTCAGTTATGCGAGATAAGAAAATCAACAGTCCTATTATAATGAACTGAAGTGATGTACAATACTATTAACAATCGTCATCATGGTCTTATGTTCCTGACTGTAGCCTAAATCTATTATTACTACCTCACTAGTCATCACAAGGCATTGATCATGTAGGTTCTATATCTTTCTTGTTATATAATTAAGAATGGAGAAAATGAATTATTTCTTCATTAGTAAGCTCATAAAAGTCAAGCATTAATTAGTCCAGTTGTACAATCTGACAAGAGTGGTAGAAACCATAATAATGGTTACTTTGTTTATATTGAAATTAATTTTTGAACCGGGGACGACAATGTGGAGGGTATATGTCAGTATTATAAAACAAAGTGAAACACAAGGTGATTATGGAAGTGTAACCAAGGATTCCACATAGATTAGGGGAGGAAATATTTCACCACACAAAATAAGCAACTCATGCAATTAAAAAGTATTTAATAAACATCTATGTGATTAAAGTTTATTTGTTATGTTGGTATCAGTATATCTACAATATATATACTACTGTGATGAAAATGAGTATGGAAAGTTAGAGTGAGCCAAGTTATATGAATGAAAGATGGATACAAAAAAGGCATATTTCTAAGTAAAATATAATAGAAACATTTCATTAATACGAGAAAAGTGATTCATCTTGGATCTATTAATATGGTTTTATCATTGACATTTATCTAATAATAAAAATAAGAGAAAAAAATCCTTCCATTTAATTTTAGGTGTTTTTTCTTTAACTTAGAGTAGCATTGAGAATATTTTAATATCTAGTAAAATATACATATACTATTTTCAACATACTAAACAAGTTTTCAGTATAAATTTAAATCATGACTGAAATATCTATGTCTTTCAGTGTCATTTCCAACAATTAAGTAAAGAAACAATCCAGAACTGCCTTTCACTTGCTCTCTTACTGTAGAAACAGTCAATTTCTCAAAGATGAGAATTGAAAGATATATGAGTGAATTTAGATTCAATCATTGTAACAATGCATTTTGTCTCTTCTAAGAAAGAGAATATCTTTGATATTGAATATCTTAAATATTGAATAAACCATAGAAATTTTTCTTAAGATAGCATCAAAACAAACCAGGGGCAGACATGAGATAATAGGGAACTACCCCTAGATTTGGCCCAGATACATATGATGACTCAGGGCACTATGTTTTTAGTAAACGATTTCCACTCAAAATCTTTCTCATCCTAATGTTGATTTCTGTTACTTTTTTTTTTTTTGGTACTGAGGATTCAACCTAGGAGTGCTTAATCACTGAGCCACATCTCCAGCCCTTTTTAAATATTTTATTTAGAGACAGGGTCTCACTGAGTTGCTAAGTGTCTTGCTAAGTTGCTGAGCCTGTTTTTGCTTGCCATTATCCTACCCTAGCCTACTGAGTTGCTGAAATTACAGGTGTGCACCACCACGTCCGGCCTCTGGTATTTCTTGGTAATAGTAGAAGATAGAATCAGATAAGGAAAGACTGACTTTAGGGAAAAAAGCATTAAAAATGACATAATCATCATTTAATGATAAAATATTTTCCAGGAAGATAAATGAGTTCTTGCAATTCATGACATAAAGTAAAATTACATAAATAAAAGATGCATGATATCACCATTGTCTACAATCAGATATCAAACCTAATATGCAGGTCTGGTAAATAAGACAGTAAGTCATTAGGGCATGAAGAGAAAAAAGAAATGACCAATGAAATATAAGAAAGGAAAAGTAATAGTTTTAAAAAATGCTGCTTCTTTGAAAAAGCACATGGAAAAAATATTGTTATATATCACTCCACATAAAAAAATATTTTTCAGGTATGTAACATACCTAAGTGTGACAGGAAAAATTGTTATGTTTCAGACCATAAGACATAAATCTTGGAGTGGGAATTATTTAGTAATCAGGACTGAGCAAGCAATAATAATTCAGGAGAAAATAACAAATGGAATTCAGGTAAAAATAAAAGCTTCTGATCATTAAAGATATTTTATAAGAGTAAATGCAAAGGCCAAAATTTGCATGAAATTACATAAAATATGTATTTTTCATAGAAAATACTCATTTTCTAAGATACATAAATTTCAACATATTAATAACAATAGAAAACAACTGAACAACAATTAGAAAAATAAATGAATGATAATAAACCTAATACAGAGATTCATAGTCATCAGGTAAAATGTATATTAAAACCAAATTGAAAGTCATTATGTACTCAAGAGAATGGCTAAAATTAAAAACACAGAAAAATACTAAGAGAAAGTGAATGTGTTGAGTAAATGAAATACACATTCACTATAGTGTGGACTGTAAATTTATAGAATATCTTTGAAAAACATTTGATATTATCTACAAATTAAACATACTCACATTGATATTATGTATGGTTATGTGTTTCCACATGGGTTACCTGGAATAGTTAATGACTGGAAAACGTCCAAATTCCTCTCAAGACTAGAGTAGTGAAATTAGTTATACCTTATTCAAATAATAGAACATACATGGCAATGAGATTTTGCATACTAAATACATGCAACCATATATATAAAACTCAAAAACAAAATATCAAGGGAAATAGGCCAACCATACACAAATATCCATTATGATTCTGTTTATATAAAATTTAAACATAGACAAAACAGGTCTATGTTAATGGAATTCGAAATGATTGTCCTTGGGTGCCAACAAATGGGAAAGAACACTTAGGATCTTGAGTGGGGCAATATTTATTCCTTCATCTGAGTGTTACTGAATACATAGATGGGTTCACTTTATTAAATCTGAGCATGCTACCATCTTCTGGATTGTTCAAATTTTGGATTAATGAGTCTCAGTAAATATTGATGGATATTTTAAAAAGTAATATATATATATTATGTATATATTTTTTCTTAATAATGACAGTTTCTTCAGGTTTTCTGTAAAAATATCATGTCAACCCTTTGCTTAAAGATCCTTCAGTCTTAATTCAGCTCAACAAGAATTAGAGTGCTTGTATATTGCCCTTAGGGAGATTGCTAAGATTTAATTGGTTAATGTATCTGTAATAAGGCAAAGTTTACCCAAAGTGAACCCGTCTATGTATCCAGGCAAAGTTTATGCTTATAGTCGATATATCTTTGATTTAAATTAATGAAAATACTATAACAAATGACAAAAGTAAATATACTTGCTGTATAAAAAGATAATATATGGCACAACGTATCATTCATTGACATAATACTTATAATAAGCTTGGTAATAAATAATGTCAAAGAAGTATGGTTTCAACATTTATAGTGCTTGCAATATAGGTTTAAGAGAAGTAAGAAAAAAAGCAGGGAAGGACATGAATAGATGTAATGTAATGACAATTTATAGTTGTAAAAACAGTTTAGGTATGCAAAATTGAAAACAAAAAGAAGTCTTAGAAGATATTATATTGTAATTGAAGCTAGAAGGATATGCATGTTTTAAATAAATAGAAAGGTTGACAAAAATTTTTATAAGGTCAAATAGTAAGTTATTTTGACCTTCCAGGTCATGTAGTTTCTTCCAGAACTACTACACTACACAGTTGTAGAACAAAAAAAGACATAGACAATATTTTAAAAAAATAAGTGCAAAGATGCTTCCAATAAAACTTCACTCAAAAAGAAAAAAAACACAGAAAACAGGTGACAGAACATGGCCCACTGATCTTAGTTTGCAAACTTTTGAAACAGAGTACTGCAAGACTTTGTTTCTAACTTTATCCATTCTAATATGAAAAGCCTGTTTTCATTACAGATTTCTGTTTCATCTCCCGATTGTTTTGAATCTACAAATCTTGTAATTCTTTTCTTTGTTTTAAGAAAAATACGTGAATATTCCTTGCAATTTTTCTCTGAGCTAGTCAGACGAATTAATGAGAGAAAAATTTTTTGTACTCTTTTATATGACATTTATATTAACTAGAAGATAATAACAGCATACAGAAATCTATTAGCAGAAAATTCAAAATGATTTTGAGAAAAGGTACTGTTCTGAATATTTTTGGTTATGAAATTTCCCTTAAACAAATTCACATTTGTTTAGCCACACTAGTAACTTTGAATTTTATTTTCCCTTTTCTTCTTTTTCCTAGGTCCTTCTCTTTTCCATTTCCATTCCTTTCTTTCACTTCCTTATCATAATTTCTCTTCTTCATTTATACCTTCTTTTTCATTCTTGAAATTAACTGCATGGGATCTTAACAATATTTGTTACTGTGCAAAGCAAAAAGATATTTTCTTTTTCTGTGTAACTTGAAATAAGCTAATAAATATAAATGATATCAATAAATTAGCCAAAAATATATAGAAGGACTGATAATAAAGGAAAGTGCTTTTTTTTTTTGAGAATTTCTGCCAAATCTAAAGAACTGTTAAAGAAACTAAGATATACCCACTTATTCTCCTGCTTTATTTTTGTTCACTCTGTCAGGGATATTTCAGTCATCTTCCAAACACTTAAATAGGAGTAAATCTCTATTTCTGTCTGACAATGGCCATATTCCTTACATTTTTTTTTCAATGTACTTAGGACTCATGCTGAGCTGATGTTAAGTTTCTCTTTTGGAAGGGTGATTAATTATGAAAATACATAATATCATTGAAAACGAATATATTGGCAAATTAGAAAAGCATACTTGTTCAGTCATCAAGCCTTTGAAAAGACCACAGACATAATCTCCAAACTCAACAAGAATACATCATATTTCGAAAGTGAGTTTGTGAAACAGGATCTCTTAAGCATAAATAAGTTCACATAAACTATAATCACTTTGGATACCTGCTTGCACTTTGGGAGAAAGTCAATATTTGTTAAACTTTTATTTTCCTTTATCTGCAAGGAACATAAATTGTGGGGAACTAACTTCAACCTACGCCTTTAAGATGAAGACCAGCCATCGGGAAAGTATGTGGGCGTGGAGGGCACAGAAGAAGGAAGGATAATATGATTGGCTTGCCGTTAGATCTGCGAACGTGATCAGCGAGCTCATGGACAACATTCAAGGGGCTTGTATGCTTTGCCACATGGACAGCTGTTGGCTATGTATGTTGCTTCTGATTGGCTAAATGGTCCTATAAGTAGAGTGCTTGTTTCCGCAATAAACGAGTTCCTGCTCTGACTGGTCTCCCTGGAATGTCTGATTGTCCTGCAGCGGAGGGCTGGGAACAGGCAGCCAGTAGGCTCCTACTCTTCCTGACTCCAACTACCAGGTAAGGGCACCTCCTCAACCTGCTGGTTAGGGACAAGTTGAGATCTCCGCAATAAATATGATTCAAATCCTGAAAACTTGTTAAAAATAAATCATACACACATGAAACTTATTGAAAAATGTTAATGTGTTAAAATACTGCAAAATTACAAAAGACTTTATTTTATTAGTTATATTTAGTGTCTGACTTTGTTACATAATAATTGTTAAAAATTTTAAGTATTTTGATTTTTAGGCTTGAGAAAATAGGGCTTTATTTTATTAATTAATATCTATCAATTTAATATTTCCTATTTGCCAGCAAGATTTATAATACAAATACAAGATATGATTTGTGATACATTTTTTGCAATATTTATCAGACATCCTAAGAAATCAAGAATAAAATGTCTCTGTGGTCAAGCGCTGCCTTGCCACTATATTTCTTCAGAACAGAAGTTATGGCTGAAATATGAGGACAAGAGGATCAATAATGACAAAGTTTGAGAGAGGATTAGATCCAAGCAAAGTGGATCTCTCATAGCACACCATGAGAGAAAAATGAGACATTTGTGCAACTCCAAAAGCAAGTAACAAGCAGAGCTGGTTGCTCAATACCTGAATCCCACTAAGTGAAAAATTGCTTAAAAAGATGTGAAGCATCAATGACAAAAACATATATAAACAGATGTACTATGTGTAACTTCTCAAAGTATGACATTAGAAAAAGGTGATTAACACAAAGGTTAAACAATCAAAGAACGGTAGAAAATGTATCTGTGTAATTAATAACATTCGTTCCCAAATACAGCTTCTTTATATAAATGCATGTGTGTGCTACCCAAAGCACAACCCGTGACAACCTTACATGATTGAGTCATTTTGCTTAGTAAGGAAACCACTGTAAATCTGGATTTAATTATAGTTTTAATCAATAATTAAGATAATAATATTTAAAGTTTTACTAAATAAAATACAGAAATTTTTCAGTTTTTTCAATATGAAATACTTTTGTGTACTTTGTAATTCTTTTATAAAAAATGTCTATATCAGTTTGAGTGACAAAGTAAATAGGGTGACTGTTAGTGGCAAAGGAATTTGGTAACCACTTTGTTATACCTGAGACAGTAAAAGTTTATCATCATAAATCATTCAGGTATTCATATTTATTCTTTAAAACAAAACAAAACAAAGAGTCAGAGACTGAGTACAAATTCATGGATTTATTATGCTTGGGATTAGATCTCAAATTCTTTATTGTGAAAAAAGTAGTCTTTTACTAAACACTGCATTATATTTTATTCTTTGGCCAATAGATGCCTCTCTTTTGTGCTTTTACAGAGAAACCTGATCTTGAACACCTTACAGTGCTTGAGCCATAGAGTTTCTCAATTTTTTAAAAAAAATTTCCCATATTTTATTATACTAGTCTTTGTTCTTCCAATTGACCCATTAACACAGACAAATTTGTTGTATAATCAAGTTTTTATTGCAATTGCTTTACAAGTTTTAAATTTTATTTTTATTGATGCATTATAATCATACAAAATAGTCGAATTCATTATACTATATTCATGTTTTCACATAACATAATTTGTTCAATCTCATTCTGCAGTATACACTTGAACCTGTCATTCTAAGTAGTTCACAGTGATAGAAAACACCAACTCTAAGTATAAGAATTGGAAAGAATCTTTGAAACCTGAGAACAAAAATAATGGCAAACTGTATGAACTGTTGCCAATTTTTTTTGGTTAGATAATTCTCTCTTTAATTTGTAGAATTTTTTAAGCATAAGAGTGATTTTTATTGACTCTGTGATGTTTGTTTTTCCATATTGTTATGGTTTAGGAATGAAGTATTTACCAAAACCTCTTGTGTAAGAAAATGTAAGAAACTTTAGAGATGAAATGATTGGGTTCTGAGACTTTAATCTAAAAATTGCATTAATTCCCTTATAGAGATTACCTGAGAGGTAACCTTAGACAGGGTGTGACTAGAGGTGGTGGGTCATTGGGGGCTTAATTCACTGATTGGGTCAAGGCTCTCTTAATCCAATCATTTTACTTTTGAGTGTTCTTACATTTTTTTTCACACTTGAGCTTTTAGAGGACACCTGATATCTAAACCATAACAGCCCCTCTGGCAATACACATAGCACTTGGAATGTATTCCTTATGGTCACTGAAAATGTACCTTTGCAATTTTGCTACTTTGTTTTTCCCCTCAATAATTTTATGTGATTGTAAATATTTCCTGAGTTTAAGTTTGACTATTTTGAAGAATTCTCCAAACTCTCAGCACCTAATCATATGTGATTCCTTGAGCAAAACATCCCTGGGTTTAGAGTGTTTATATCTCAAAGGAACAGAAAAGAATTGAAATTGCAAGTTTAAGAATTGTACTCTAAGAAAAGCTAAGTCAGGAAGATCTTAGTCGGAAGCTCAGTCTGGCTGAGGAGGCTGTGATGGCCTTCTGGTGAGGTCCTGATTCTTGTTTATAAATACTTGGGAGAAAGAACAATTAAACAAAAGAAATCTTATATTGAGCTGATACTGCTCATAATGCTACCTTGTTTTTTAGCCAGCAGAAAAATCTACATTAATGAGGAATAGAAAATAAATAGAATATAAATAAATAGAAAATAAACAAAAGTTTAGCATAATATTTTGAAACATATTTTTATTTCTGTAAGATGCAGGATAACCTGATAAGTATTATTATCCTGATGGAATGTTATGCATAGATCCATCAGAAGTATGTTGGATGAAGGAAGACACAGATCACAAATGGAAAATTGAAATTGTATCACAAGAAGGGAATGGGAAGAGTAACTAGAAAGAGGAAATCAAGATATAATAATAATTATAATAATCCTGATTAAGAGTGGCTTCCCAATGAATGAAAATGCTCAACTGATTGACAGATGTAGGGATGCCAGTGGTTAATATTTTTCCTTTTATATTTCTTTTCTTTTTTAGGAGATACTACCTTTTATTTATTATTTAATAAACACAAAATAATTGTACATATTTAAGGGATAAAATGTGCTGTTTCAGTACATGTCTACATTGTAACATAACCAAAATTTCCCACTTACATAGATCAGCTTTTTTAGATTCCACACATGAGTAAGATCATGTCAAAAATTGAGATCAACAGATGAATGTTTTTATGCATTTGAATTATTTTAATTAATATAATGTTCTCTGGTTCCATCCATATTGCTACAAGTGACAGGATTTCATTGTTTTTTGACTAATAAAAATATGGTATATGTACACAGTGGAATTCAGTCAGTGTTTAAAACTTTAAGTATAATAGGAAATAGAGATGAATAAGAATAGTTCAGGAAAAGTGAACTTAAGGAGTTAAAGGCACAAATGTAAAAGACAAAATATTGTGATGATCATAGGTGTGCATTATGAAAGGGCCAAGGTTTAAAGATACTTCACATAAAATATGATGGTGTATTAGAATCCCTGGTCAGGAGAAGCATGGACAGATTTGAAAGGGTTTTACTGGAGGAAATTTTTGTTTTGTTTTATTTTCTTTAGGCAAGCTAGATTCTAACTGTTAGGTTAAGCAAGGCAAACCCGGAGTGCAAACGCTGAGCCTTGAAACGAAAAGCGAAGCGGTTAGCAGCGTGCATGCGCAGAACGCCAACATGACCACCACTAAACCACCTCTAAACGCAGCACGCATGCGCCAAAGATGCCAACATGGCCGCCGCCAGCCGCCAACAAGGAGGGACACTGAACATTCAGCATAAAAGCCGCCATGATCCCTGGCTCATCCCGGAAAGACTCTGACCTCAGCAGGTTCCCCTAACCAATCTCAGAGGGCACTGGACTCTAGATCAACATCTCTTGCTGCCCCAGGCCCTTCCTTTCCTGCCTTAAGTCTTCCTTTTCCGGATTGGGGGGGGGCTTTAAATTCTCTATGCCATGAAGTCCCAGCGCCATTTCTCCCGTACACACTCTGATGGACGGGAGAATTCAGCCCGAGAGTGTGCATTTCCAGTAAAGCCTTGCACAGCGGCTTTAATTCATCTCCTTCTAATCCTCTGGTCTTTACACTAACCAAAAGTATTATATCTTCCCTGTACCTTGATCCATGCATTTTGATTATTTTTTATATTACTCATCATTCTCAGAAGTGTTAGAGAGCTGTAGTGACCTTTATATGTAAAATGGCAATGTTTACCAATTCTTTTCCTCTCATAATCCTTACAAATAATTCACTTGTATATTTCATATTAATTTGCTCATGATTTTCTATATTTCTTGTAATTCCCATGAAGGCAGCATTTGACTGTTCTGTTCACTACTAGATCTAGGCTAGAATAACAGATGATAAATGTTCAGAACAGCATTATTCAGATAGTATAATCACAAACGTCATTTCAAAGCACAAGTATTCAGACACTGAGATACAATAACTAGTGTCCAGGGTTTACTAGTAACATGTAGCATCACCTTGCTTGTGGCTCAACTTTGCTTTGGGCCTAGGAGAGCTCTTCATGATCATCAGCAAAGGGTAAAGCGGATTTTGCTATTCTGACCACTTGTGATTTGCCCTTGGCTACTGTCAAGCAGCCATCATTCTAATTCAAGGGGAAACTCAGACAATGTGCATGAAAGACATCCCTGGCAATTGTTTTTAATCATTAGCACTATGTGAGTAGAAAGGAAATATGAGAGGGACTAAAGGAGGGCTTTGAGATTAGGTCTTGCACTCACAAAGCAACAGTTCTTCCTTTGACAATAGACAGAAACAAAGACAATCTTATAAACACCTTACTGCAGCTCACGGACTAGCAGTTAATATGCAGTAATGGATGGCATCTTGAAAATTATCTACTGAAATCCTTTGCCCTTATTGCATTTGTATAACTGCTTTTGAGAAGCTATCTTAGTTAAGCATTTGTTCAAGAATGATCCCTCAGTTGCTGAGGGACTATGTATCGGCCCTATCTTTCCCTCTGTTGATTTCCAACCTTAAGATCATTATTATGGCCTTTATTTTAATCCTCAGAAGTGTTACAAAGGCAATGCATGTTTATGGTTAGACTAGAAATATTAGAAGTAAACTAAATTAATATTAATGTGGGAGTTTTAAAAACATATTAGAAACTCCTTAAGAAAGGATTTTGATATTTTACCATATACATATTTCAAAGAAATGCTTTTCTCTCTTGCATTAAAAAGTGCTTATATACAACTTGTTTTATGAACTCTATGCCTTGACCATAATATTTATGATTTTTATTGTCTCAGGTGATAAACATTTTCTTACAGCAAAAAATTCAGCATCAATGTCATGATATTTTATTACTTTGAATATTAATTGCCTTTAATGTGATAAGTTTCAGAGATCCTTTTAAATAAGGTTATTTCTGTAATATTTATTTATATAGTACTGTTAAAATTTTCTGTATAATTAGTGGTCTAGGGAATATTTCTTCCTCCCAGAACCTTTGAAGAATTTCTAGAGATTGTGAACTCCTATTTTCTAATTGTTTTTGTGTTTTTTTAAAACTCTTAATTTTGTAGTCTAGCTTGGTGTGACTCAAGTTATAATTCAGTTTTTAAATGTATATTCTCATTCCTTCAAATTGAATCATTATTCTTTTACCAAGTCTTTCCACAAAAAGTACATAATTCCCTTTGAAAATATTTCAAATTCAGTTCTCATGCAATTCTTCTGCAATGAAATAAAGATATTTTGGGGTTAAGGTATTCAAATGTAAAACCTAATGTAGTGAAATATGTTAGAGATAAATTTAATTGCTTATATATTGCTTTTTAGATTTTAACATCACATTCAATTCATTTGTTTTAGGTTTCTTTTTAAGAATTTTCCATTGTTCACAATTTTACACAATCAGTGCTTTGATACTACTTTGAAATCACAATCAGTAGTAATGTTCTTAGGAATGTAATAAGCCTAAAATTTTTTAATGAGGCTAAAGAGGAATCTCCTTTTTTTTTTTTACATTAATGCACTGATTCTTTGATATAACTTTAAATGTGATAAAATAATAATGTCCTCTTTTAGACAGATACATATGTTTTTTGCACATTTTAGCAGTAACCTAAAATATTACAGGCCTCAATATTAAATTTGTACTACAAATAACACCTCAGTTTAACTATTCCTTTTAGATGAATATTGCATTTGTTTAAATAAAGACAATTATGTTGCAAATATCTGTTCATTGTTTAACTGTGTATTTGAATATTCTTTTTTAAAGTATATATGGAATTTGCTATACAAACTATATTCATTTATGTTTTATGAATTCTATGAATGGATATACCTCAAAAGATAAGTTTTTAGATCACACTTATCTCTACTGTATGCATATAACCTGGAAACTTCAATTATTCACCCCTCCACAAGTTAGCAAGAGGGTTAAGTACCAAATCCTCCCTAACTCTGAGTAATAGTCCTTGAGAGGATCCTTCATTTACATAATGGTGAATAACAAGGACAAATTCCTAGGAAAAATTCTCCTCATTCTATTCTAGCTGAATTTTAAGAATGTTTGCACATAATCTACAATATACACCTTCATTCAAGATTGTCATTGGAAAGATAAATTTACTGCCATTCGGTATTCACCCAGTGATTGATTACTGAACAGAAGAAATACTTTAATAAAATTTAAACATAAAAATCTAAATATATATGATTAATAATATGTTATATATTATAACAATATATAATTGTAGTCAATTTATATATGTTATCTATCTAATTCTACATGCCATAAAAATGCAACTTTTTTTGTTCTGAAGTATTTCTTTGTACTTAGCTACTTCTCTCAAGATATACTAAAACAAAATTTTCTTCCATCTCACTGACTGCTTATGAATCCCCTTCCTCTGGCAAACATTGAGGAAAACTACATAAAAGAGACTTTTTTGTTTGTAGCAAATATGTATTGAGCTATGGTTTTGGCACTTGTTTTAGAAGAAATTGTAGTTGTTAGGTTAGTGAGGCAAATGCAGAACGCACAAACATGGCTGGCCCTGCTGAGGCAGGCTGAAGCAGCAAACAGCCCACATGCGCAAAGAAGCGCAAGATGCACCAACATGGCCGCCACCCATGCTGAGGAGGGGCTGCATGTGCAAAGGAACACGGAACACACAGTATGGCTGCCGCCATTCTTCCTGACTCATCTCGGAAGGACTCTGACCTCAGCAGGATCCCCTGACCAATCCCAGAGAACACAAGACTCTAGATCACCTCCTCTTCCTACCTCAGGCCCTTCTCTTCCTGTCTTAAGTCTTCCTTTTCTGGGCGGGGCTCTTTAAATTTTCTGTACCACGAGAGGTGGGCAGCATTCCTCCCGCTCCAGCCTGGTGAATGGGGGAGGGTGGTTAGCTTAAGAGTGTATGTACCTCCTAAAATACAGCTTTTTCAGAGGTTCTACTTTACTTGCTTTTGGTCATCTGGCTTTACAGTAGTAATCACTATTTTCCTTGATATAGTTTTAATAGTAGCTATGCTTTGTTCAAAAAACTAACACTTGCATTTTTGAGTTTCAAAACTAAATGATTCTGGACACATGAAAAATAAAAATAATAATAATCTGGACTTATATCTTACTTCCTTCACAAAAATTAATTCCAAATGAATCATAGACTTAAATTTAAAAGAGAACTATAAAAATTCCTAAGGAGAAATCTTGGTACCCTTGGTTGTGGTATTGATTTTTATATATAACATTAAAATCATGATCCATGCACAAAAATAATTGTTAAACTAGACTTGATTGAAATTACAAATTTCTGTTATATAAAAGACAATATCAAGAGGATGACAAAGCAAGCCACAGACTGGGAGAAAATATTTGAAAAGGACAGAATTAATAAAAGCCTTTATCCAGAGTATACAAAGAACCCATAAAGCACAACAATAAGAAATCTAACAATGCCCTTCAAAGTGGGCAAAAGATGTGAACACCTATAAAAGAAGACACACAAATGACAAATCAGCATATGAAAAGATATCCAACTCTACAGGTCAGCCAGGATTGTAAATTAAAACAACAAAGAGACATCACTCTACACTTAGTGGAAGAGTCAAAATCCAGAACACTACAACATCAAATACTGGCAACTGTGAAGAGCAAGAGAAACTCATTCCCTGCTGGTGAGGATGCAAAAGAAGACAGTCACTTTAGAAAATAGTTGTGCAGCTTCTTATAAAATCAAGCCTGCTCTTACCACACAATCCAGCAAAACTGCCTCTTCGTCGTTACAAAATGTAGAAATTTTATGTCCATACCAAAACCCACACATGGATGTTTAGTGGGCTATTTCTTTAAATGCCAAATTTGCTAACAACCAAGAGGTCCTTCAGGAGGTGAGTGGACAAATCTTAGGGTAGGGATCGGGGGTATTAATTAACAATTAAAATAAATAAACACACTGTCAAACTATGAAAAGATACAAAGAATCATAAATGCTTATGACTCAGTGAAGTAAATCAATCTGAAAAAGCCACTTTCTATATGATTCCCAGTATATGACATTCTGGAAAAAGGCATAACTAAGGTGAACATAAAAATGTGTTTTCCAGGGGTTAGAGGGAAAGGAGGGATGAACAACTACAGAGCAGAAAGACTTTATGGCAGTGAAACTATTCAGTCTGACACTACCGGGCAACATCCATATTGTCTAAATATGTACCATAACCTGTAGAATTCACAGCTCCCAGAGTGAATCCTTACACAAACTGTGGACTTTGGGTGACATTAGAATGTTAGTGCCTGTTCACCAACTGTAACACATGGCCACTATGGTAGCAGGTGTTGCTAGCATGAGCTGATGGAAAAGCAGGAATACTTGAGAACTCTATACTTCCTGCTCAGTTTGGCTGTGAACATAAAATCCTCTAAAAATAAAGTCAATTTAAAAAATGATTAGACAACAAATGGTTGTTCATATTAAGCCAATTATACTTTAGCACCAAACATATGGTCTAAATCTAACTAGAAACAGGATGCCTGGATATTTATGCAATATTATTTGCCACCTATTGTTTCCTTTTGCTTATATTTGATTTTATTTTTAAATATATTTTATACCTCTGAATATATTCATAAGCTACCCTGATTCATTTTTGAACAATTTGTACTATAATTTTTTTAAATAACAGTTGTTTGATTAAATTTTATTTAAAGTTCCTTTGACATATAGGTACAATTATTTGTATTTATAATTATAGAGTGTGGACTATAATGTGTAGTAATTTATATAATTGGTAGGTAGTATTAAGAATATTCATATTGTTTATTATGAGCATAGGTTTATGCATGGTGGATTCCTTTGTGGGAGATGGTAAAGGATAATGCAAATTTAAATAAAGACTTTCTAATAAAATTTAATTATATAAAAATGAAATAGTAATTCTATCACTCTAAAAATATTGACTCAGAATTTTAAGGTGAACAAAACACAAGATATAAATATTCAAACATATTTAATGTCAAGTCACTGACATTATTAAATATATCTTGCATTAGACCACTAAAGAGTTCACGAAGTGTGAAAAACATTAACATTTACATAGAGATTTTCCATCTTATTCACGGTGCTTTTAGTTATAATTCTCCTCAAGTCAATATTGTAATTTTGCTGGGTGTGGTGGCATGGGCCTGTAATCCAGTGGCTCAGCAGGCTGAGGCAGAAGGATCACAGCTTCAAAGCCAGCCTTAGCAACTTTGTGAGTCTATAAACAACCTATTGAGACCCTGTCATCTCAAAATAGAAAGAGAGAGAGAGAGAGAGAGAGAGAGAGAGAGAGAGAGAGAGAAAGAAAAGAAAGAAAGAAAGAAAGAAAGAAAGAAAGAAAGAAAGAAAGAAAGAAAGAAAGAAAGAAAGGAAGGAAGAAAGAAAGAGAAAGAAAAAGAAAAAGTGAGGGCTGGGGTTGTCATTTAGTGGATAAACCCTTTCAGGTTCAAACCCTGGTACCAAATAAAAAAGAAAAAGCTTTTAATTTATATTGCACTTAATTTATGAAACTTCACATAGAAACTTAAACTTACAACCACATCTTATTTGTATGTATTCTATTATCTAAATCTGTATTCTCCTGCATGTATGTGTTGTGTGTGTGTGTGTGTGTGTGTGTGTGTGTGTAATTTAGCTCTTTTCAACATTATTGTTTGGATGAAAACATTTTAACTGTAGCAGTTTTGGTCCGTATTTGGAAAGAGTTTGTCACATGTATTACACAAGATATACAGGTACTATTATACATACTGAACTATGCACCAGCAGCGTTTGCCTTTTTCCTATTCCTCAAAACTTTATGTTGCTGTCTCAAGAGCTTCTGTACTCTGTTGCTTCAGTTGAAAGCAATATACGTTTAAGTTCATTCATGTCTATCATCAGAATGTATTTTTTCAGAAAGAGTATCTTCTTAAAAAGACCTTATTTAAAATAGCTATTATTACCAATCTCACCAGTCTACCCTCATTCTATTTGAAGTTCTTACTGTCATTTGTTTCAATATTTAAATATATTGTTTATAAATTTATTTGTGAATGTTTGAGATTTATGATTATTTTTCTTTGTATCTATTATTTCAACAAAACTAATTTCCTCTAATATATTGATAGCATATTTTACTCTCATATTTATAGAAATGTAGTTTATTAATATATTTTATATGCTATTTCTAATCAGGAGACAGAATCTTAAATCAATCTTTTAAAACACACTTTTTGTTATTTTAATATCTCATACTGCCTACTTTAGTTATAATCATTTAAATAATTCTTCAATGTTAACAATAAAAATAGATACGTATAGAGAGTCAAACTCAAAAACAGAATGTGTAGGACAATAGATTTTATTTTGAACATAGTAAGTTTATTAATGCTATTCTTTTCCTGCTATTTAAAAGACATCTAAACATCCTATTCCCTTCCAATTTGTTTGTGTTGTGTTGCTAGCAAGTATTTAAAACCAACAATGGACTATAATGAACAAGGCTTTATAAAATTTAAAATCATTTATTTGAAAAATCTTCAGAAATTTTTCAAAATGTCTATTTATAATTGTGAATTTTTTCATGAATTGCTTATGTGCTACTGCAAAGTCATGAAGGAACATATTCAAAATGTTATTCCAGGACTGGGGATATAGTTCAGTGCTGAGGCCTTGCTTAGTAGGGTCAAATCCCTATGTTCAATCCCCAGTACTACAAAAACTAAACAAAGACTGTTATTCTACATGTTTCTAAAATATCGTTTTCTATTGACTAATAATAATTTTTCATATTCATGGGATACAATAAAATTTTTCAGTTCATGTGTACATTGTGCAATGATCATATGAGGCTAATGAATTTACCCATTACCTCATATACATATCATATTTTATGGTGAGAACAACTGTGAATCTCATTTATTTTTAAGAATAGATTACAGAACCTAATTAGTTTTTCTTTACAACATGGAAAAAGCAAACAAAATAATTCATTTGAACAGTATAGTTAATGTGAATAAAAAAGTATCACTTTTTACTTCTTTTAGTCTCTTTTACTTACTTCCTGCCTCCCTATCCCTTTTTACCACCCCTCTTCTCACTAGTCAACCACCACTTCCTGCTCCGAGTAACTGCATTCAATATTTCATACTTATTTTTCATAGTAATTTGTTTTTCATATTCTTTATAGTCAATCATCATTCACTCTTATTTGTACAATCTATTTAATACTTCTAAAATATAAATTACAATTCTGACAGTGACACAGAGCTCTGAGAACAGTTAAATTTACTTTAAAAAGAAGTGTGAAGTAGAACTAATTGTCATTTTAGATGAGAAGACATACTGAAAATCCATCATGATTTTTAAATTGTGTTTTTATTGCAATAAGTACATTAGAGTGGTGCTGGCATGATAATGTTGGCACTTGTTAATAAATTAAAATGATCAAAGATTTAAAATCTGATGAATATGGTATGAACACCAACTTGGGGATCTGTATACTCAGTAGATAATGGGAAGTATGGGAATTGAAAAAAATATTATTTTTAGATATTATTGGTAGAAAACTTTTGGATTTCAGCTAAAAACAAATCAAACCACCTGGCTATTAACACTAAGTGTAACAAGTTAATGCATACAGAGGAAAGTTATTGCTGTGGACAGGTCTATGTTCAAGTCGGGAGGGAAACTATGACAACTACTTGTACAAAGTAGTAGTAGAATCTTTCTGTGAGCTTTCCCCCTCTTCTACCTCATCAGTTAGATTTAAAACACTATACTCCTGGGTTTCTTTATGTGGCCTATTTGAATACCATTGAGGAAGCCAACAATGCATAGAACCTAGGAGGGTAAATCAAGACATTGGAACTGCCTTATTTTCCTTAAGATGCTATGAGCCCAGCCTCTTTACCCATAGATATAGTAAGAATCCCATAGAAATTATGTCAGGAAATACAACTATCATGGTGACTAAGATTCTCCACTGAGTAAGTGTTCAAGATTCAGGCAGCAGGTGATGCTGAGCAAAGCTAAGACAGAGCATACAATGATATAAAAATACAAGCATATGAGGATATAAGAACATTCTTCTTGAGGAGATTCCAGATTGTGGAATATGGGCCTTAATAAGAGAGATGTCAGGACATCTTCAGTATCTGGGCATTCTGATGCTTGTTAATTCCTCTGAGGATTTACAAATCAGTGTTAATTATGAATTCTAAATAAGCATTTGCTTTCCTTCTTAGGATTATATTCATTATTTCATGTTCTTTTCATAAATAGGCCTTCAAAAATCTATAATCTTCAGTTGCCATGAATAAGAATTTATATTCCATTCCAAACTTCAGGCATTGTACAATTTTTATTCCTTTTCATAAGATATTTGAGAGAGTTAAATCTCTAGCCCACTAACAACTTCATATTTTTTCATGAACACAACTATGTTCAATCTTTTATGTCCATCATTTCATGGAAACTACCCTTGTTGAGAAAATCACTAACTTCTTTCACTATGAGCTATTTTCTTCTACTGTCAACATCTTCCTTCCTTTGACTTATTTCACTCTACTCCAGCCAACATGATTTTCTAGCTATTCACAATATCCCCAAATCCATTTTGTGTTTCTATACTCCAACAAAGTTAGCTCAAAAATAAATTAGGAAAATCATCCCATTTACATGATCCTAAAAAATATACTTGATAATCAATCTAATAAAATTTCTGAAGGCTCTCTATAATGGAAACTACAGAACACTAAAGAAAGAAATTGAGGAAAACCTTAGAAGGTGGAAAGACCCACCATGTTCATGGATAGGCAGAAACCACTGTCAAAATGGCCATACCAAAAGTTCTGTACAAATTCAATGAAATTCCCATCAAAATTCCCATGATGTTCTTCACAGAAATAGAAAAAGAAGTCTAAAATTTATCTCAAAAAATAGCCAAAGCATTTCTTAGTCAGAAAGTAAAGCAGGAGGCATCACAATCCCAGATCTTAAATTATGCTACATAGTTATAGTAACAAGAACAGTGTGGTATTGGCACCAAAACTGACAGTGAAGAAGACCAGCTGAACAGAATAGAATACATAGAGGCAAACCTACATCAATACAGTTACCACTTATTAAACAAGGGCACTAAAAGCATACATTGAAGAAAAGATAGCCTTTTCAACAAATGGTTCTGAGAAAACTGGAAATCCACATGTAGTGGAATGAAATTTAACCCTTATCTCTCACATTTCACAAAACTGAATTCCAAGTGGATCAAAAACCTAGAAAGAAATTAGAACAGAATCCCTGTATATACTAGGAGAAAATGTAGGCCCAACACTCCAACATATCATCTCAGGAACTGACTTCCTTAACAAGACTTTTAAAGTGCAAGAAGTAAAATCAACAATCAATAAATAGGGTAGCACCAAAATAAATTTCTTCAGAGCAAAGGAAACAATTGA
Source organism: Xerus rutilus (assembly GCA_028644305.1). Lineage (NCBI taxonomy): Eukaryota > Metazoa > Chordata > Mammalia > Rodentia > Sciuridae > Xerus > Xerus rutilus. The sequence goes on from CM053410.1 coordinate 67,760,558, forward strand.
GAACATGAAGAGGGCCTATAGAATGAGTGAAAATCTTTTCCACTTGTACCTCAGATAGAGATTTTAATTTCCAGAATATATAAAGAATTCAAAAACTTAGTATCACAACAACAATAAAACAAAACAAACAAACAAAAAATAATCCAATCAATAAAAGGGCAAAGGAACTGAACAGATACTTCTCAGAAGAAAAAAATACAATGGTTAATAAATATATGATAAAATGTTCAAAAATCTTTAGCAATTAGAGAAATGCAGATTAAAACTACACTGAGGGGCTGGGATTATGGCGCAGTGGTAGTGTGCTCACCTAGCACGCATAAGGCACTGGGTTCAATCCTCAGCACCATATAAAAATAAAATAAAGACATTCTGCCACCTACAACTAAAAAATAAACATTTAAAAAAAAACTACACTGAGATTTCTTTTCACTCCTGTCAGAATGGCAATTATCAAGAATATGGGTAACAATAAATGTTGGTGAAGATATGGGGAAAAGGGTACACTCATACATTGCTGGTGGTTCTGCAAATTGGTGCAACAACTCTGGGAAGCAGCATGGAGATTCCTCAAAATATCTAGGAATGAAACCACCTATCCCACTCCTCAGTATATATCTAAAGGAGTTAAAATAAGCTTATTACAGTGATGTATCCACATCAGTGTTTATAGCAGCTCAATTTACAATAGCTAAGCTATGGAACCAATTTAGGTGCCCTTGAACAGACGAATGGATGAAGATAATATGGTATATATACAAAACACAGTATTAAACAGTATTTATCAACCATAAAATAGAATGATTTTTGACATTTCCAAGTAAATGGATCGAACTGGAAATGTCATACTAAGTGAAATAAGCCAGTCCCAAAATAGCCAAAGTTCTAATGTTTTCACTGATATATGGAAGTTAACCCATAATAAGGGGGAAGAGGAAAAGAATAGATATTCAATAGATTAGACAAAGGAGAATGAATGGAAGAAAAGTGAAATAAGAAAAGTAATGACAGTGGAATGAATCTTAAATAATTTTCCTAAGAACTTATATGATAATCCATAGTGAATCCCACCATCACGGACATCTGTAAGAAAGAGGTTCTAATTAGAATAAGATACATACCATGCTTGTATAATTATATCAAAATGAATTCTATTGTCATGTATAACTACAAAGAACCAATTAAAAACAAACACTTGAACTATGTGTATTTATGCTTTGAAATATCTCCTGGCAGATCTTTATACATTTTTCCCCTTTGTTTGCCCTCAGTTAGATTTCTGCATGCATGTGAACTCCTTGAGATGCAATTCAAGAACATCAAGAACTATTCTCATCCCTCTACCTGTTTTATTTTTCTCTAAAGCAATGATCATTAACCATATTACCTGAAATGTTTATTCACTATTTAGTATTTGCCTTCTCCCAATCCTTCAAAAGTGAATCATATCAGATATTTTTTATTCCATAGTATTTTAAACATGTAGAACAATTCTAGATTAATAGTAAACACTAAAATAGCTTTTAGATAAATGAATGAATAAGAAATGTACAAATGCTCCCCAAATAAGCTATGCTAATAGTAATTTCAATATTTGCAAAGATCAAAAATTTGAAACATCTTCATTGACTCCAAAGGAAGAATGACTGGAAATAAACACATGGGGACTGCTATCAAATACTACACAATAGATAAAATATGCTGGATAATATTAAATAGCATAGAATGTTCTCCATAAACAGGATAGAAACAAAAAGTAATTCTCATTACATCCTTCATATGGGCACATAAAAAGAAAATCTCCTGAGATAGTCTCCAGTGAAAAGGATTTAGTAAGCTTTAGAAAGGAACATACAATTGATATAACAGATTATATTTGCTTTTGTAAATATTTTATGTTTTTATTTAATTACACTTGTATATATTTTAAAATAATAAAGCACTCATTATTTTTGTTCAAATGTTATGCAACGTCAACCTAACTACAAATAGTGAGACCACAACTTAAAAGGACCTGTTGAACATGTTAAAGCTTATATATTACCCATCAATGGTAAGGCAAGCATTTGTCACAGAAACTTATGTTGTATTTGTTAAAGTACTATACTTGTCTTGCTTGCCTGATTTCGAAACAGTTTTCAGTATTTTCATTCTGTTCTCCATATTTTCAAGCTTAAATACTGGATCTCCTTTTAAATAATTTTCTGATATTAAAAGCTTTTTATTGAAATCAGAATAATATGTCTTCTTTTTCACCATTTATGCCATTTTTGTAATACAGTAGTCATACATGGTTTGAGATATGATAATTTATGTACATATAGATATGTCTTTTTCTCAGATATTTATTTTGCTCCTCAAAATTGGGCATTTATCATTGGCTAGTCTGTCAACACTGCAGACCATGGCTTCATACATAATTCTTTGAAATTCATTGGTTTTTATGCTGAGGAATTATTTTAGGGCAGAGCTACTTAGATCAACTCCATAGACATAGATTCCTTAGTACTACCATTTGAACAGTGACATTATGCATGTGTGTTGAATTCTTTGCAAAGCAGAATGGAGGATTTTAATTCATGTTATCAGGAATTACAAACCTTTTCATCAGGCTTAAATAAATTTCAGAATTCTGTGAAAAGATACATTTTAGCAAGCACTTAAATCTTTCAAAATCTTTTAGTTTAAATCTAAATGTCATAAGCTGATCCAAGGTAAAACATATATAGAATGTTTATGTAAATTACCAGATTCCTTTCCACACTTAACTAAAATAAACTCGAGCAATTGACCCTAACAAGGCAGAGCTCTAAACGATTTTTGATAGCCTTCATATTAGTGAAACCACAACATGGCATTTTTCATACCTATTACTACAGGCATATTGTATGATGGCCTTCAAAATTCCTGGTGCCTGATGTGCACGTGCATTTGCTCTTCTGGTTATTCCAACAAATAGTATTTTAGGTAGGACAGTAAAATGATTCTGTAGCTGGTATTAAATTCCAAAACCAGTTTATATTGGTTTAAGATTAATGGTTTATATTAAGATCATCTTCAGAGAGGGAATTGTGTGTGCATGTGTGTGTGTGTGTACGTGTGTGTGTTGGACAGACCTATACATATGAGTTCTCAGAAAAACCAGGGCTTTTCCTGACAAGGGATTTAGAAACTGAAAAATGATTCAGCAGGAAAGAGTATCTTCATTCCTAACCTTAAAATCAAGGGAACATATCAACAATTTTGGTAAAGTTTTAGAGCAGAGAGCAACCTCTGGCTTGCAATGGGCAAGTCAATAGGAATATCAGACTTAAAGCTGCAGGGAACTGAATTCTGTCATAACCACTTGCACTCGGTAGAGGTCCTCAAGGTACCAATGACATTATAGTCTAGACATGATCTTCATTTCAGACTTCTGAAACCTCAGCAACATATAACTTAAACTTCTGATCTACAGAACAGTGAAATAATACATGAAAACTGTTGAAAATGCTGTCTATGACAATTTGTTATGAATCACCAAAAATAATCACATGTGAAGGTAGGAACAGAAAAGAAAAGGATGGAGGGAGCAAGACAAAGAAAATACTATTGATAGAATAAATAGATTAAACCATTTCTTCTGCTTCTATTCATCAAGGTTTTAGGTTGGAGTTTTACTTTGGAGGGAGCATATGATAAAAGAAACAGACCCACTTCTTTCAGAAGTTCTAGTTTCTAAACAGTGTTCACAGAATAAGTTTCGCACCTGATTAAAAGTGATTCCATATTTATGGAAAGTTATTTTCCACAAAACATGGTTCCTATACAATTTGGTCCCATCATCTAAAGTTCAAGCAAATTTTTTTTAATTAAATATATATAAATATAAGTTTCAACAATGAAAGAAAATAGTACCTCGTTTGAATTTAGTTTATTGGAAAATGCATGTTATTTAGTAGTGTGAAGTATAAGTGTAGACATGTATTCTATTAAATAAACGTAATTTAATAAACTCTCAAGTTAATTTTTTTAGTTAAGAATAAAAATTGTTTTATATACTGAATGCATAACCTATATCATGAATTATATCTCACAATGGTCCCAAGTGTTTTTATTACTATGAATTCAATAAAGAAACTGATTCAAGCAAGAAAGTTGATCTAATTAACTAAATTTATTTTCACAGAACTTCTAAGTAGGAAAAATATTTTAAAACTTTTTTTGTTCAATATGTTTACAGATAGAGTTGTTTCTGTAAATGAATTTGTTAATTCATCTTATCAAAATGTTGTTCTCTTCCTACCTAATTTGTACTAAAAGTCCCTCAGTAAATCACAATCCTGCCTCAGCCTCCCGAGCTGCCAAGATTACAGGCATGCCCTACTGTGTCTAGCTCCAATTCTTTGTTAAGCTCTGTCCTATGGGTGTATATAGCATAGAACTTGCCCTGTTTGAGAACCTTTTACAGTGTACTGGACTTATGTATTTTATATCTATTTTTGGTCTCTTATTCACCAAATTATAACTTCTTTGAGGACAGGCAGCTGAACTTGTCCAACACTGAATTTTTGGCATAAGTTTACACTTAATGTTACTTTTGAATGGCTATTATTTTAAAGTATAAATAAGATAATAATAACAAAGCTTTCTTTAATTTGAATTCATTTATTCATTTTTAACACAGGAAATGTTGTTAGTGATGGGCAAACAAGGAGGAATTCTGCATTACTCTGCATTCAATGTGCTCATACTGGACTGTTGTTAATCTAAAAAACCAATTTAGAACCCAGTTGCAATAATGTGCTCATCTCAAGTGACCTGTGAAATCCACAGCATTGGCTTCACCTCATGTCATCTTTGTGTCATGTGATCCCCTAATTTTCCTCTGTGGAAACCAGTAAATTATTTCAAATGTTAGAAAATAAGCACGATATAAGAAATAGATTTATACCATAAAGGACATTGCATCAAAGAATTATGAATCCCTCAATTTGTAAACCATTAAGCTTGAATGAACATTTTGGTAACATTTCATCCTGTTTGTCACTAGCTTTTCAAATTTAAGTAGTTCACTTGGAACAATTTTGTTATCCCTGCTGGGTTTAAAACTTCAATTAAGTAACTACCATTCTATTTCCTCTGAGGATGAGCTTAACTTCTTCAATTTTTCTTCATAATTCACATCTCTTACAGTAGGAACATATTGGTTGGAATAATTTTGTATCCCAGTAGGAGCAATTATATATTTTCTCATGTGACTAATATTGCATACACGTCTGTTGGTGAGCAGTAACCTGTGCCTTGTAATTCCTTTAATTTCATTTATATTCATCTGGGATAAAAGCCAGATTTCTCTTGGCTTCAGCATTCACATTGATGGCTAGAGAGTAGAAAGGCTTCCCACTCCCACCCCTGGTGTGCAGGTTTTGCCAGCTTTAGCACCTTCTTTTCTTTTTTTAAATTTTTTAAAAAACTTTGTGGTATTACCTATCACTATTCAATATTCATTATTTGTCAGAAATAACCTTTTTTGCTTGCTTTTTCCCAGAAAACTTTTCCATTCCATTACTGCTTTGAAGTTCCTTTCTGAATAGCCTATATTTGGAACAACAAATTAAAACTTAAGATAAAAACTTGCAGAGAGGCCATATTTTGGAAACATTATGTTTACTATGTTTGTCAAAATTTACATACTCTTGATATGCTCCATTTATCTTGGCATCTGTTACCCAATTTCTTAACTATAAATGAACACATTGTTAATTTTCCTCACTGTTCTCCCTAACAAACAATGATAGCTGGCATTGTGATCGGAACTTCGTGAAGTGACATGCCATTTTTTGTTTTTAACTTGGGTAGGGCTAGACTATGATTTGTTTATATCAATTTTCAGTCTATGTGTCTCTTCTAAGAGGGTAATAAGTTTGAGAAATAACCTCAAAAAGAATGAGGGAAATCAAGGGGGAAAGTTGGTATAACCACTCAAATCTACAAATACCAAAAATTCAAATTATTGTATAAATTGCCTGTTCCTGATATTGTTGACAGGGGACAATGTGAAAGGGTGCCATTCTTTCTATTGACTCTGTGTACCCAATATGCATTTTTGCAATGACAGTTTCACTTTTCCTGAAAAGAATTGTGTTGTTTGTGTATATTTTATTCAGCATAAGTCAGTATAAATTCAGTATCAATCATCAATAAAATGGTTGCATGTATAGCCAGTATATATGGGTTGTTTTACATCTCTGAGTTACCAAATTTGTATTTATCACATTTCAAACTAATGTAAATCACTGTGCTATATTTGATACACCTTTAATGTGTTATATGATGAATTCTTGTATTTGTAATTTTATAATCACAAACACTTCTGAATGTCTTGTTCACATTTCCTCTTTTTGAATATGTTTTTCAGAAAACTTTGTAGTGAGCTTCTTTGGTTACAGAGATGTTTCTGCCCAAATCAATACAATGATGTTCATCCCCTCACCCCCAGAAAAAAAGGTGGAGTTAATAAGCCAGTAGATCCACAAAAGTATATTTCCTCAGAGTATAAATATGCAAAAATAAATTAGCCTTCTGAAAATCACTTTTTTAATAAATGCTTTACATCCTGATTTAGATTTACATTTACATCTGCTTTACATCTTTACATTTAGATTTGTCATCTAATCATATGACAATGTATCAATGTATTAAATGTATAAACATAATAACATGTACATTAATACAAACACTTATTGATACTTGGTTTTATTTATTGAACATTAGGAGTCTTGTTAAGAAAGTTGTTGCCTGTGCCAATATGTTGGAGTATAGACCCTATGTTTTCTTCTAGCAACTGCAAAAATTCTGGTCCAATTCCTTAGTCTTTGATACACTTTGAGTGGACTTTTATGAAGGGTGAGAGAGAAGGATCTAGTTTCATTCTTTCATACAAGCATATGAAGTTTTCCCAGCACTATTTATTACAAGAGCTATCTCTGCTTCAGTATTGTTTGATATTCTTGGTGAGTGTCAGATGACTGCATCTATGGAGTTTGTCTTTGTGTCTTCTATTGTTTTTCATTGCTTTTCATATTTGTTTTGATGCTAATACCATGCTGTTTTTATTACTGTAGCTCTGTAGTATAATTTGAAATCAGGTAATTTTTTTTTTTTTTTTAGTTTTCTTTTAGTTGTAGATGGACACTATACCTTTATTTATTTATTTATGTGGTGCTGAGGATCGAATTCAGTGCATCACGCGTGCTAGGCAAGCAGTCTACCACTGAGCCACAATCCCAGACCTGAAATCAGGTATTGTTATACCTCCATCATTGCTCTTCTTGCTCAGGATTACTTTGGCAATTCTGGGTCTTCTATTCTTCCAAATGAATTTTTGGACTGTTATTTTCTAGTTCTATGAAGAATGTTTATAGTATTTTGATGGCAGAATGCCAGCAGCTTTGAAGTTTATGTTATCAATTGCATTTTCCTGAAAAGAATTGTGCAGTTCCTGAATATTTTATTCAGCATCTTATTTTTCTCCTTAGTTTTATTAAGCAGGTACATATTGTAAATAACACATATGAAATATACTGTTTGGATCTATTTGTGGCTATTATTTCACAGGAAAACATGCTGGGTTTTGTTAAAATGATTCATCTGATTTTGTTACTATTTAAAGTCCCACAAATTAGTTATTTTTTATAGTGACCATTTGCTTTCTATCATATTTTTGCTATGGCAAATAGTGCTTGTCTGAAAAAATATGTAAATTATTATTTCTTTCTTTTTTTCTTTTTTTGTTTTTGGAAGTAAGGTGGGTTACTGAGGATTGAGTACAGGGCTACACTACTACTGAGCTACATATCCAGTCCTTTTTATTTTTTAAGACAGGGTCTTACTGAATTGCTTAAAGTCACACTAAATAGCTAAAACTGGTCTCAAACCTGCAGTCCTTAGCTCAGCCTCCTGAGTCACTGGAATTGCAGGTACTTATCATTGCTTCCAGGGGAAAAAGTAAATGTACCTTGTGCACATGTATGAGTATGTGTTCCCCAAAGTAGCAATAAATGTGTATCTTCAAGTATTCTATGTAACATCAAATTCTTTTCCAAAATGGCTGTTAACTATTTACATCCCCATTAGCACTACATGTAGTTCTTTGTTATCTTCATCATCACATAAATTCTAAGAACCTTGATTTTTGTCAATATGGTTATTATAAAATTTCTTTACATTGTAGTTTTAATTTCCTTTATCTTAATTGCTAATGATCTAAAATCTTTCTTATATTCTGGATAGTTGTGTTTCCTTATCTGTGTAAATACATTTTTGTATGATTTGCCTATTTTTTTCTGTTGTACTCTTAATTTTAGAAATTATATTATTGGTTAAATATTTTGTGAATATCTCTTCTTACTCTACAGATTATATTTTCATTCCTATTGACTCAATTTTGATGTGCAGAAAATCCTTTATTTTGTAGCTAATATTCTATGGGTTTCATATAAGAAAACTGTTTTTACCATTATAACTGGAAAGTATTCTCATATTATTTCTTTCATAGGATTTGAAATTGTCCCTTTCATATTTAGTTTTTCCCCCATTAACAATTCACTTCTGAGTAAATGGCCAGAAAAAGAGAAGATGATAATCATTGATCTCTCAATCAATTTTCTGGCTGTTCTATTCTCTATATCATTTTCAGTTATACTCAGTGCTCTTCTGATCATATAAGAATCTGTATCTAGTCTAAATATTCCTTTTGCTTAGATTTACTATTTTTGTCATAAGTAAATACCCAACAATCTTTGCTTATATTACTTTATAAAATATGTTGATGTCAGAAATGATTTTCAAAACAGATTATTCTTTTTGTGTTTTAGCTACTATGGCTTATTTATCTTCAACATACATTTTAGAGTAAGCTTTTCATGTTTTCTTCCCATAGAACATACATATTTGATATCAAATATTTTAACATTAATTCTTACAATATTTTATGTTTTAATTTCAATTTATCCTGATTTTCACTTTTCATTGGTTTGCATTTGTGTGTATTTCATTATGTATGTTTATATGCATGTGTGTATGAGTGTCTCGTTATATTTTGAATGAATTTTTTTATATATTACCTTAATTATGTTTAACACTATACTTATAGCTATTATACACTATTTTTAGCTGTACTATAGCTACCATAGAAAATATAAAAAACATTTTAATGTAATGTATATATAATTGTTATCATTTACATTATATAAGAAGTCTAGCATTCTTTATTTCCAATATGTGTTCCTGACTTTTCTCACTTTAGTTCTACAATGATTAATGAAAGCATTAGATATAAATATTATTATTTCATATGAGCAAAAAACAGTTAAAATTTATCAACATAATTGCATATTCAAAATTAATTCTTATATCTGAGATTTTCATTGTATAGGAATTTTCTTTATGAAGTTCATTCTTTACAAATTTCTTTGGTGAGGGTCTTTTTTATTTTTTAATTTGTTTTAATTAGTTATACATGACAACAGAATGCATTCTGACATATTGTACACAAATGGAGCACAACTTCTCATTCCTCTGGCTGTACATGCTATGCTGCAGAGTCACACCAGTAGTGTAATCATACACGTTCATGGGGTAATAATGTCTGTCTCATTCTACTGTCCTTCCCATCTCCACCTCTCACCCCTCCCCTCACCCTCACTCTTCTCTGCACAATCCAAAGTTCCTTCATTCTTCCCTCCCCCTCCACCACTATAGATCAGTATCCACTTATCAGGGAAAACATTCAGTCTTTGGTTTTGGGGGACTGGCTTATTTCACTTAGCATGATAGTCTCTAGTTCCATCCATTTACCTGCAAATGACATAATTTCATTCTTCTTTAAGACTGAGTAATATTCCATTGTGGATATGTACCACATTTTCTTAATCCATTCATCTGTTGAAGGGCATCTAGGTTGGTTCCATAGTTTAGCTATTGTGAATTTAGCTGCTATAAACATTGATGTGTCTGCATCACTGTAGTATGCTTATTTTAAGTCCTTTGGGTATAAATCAAGAAGTGGGATAACTGGGCCAAATGGTAGTTCCATATCAAGTTTTCTGAGGACTCTCCATACTGCTTTTCTTCTGGAAATTGGTTGCACCAATTTGCAGTCTTTAGTGGGAATATATTGTTATTAATTTCTCAGTCTTTGTTTATGTAAAAATGTGCTTGATTTGGTCTCATTTTAGAAATATAATTTAATCTGGTAGAGAATTCTAGAATTATAACTGTAGTTTCAGATATCTTGGATTTTTTAACTTCATCCACTTCTAGAATCATGCATTACCATGATTCAACTGGTTTCTTATGATAAAATTATAACTGTTCCCACAGACTGGAGCCCACTAACCATAAATTCTGTAAAACCAATTCCAATTAGGACCTGTTAACCATGCTAAGATGACCAAGAGTTACTAGCTAATGTAGTCTGTCAATAGACCTTTGAACAATCTCCCTCCTAGCCCCATAGAAACTGGGACAAAAATAAGTGAGTTGCTACTCTTCTCTCTGAGAGGACCTGCTCTCTCCCCTGAGAGTGCTCCTTCTTCATCTCCTTTGTCTTCTAATAAATTCATCTCAGGTGTTAGCTCTGTTACCACCACCCACACATTATCTATAGCTTTACCAATCTCTTGATGTATAAGAAAGATAAGTCACTCCCAGGCTTGGAACCCTCCAGAGAGTTCTCTTCTTTATACTAAGTTAAAATCACAATCACACTTTTGATCTCTCTCTCCATAGCTTTGCTCCACATAATGGTAACCTCTGATTTTCTTTCTGTTCTTGACCATGATAGGTACTATTCATCCTTAGATCCCCTTTGCCTTTCTTCACAGGACACATTTTTTCCAGGCACTCAGTGCTTAATTCCTTTGTTGCCTTCAAGATATTATTCAAATGTTAACTTAACATAGACTACTGGTCTGACACCATTGTTTGGGGAAATGTTAAAGCTTCTTCTTAACACTCCTACTCTACCTAATACTGCTCTAATTTAATAGTTCTTAAAGCTTTATAAGAACATAATGAACTTGTTCTGTATGCATTTTATTAATTTTTATCTCTCCCTATACAATATATCTCTATGAGGGCAAATTTTACCTACTTTATGATTTTGCCTTGTATCTTAAGCCTTAGACTTCATAGTAGTTTGCATGTTAAATAAATAAATGAGGGGCTGAGGTTGTGGCTCAGGGGAAGAGCACTTGACTAGCACTTGTAAGGCACTGGGTTTGATCCTCAGCACCACATAAAAAATAAAATAAATAAATCTTTTTAAAACAATGAATGAATAAATAATGTGCTACCATTTTTATTTGTCTTTTTCAACAGAACTTCTCAGGTTGTTTTTGCCAGGATATTAAATCTTGAATCATAGTTGAACCTATATCAATAAATTATTCCCTATATCCTTAAATCCCATTCACTTCTCCAGCCTGGCTAGCACCACTAAGATTCATTCTCACAGATACAATGTGAGAATGGCAGTTAGTAAGATGGATACGATGACGTAGCCTATTATCCCAGTGGCTCAGGAGGCTGAGGCAGGAGTATTGCAAGTTCAATACTTCAGCCTCAGTAACTTAGCAAGGCCCTGTCTCAAAAGTAAAAAATTAAAAAAAAAAAAAAGGCTGAGAATGTGGTACAGTGGTTGAGCTCCCCTGGGTTCAATCCCTGGTACCAAAAAAAAAAAAAATGAAAAAAGTAAACAACACAACAACAACAAAAATTCTCTGGTTTTTGGCCTATAACAAGCAGGTTTGATGAAAGAAGTGAAAAATACAAACATCTTACATTGCCTTGGCTTTATATTTCTCTGACAATAATGACCATTTTTTCCTGTAAAGGCAGATGATTTTTGCTTCTGCCATTCTATGTCTCAGTAACTTACCAGTCCCATATTAAAGTTCTAATTTGAGATAGAATGATGATGAAGCATGAAAATCTGTTTCATTTTCAGTCTGTCACCCTCATTATCAGTTTCTAAACCTGATTGTTGGCAATGTCAACCCCACAGCTGCAGGAGATGAGAGTCTGATTTAATGCTGTGGTAGAGACTCTCTGGTATTCATAAGCAGCTCACTGTGCCAAGCCCATCTTTCTTTTATCTTTACAAAGTTTTAATGTGGCCCAAAAACATAATCTCAGAGAAGTATTGAGAAGGATGAGGAAGAGAGGTGACGAAGAGAGATTAAAACCAAGGAGTTTTTCTACTAAACTTAAGTGCTGCCAATTGCTCCACTTCAGGTGGCTTCTATGAATAAACGTACACAGAGGTGGCTTTGTCTACGAATAGATCCAAAAGACGGGGAAAGAGTTTATCTGACGATTCCTTCCCAGACATGGTCTTTGTGGGAGGCATACCTGAAAGTGTCCATTGAGAGTCATTTATTATATACATCTCCTTTTGGAATATAGGTAGAACCTGTGATTTGCTTCTAACTAAAGGCAATGAGAAGTTATTTCTTGAATCACACTTCATTTTATGGGAGAGGTGATGTGACATCACTAAAGGGGAATTATAAATGTAATATTAAAGATGAGTATGTTTTACCATATCCAACTTTTTCATAGTAGATCATAGATATATATTTTCTGATTGTCCTTATAAAAGAAAATTGCCACATTATAAACTGTTGCTGAAAAGGGCTTTATAATAGGGATGCAATTATGGGCTCTAGAACTGAGTGTGTCCCTCAGCTGACAGCCAGTAGGAAGATGTAGACCCTCAGTTATATAGCTGCAAGGGAATGGATTCTGCCAATGGCCTGAGTGAGCATAGAAGCTGAATCTTCCCTAGCTGAGACTCTACTAAGCATACAATCCAGAAAACACATTAATTACAACCTGGGCAGAGGAGCTACATAAAACACACCCTATCATCTAACACATAGTATGTGTGAGAAATTATTCATATTCCTTTAAGCTACTAAACTTATGGCATTTGGATACTAAGAAATCAAAGAACAAATATATTGTTAAGCTGAGAAAAAATATATCATAGACTTTATTTCCTCCCATACATAGGTTGTGTCATTTAGCCTGTCCAGGCAGGCATTGGAAATCTCTGTCATTGGAAATCTAAAACATTACCTCACATCCATTGTATCTAGTCTAGTCAATGAAGAGGCTTAGCGGTCTCTGCAAATCATTGTTGCCAGGCGCAGGGCTCCAAGATCTGTACTGTGGTATGTACGTGGCAGCTCCAGTTTGCCTTCTATGGTTGTACAACACCATACTTTTATTCTCTATCACTCAATTTCTAAATGTCTAAATTATGATATGAAGAATTTTGAAGAAAATAAATATTTTTTCATTTATACATTAGTCACTTAACTGGAATTTATTCCATGGTGTATTCAGTGATAAAATGGAGAGTGAAAACATCCATAGTACCTGTCTGCATGAAAGTTGAATGCATGTGGGTGAGGTCTAGAAAAATCATAGCATCTCATAAAATAACTGCAATTATAACTTCCCTCAGTGTTACAATAGGGAGATAATTGTGCTATAGAGATACAAAGATATTTGATATGTAATAATAATTAATACCTATGATTTAGTTTTAACTTGGTTCCTAATAGTATTCAAAGTATTCTCTATGCATTAACTTTTTTTATCCTTATAACATATCACTAGAAAAACTGAAATGTTATCATAAAGATATGGTAACATACCACATCTACATAATTACTAGGTGGCTGAGCTGGGAACAACCCCAGGCACTTGGAGCATGGCCTGATTTCTTAACAACTATCCAATACTGCCTCAAATCTGGGTGACATCATTAGTGGAATCATTGGAATTTTTTTTTTAAAAGCTTTGAGAGATGAGAGAAGTGTTTAATAAGAAAATGGGATAATATATTTTAGGCAGTATAAATATTATGCATAGAGGGATGTGAAAAAATGAATTATATAGAATTTAGGTAAAGAATAGCTGGTTGTAAATATGGAAAGAGTACCTTTATGCAAAGTAAAGTAGAAGAATTACAAGTTCCATTAGAGAATTTCTTCAATAATGCACTATTCTTAAAAGCCTTTCCTTCAACTATTCCCTTTAATCCTGTTTTAATGTTATGTGATGTTTATTTCTATTGTTTCTAACCTCAGCTCCCAAGTAATCAACATCATCATTGACTTTTGTATACATATTTGTCCCTCATTTTTCTCAGCATCATTAATTGTCCTCCACTCCTGTGGATTTTTTTCCTGTGGATTTTTGTCCTCCACTCCTTGGATCCCAGAACTCCCACAATAGATGCAGAAATATCAAGTTTCCGATATTACTATAGCTTTTAGTTCATTTTTCTCCCCTGAAAAATGGAATTTTCTTTTGTTTTATGACTCCAGACACACATTTCAACATTTTTGTTATATTTTATTAACACTAAAAATACTGTATTACGACATGGCCTGGCATTTTACACTATAGCAATAGCAGGTCTCACTAATATACTTTGCTTCAGGCTAAATTGTACCTGCATAGTTAGAATAAGGACACTGAGATTTTACTTGAGCATAGACAGATGTTGAAAATATAAATATTAATACTTCAACAATTCCTATAAAATTGTTGTCTCTTAATGTATTAAAATCAGAAAAGAGTATGACAATTTCAGAATGATTATAATGGTACCTCATATCCTTTTCAGTAAGTCTTCACTTGCCCCTAACTTTATAAGAACACTTCACAATCTATTAGCTACAAGAAATAAGAAAAGATCACAGTTCAAAATAGAGTTTTAAATTTTCAGTTATTTTATGGGGCTGCTCATATTTTCATCAACATATGGAATTTTTTCATATATAATCAGATTGAACATCTTAAAATATTTTAATGTGATTTGTTGATCACTTTGCGTTTGGACGCTTAGATTTTATGCCTGCCATAAATTAGGAACATCATTTTATAAAGTTCATATTTATATAAATTTTACCTTTAACACCATTTACTGAACATTCTTTCCTTAACTATCTGTAGTGCCAGCTCTGTCCTATATCATGTTTCAATATAGTCTGGGGTCAGCTTCTGGGCACTCTCTTCCATTTAATTCATCATGAATATCTGTGTTAATATAATATTATTACATAACAGAACTCTAAATGGTAGAGCAACCCCCCCAAACATACTGAATAATCTTACCAAAGCCTTATTAAAGCTGTGCAAATTTAATGCAAATTTGTAGAATCAAAGATTTCAAAGTAGTCTACTGCAATTCGTTTTGTTATTTCATTGAAAAATGATACTTTTTAATAGTCATAAACCTTCATTTAAAGAGATATAATTTAACAACTTATTTTAAAAATATTTTTCCTCATGCAGTTATGTGCATTATTTACTAGATTTACTGCTAAGTAATTTATAGGAGATATATTTAGTACATTCTTTAATGTGGTATTTTAATATGGTCTTATCCTCTGGCAAAGCATACAAGTCAGGTTACTGTACAAGACATTCTAAGTGAATTTTGAATTTAGTCCATCTGTCTATATTTTTTAATTTGAAGGGAAACAGGCTTTTATAGGATGTTCAGATAATACAGGCTTATTTAGCAGAAAATAAAACCACTGTCTCCATGAAAACAATTTCTTCAAATTAACCTTGGCATTTTGAAATTGTTAACCACTTAAAAACAACTACTTATTAAAAATCAGTATTATAGCTGGGCACAGTGGCACCCACCTGTAATCCCAGAAGCTCAGGAGGTTGAGGCAGTAGGATCTTGAATTCAAAGCCAGCCTCAGCAAAAGCAAGGCACTAAGCAACTCAGTGAGACCCTGTCTCTAAATAAAATGCAAAATAGGGCTGGGGATTTGGCTCAGTGGTCGAGTGCCCCTCTGTTCAATCCTCATTCCCCACCCTACAAAAAATCAGTGTTATTCCATTGCCCAAAGGCTTATCTTCTCTACACATTTTATGGTATATCTATATAATAGCATTTATGAAAAATAGTTTCCAAACTGTATGTCATATTCAAAATAAACACAGATCCCTATTTTGTTATGACCTATATATAATTTCTTCTATGTTCTAATCTTCAGTCCCTCAAGAAATATAAAACAGAGTAAAGCTGGAATAACAACTTTACTTTGTTAATGAAAATAATGTTATATTATAATAAAATAATTTATAAACATGATTTAATGAAAACCTTAAGTATTCTAGTTTTTAATTTTATGTCATCAATGCTAAAATGACATAGCTTTAATTTAATAAATTGATGTATCAATTTGCCAAATACCAAATTCATTTCATAAAGTCATTAAGTAAAACAAAATAAATTTTGTTTTCTCAGTATTATTTTGCCTAGACTAAAACATTTTGAATTTCCAAAGAAATATGCACATGAATATATACAACCTATTTTATTTACATAAGCTATAAAATTATTTTATAAAGTAAATTATAGGAAAGTAAAGAAAAATATAACATTAACATGAGTTCTGTGATGTAAAATATAACGTTTTCAGAACTAATTGGTGATATTTTGCCTGAGATATGGATGCAAAATTGCTATAGTTATTAATTTTAAATATTTGAGATATTAATTTTAAATAAAGTTAGATATTAATCTGCTTATTTTAACTAAAAAGTGTTACTACTATGCATGTTGAAGTGACTTTTTTTTTCCATGCTTAGAATGAAATGAATTTTGTTTGAACCTAATTCTCCATTGAAAACAGATAAATTCATGTTAATGGAAGTCAAATGGCATTAATCCCACAAAGCTGTTTTTTTTTGGGGGGGTACTGGAGATTGAACTCAAGGGTACTCGACCACTGGGCCACATTCCCAGCCCTATTTTGTGTTTTATGTAGAGACAGGGTCTCACTGAGTTGCTTAGCACCTCGCCATTGCTGAGGCTGGCTTTGAACTCGCGATTCTCCTGTCTCAGCCTCCCTAAGTGCTGGGATTACAGGCTTGAGCCACCGCGCCCGGCTCCACAAAGCTGAGTTTTACCTAATATTCTTTTCCCCTACATTTTTTGTCTCAGCAAAATAATATATGAGATCTGCAGCATTTTTATCTATTTCCAACTAAAAAGATATTCTAGAAAGTCATAGATATTTAGAGGCAAAATACTCTCACTTATTTACCCTTGTGTATATAATTAGAAGGTCATAAATATTTAATCTTTTCAAAAAATATAGACATTGATAATAAAATATTAAGTATTTATGCAGTATAACTCTCAATTTAATAAAATTTATTTCCTTATAAACTTTAATATTTTATAAATTAGAAAGAAAATATGTGCATGTTCCAGATACTAGTAATGGATTTTATAGGTTCATATCTTCAACTTCTTCTATAATTATTAATGATTATAGATGTTTACAAAACAGGAACAATAACAACAGCAACAAAAAACCTATTTGCTTTAATTTCCCTAACCGCTTCTAACATTCTTCATTTTGCATTTAGAATGTGAAAGAATTTAGTTTCTTCCATATTCTGAAGGAAAACAAAGGGAGTTGTGGGGATGAGAGATGAAGACAGAGACTCATATTAACAGCATTTATTTTGAAGTAGCTCTTCATTGGTAGATGTCCATGTAATAGCATTTATGGAATTATCATAACTACATATCATTAACACTTTGTAGATATAGAAACTCTTATTTGGAAAGATTAAAAAATTTGCAAAGGACAGGTGAATCTGAGATTAACAACCATGTTATTTCTGTCTGTTTTCTGAAGGAGGTCTTTACCTCTATTAGTGTATATTAAAATGTTTCTATTTTTTTCTACTATTCCTTCAACCAAACACAGATTGTGTATTATTGTAGGGAATGTCAATAATTGGGGGAAATTATATGTTATGCAAAACTGATGAGAAATACAAAGCTATGATTTTTATTTCCTTTGACTAAAGCAATTCCACTGGATAAGCATGGTAATGGCAGAAGCATTGTAAAGCAATGACTGAATGGGAATCCAACCATTAAGAAATGGCAACAGGTGGAGGCTACATTGCAAAATAAAATCGTATTCAAAATAAAATCATATTTGCAGTTGTGCTGTGGATCTTATGGAAAAATTCTTAGCATGTATGCATGCAAGAGACTGTGGTGTGCTTTTCTTCATACTGTTTTTCCAGCTTTGATTGTATTCTGTATGGATAGGAACCACTATCCCAAAGAAGGGATGTTTAGTAACACCTTTTTTTAAATCTAAACTCCATTCTTGGCATATATATCATTGAGAAGCAGAGCAGTCATGATCTGAGCACTCCACTTACCTATTTAGGTTATTCTGGAACATTTGTTCCAGAAGGCATTTAAAAAACAATGAACACCTGTATTTTCAGTGTTTATATTTTGGGGATGTAGATGTACTATAAGTCTCTATGAATCCAAATATCCATTGACTGAACATATTTTCATGGTGGTAACTACTGGAATATTTTGAGAGAAAAGAAAAGTTGCTTAAGTCACTACATTAGTTATTTTTATTGTAAAACCATCTAAAACACCCTGATTAAAAATTATTGGAATTTTAAAATATTTAGCTATAAGTGCTAGCCATTATTTAATCATCCAATGTGCAAAGCAGAGAAATAATCTTATTAATGGTTATAATTCATGTTCAGAATGCTGAAACATTTCAACTCAATTACAGAGTATAACCTTTGAACTTTAATAGCGACACTTCAGCTTTTATTGCTTAATTATGACAAAAAACAGATGTTTCTGGGTTTGTAAGTGAGAAGACAACTTAAGAACTGTAGTTATTCTAAATTAAAGTGCACAAAGCTATTTCAGTAAAAAAAAAATCTTGAAATTTATTTTTTAACAAATTTTGTGATCACAATAATATTCTTTATACTCAGTGCTCAAGCAACCAAAACTTGAAGATAAGATCTTGAACCTAGGAATGATTACTTATAATTTATTACTTTATTAAATATAACATATTCTAAGAAGAAATAAGCACTATTTAAAAGAGTCCTACTCTATTAAGGGTATTCTCATTTTTTAATTTATTTTATGTCTTTACATTTAGATTTTGAATCTGGAAAGTCTAATATGGCACAGAGTTGACATTACTACTTCAGTTCAAACTTAAAATGACACCATGAAGTAAATATTGCTGTAGGTGAGGATACTGATACTTACAGAGTTCAGGTAAAATTCTAAAATCACAAAGCTGATGCATGAATAATCTGGTTATCATATACTGGCAGAATGATGTCAAAGTGTCACTTTCTTGGCCTTTTAAAAATAGTGTATTATAGAGATAACAAAATGAAATGATATGTGTATTAAGAGTAATAGGAACTGTGGTGCAGAAAATAATAGACCTATAAAGAAAACACTAAGTAAGAATTCTTACTCAAGTATTTACTTGGTATGAAGAAAAACAGAACAAGAGGCAGAGAAAGTCACATCACTTTCATATTGTATTTTTCAGCATTTAAAAACAAGTGCAGTGTAGTTTTAATTTGTACTTGTCTAATTGCTAGAGATGTTGAACACGTTTTCATATATTTTTTGACCATTCATATTTCTTCTTCTGTGAAGTACTTTTTCAGTTCCTTTGTCCATTTATTGATTGGGTTATTGTTATTATTTTTTTTTTGGTGTTAAGTTTTCTGAGTTCTTTATTAGCCTGGAGATTAATGCTGTATCTGAGGTGCAAGTGGTAAAGATTTTTGTCCTGTTCTGTAGGCTGTCTGTTCACATTCTTCATTGTTTCCTTCACAGAAAAGAAGATTTTTAGTTTAATATTATCCTATTTATTGATTCTTGATTTTACTTCTTGTGCTTTAAGAATCTTATTGAGGAAGTCAGTTCCTAAACTGACATGATAGAGAGCTGGCCTACTTTTTCTTTTAGTAGGTGCAGAGTCTCCAGTCTAATGCTGATGTCCTTGATCCACTTTGAGTTGAGTTTTGTTGTGGGGTGAGAGATAAGATTTCAATTTCATTCTACTACATATGAATTTTCAGTTTTCCTAGCACCAGTTGTTGAAGAAGCTATCTTCTCTGTAATTTATGATTATGACAACTTTGTCTAGTATGGGATACCTCTATGTGGGTTTGTCTCTGTGTCTTGTATTCTGTACCATTAGTCTTCATGTCTGTTTTGGTGCCAATACCATGCTGATTTTGTTACTGTAGCTCTGTAATATAATTTAAGGTCTAAGTATTGTGATGCCTTCTGCTTCACTTTTCTTGCTAAAGATTGCTTTGGCTATTTTGGATCTCTTATTTTTCCAAATGAATTTCATGACTGCTTTTTCTATTTCTATGAAGAATGCCATTATAATTTTAGTAAGAATTGCATTAAATCTGTATAGTGCTTTTGGTATATGGCCCTTTTGACAATATTAATTCTGGCTAGCCAAAAACATGGGAGATCTTTCCATTTTCTGAAGTCTTCTTTAATTTCTTTCTTTAGTGTTCTAAACTTTTCATTATAAAGGTCTTTTACCTCTTTCGTTAGGTTGATTCCCAAGTATTTTATTTTTCTTGAGGATATTGTGAAAGGAATAATTTTCCTGATTTCTCTTTCAGCTGATATGTCATTGGTGTATAAATACAATTGATTTATTGGTATTTGATTTTATACTGCTAATTTGCTGAATTCATTTATGAGTTCTAAAATACTCTGATAGAGTTTTTTGGATCTTCTAAATATAGAATCATGTTGCCAGCAAATAGGGATAGTTTGAATTCATCTTTTCTTATTTGTGTCTCTTTAATAGAAATTTTTCTCTTGTCTAATTGCTCCGGATAGAGTCAGAATGGCAATTACAAAGAATACAAATAATAATAAATATTTTCAAGGATGTGGGAAGAAAGGTACTCTCATACATTGCTGGTTGGACTGCAAATTGGTGTAACCACCATGGAGAGCAGTATGGAGATTCCTTAGAAAACTTATGCATATGATTTTTTTCTCTGTTTGTTCCTGATACATCACAGGATTGTGTGAGCATGGAAATAACATAATGCAGTAGCCTTCTTATAAATATTACTAAATATAATTAATAATGCTAGATATTTTTCAATTAACTAAGGTTATACATTTGTGTTGACAATTAAAGAATGTTCTGCCAAACCTACATTTTCTTTCTTCTGCTCATCTAATTAATAATTTTATTCACATATCTTCCTTTAACATTCTTAGAAAATAACCACTGTATTGCAGAATCAAAATCTATTAGGGTAGCCCATGTTTTCACATTTTTCAGCTTTTCCAAAGTCTTTTCTAGCACAATCCACTCTTTCTTTGTCCAACCTTTATTTAATTATTTGGCTTCCTCTTTTGTCACCAACTTTCCCCACTACTTTTTATCTCATATGATGTATATCTTTTATCTGACCTCTAATGTTGGAGAAAATTTATCATATCCCTACTTTTATGCTCACCCAAAATAACTGGCATAGCAAAGCTATTTATGTTTAAAATTGAAATGGCTTTGCTCCTGATTGACCTTTGACCTCTAATTTTATTTGTCCAACTACCTACTTTACATATGTACTTGAATATTTATATGATTATGTAAGAATTTATTTTCCTCAGTCTACGTGTTTTTATATCCTCCAAATTACTACGATTGTAGAATTCTGAACCTCAACTTAGTACACATAATAGTTTTCTAGTTACAAAAGAAATCACTTTCAGATGTATCTAGTTTCCACTCATGCCTTTACCTCCTCTCTTTACCAATGTGAGCTACCCCCATTGAAGCTACTATATACTTTCCACTAATTAATTTTAAAAACTCCTAATTAATCTGTTTATTTACTGTTGGAAACCAAGTCAATTTCCAGTAAAGTGATACTAGAAACTAAATAGTTTTAAACCACTCTTCTATAAAAATGAATTCAAAACCAGACTAACAATAGTATTGTTAAAACAAAACAGCAACATATTTAATAGCTTCTCTTAAATAAAAGACAAATATTTACAACTACCTAAAAACCTGAATAGTCTGAGGGTCCTGCCTATCTCATCAGCCATATTACTCATCAAAACAGAACCAACACTTCTTGCTTGAACTGTATAGTCACCATGTTTTCCAGTTATTTAAACATGTTGCTCTTATTCTCATCTCAGCTCATTTGTATTTAAGATTTCTGAAAATCAGTTATTGGAATAGTTTATTCCCACTTATATGTGGATACCTATATT
The DNA here is from genome assembly GCA_028644305.1 of Xerus rutilus. NCBI lineage: Eukaryota > Metazoa > Chordata > Mammalia > Rodentia > Sciuridae > Xerus > Xerus rutilus. The sequence continues at coordinate 67,782,735 of CM053410.1, forward strand.
TAGGAACATATTCCTATGATTTCTATCCCTTTCCCACTCACCCTCCTTCCTTTCTTCCTGGGCTCTCCATCATCCTTTAATTCACAGAATAGAATTATAACACCAAGATAGCTCCTTTTACTTTTTTTTTTTACCACTCAATACCATAGTAGTGACTTATTTGAAAAGAAATATCTAATAAGAAGGTTGCTTAATATTGCAACAAATTTTTACAGAATTTTTGTAGCTATATTGCCTTGACTCATTCTTTTGCTTCCATCTAATGCAATCTAACTGTACAATTAGAAACTCTAAGAATACTCTCCAACCACAGTTTCTTTTACTAAAGATCTTAGTAATGTATAGTTTTTTTCTCTCTGAAAATAAAAGCAAAACAGATTAATTAGGTCTTTGCAAAAGTTTGAATCTTTAATATCCCCAAAGGCCCACATGTTAAAATTTGGTTTCCCAGGGTGGCACTGTTGGCAGACTTTGGCAGCTGGGGCCTTGTGGAATATCCTTAAGTCCCAAAAGGAAATGATAGGACCCCAGCTCCTTCCTCTTTCTCTTGTGCTTCCTGACCATGAGGTGGGTGGTTTTGTGCTGCCACACACTACCACCATAATGAACTGCCTCACCATCAGCCCAAAGATGACCAACCAATCTTGGACTAGAAACTCCCACACTGCAAACCAAAACAAAACTTGTCTTTTTATAAGTTAATTAGCTCATATATTTCTTTATAGTGACAGAAAAGTGACTAACATAGTCTCTAACTTTCAACTTTGATGTATATTATTTATTATGATTAATGCTTCCTTTTTTCAGAAAATGCATTTATTCCTAAATATATCAAGATCACAATATATGTATTATACTGTGGCAAAGTAGAATGTGAGCTATAAATTTATATGATAGTTTAAAAATATTAAGCCTATTACTATATGTACCTCTGGCAATATATTAATCAAACTTCCCAGAGTTTCATCTCTAAAATAGAAACAATATGTACTTCAAAATGCTGAATCAGGTTTTTACAAGGTTATGTATGCCATATATTTAACTTCAGAAATATATTAAAATTTGCTACATGATAATACTCAGTATTAAATGAAATTATACATTATGTTTAGTTCTCTTAGGCTGAGAAGAAGCTAGAATTACAACCTGGTTCCGCTGCAATAGCTCTCCCTCTCTTTCCAAATTCAGATGTGGTCATGATCCAATCCAATGAGGTGAGTAAATGGAAAAAAACAAAAATCGAAACTCTACTGATTTTTAAAGTACAGAGGTAAAACTCTTATGACCAGAAAAATATAATATAATTAGTTCAAATGACATAACTACCTATGAAGAGAGTTAAGTACAGAACTGAAGATTTTAAAATGAGCTTATCTTTTTACTTTGAAAAGAATCAGACTACCATTACTCAGATAAATGTAACAGAGAAGAAGATGAGATCCAATTAGCAGGAAGCTTTAGAAAAGAAGATATAAGCAGAAACAGGTTTAAGTACATGAAAGATGTCTCTGAGGGTTAACAGTGGAATACCTGCTGTTCTGTACAGAAAGATTAGTTACTGAGCTGATAAACCTGAAATGCTTCGGTAGGTTTGGGAAGGGAATACAGTTTTCAGACTGCAGGCAATAAATATGCAGAATCTGAATTTCAGATGAACTTTTTTTCTTTCTTTTAGCATAAATATACCCTGTGAATGTTTTTGATACATGCTTCTACTTATACTAAGAACATTCAAGATAAATATCACATGATCTATTCATATGTGGAATCTAAAAAGTTATTCTTATAAAAGTTGGGAGTGGAAGAGCAGTTACCTGAGGTTGGAGGCGATAGGAAAGTGGGTAGGATGGAGTGAGATTGGTCCAAGGATAAAAAGCTACTGTTAGATAGGAAGAAGAAGAAGTTCCGGTGTTCTTTGCATATGAGAATGATTAGAATCAATGATAACATATTGTTTAATCCAAAAGAGGTAGAAAGTGATATTTGAAGGTTCTCATCACAAAAATAGAGATGTTGAAAGCATCATGTTGAAAAGTGTGTTGAAAAGATGTTGAAAGTGTGTTATCTTGATTTCAGTATTGTCCAATGTATACATGTATCAAATTACCACATTGTGCTCCATAAATACATACTCTTATGATGTGTCAACCATAAACAAAATATAAAAGAAGAAATTAAAATTTAACTAAATCACCTATATTTTACCAAACTTACAGGTGGACCACAATATTATTTCCAAAAGAATATGATGTTCATATGAATACAAAGTCGAAATTCATTATCGAGATATGAATTAATCATTTATACTTGATTTTGCATTTTAATCTTTATCTTATTTTGTGATGTAATGTATTTCCTATCAATTTCTTTTTTCTTCGGACACTTTTTTTTTGCTGATGTAGCCCATCTTCATTTTCAAAATTTAAATTGTCACAGAATTTCAGAGTGTGCTCTTGTCTTTCAACTTGTTCATTATTTAGCCACAGAGAAAAACAAAACAACAACAAAATAACTGTGAACACATAGCTATGAATTTTTTGAATGAATTAGACAGACTAAGGAAAATGAAATGAAAGCTATGTGTTCCTATTGAATTCTCTTTAACCATTATTTAATTTCAAAGGTTTGGACTAAAGACTTTTAACTCCATTTAATTCAGAGAAATATTAGAAATAGCTGTAGGACCTAATCACAAATTGATTTTATTCCAAAATATGTTGTACTAAATTCTATTATATAGTCATGTGTCAAAATTTTCTTATTTGCTTTCCTCATATTTATTGCTTGTATTTTTTGAAACATATTTAGACAGCTTTAGGTTTACACAAAAGATTTCATTTGACCTTTCTGATGTTTGAAGTTTTTTCATGATTAATTTTGAACATTTGGCATGATGATTATCCCCAATGAATGTTATTTAACCAATCTGCAAAATAAAGAAAATGTATATATATATATATATATTCTATAAAACACTACAAGACAAGAATGTTCTTTTTTCTGTAATTCTAAATCCAAAGTAAATCTTCTCTATTTTATGCAAATAAGAGATTTGCAAACATTTTACTTCTAGCAAGTAAAATAGCCACAAGCCATATAACAATGTTTTGACTGACAAAGGACTTTATATACAGCAGTGATCCTATAATATTATAGTAGAGCTGAAAAGTGCCTATCTAGTGATACCAAAGTCATCCTTACACCATAGTGTTATGCACTCACATTTTGTGATGATGCTAGTGTGTATAGACCTCTTGCACTGCCAGCCATACCAAAGTATGACCCATACAACTATGTACAGAGCATAATACTTTATAATAATGACAGATTACCTTGTTATTAAATTATGTATGTTCTATACTATAATTTTAATCATTATTTTAGAATGTACTCCTTCTACTCATAAAATAAAAATGTGTTGTAAAACATTGTGCTGTATTATGACAGCAACAACTTCATACATCTTGTGTTTACCACATCTCTATTTGCATTATCTTCTTTTGTGCTTGGTTTAATCCTATGTTGATTTGTTCATCATAGCCTCTTAGTATACAAAATACACTAACACTCTTGCCAGGAGGAGACCACATCCAGTGACTGAAAAGGAAACCCATTTTAAAGTGATTAAGAACTACAAAGTTGGAAAATAAATGACCTTTACTGCTTGCCAGGCAGACATTTTTCATCCTACCATCTATATGGTCTTAACCAGAACAAGATGACTAATGCTGTTGAGAATCTGCTTCATGCAGTATCTTAAAGACACATCTGCACTCTCATGTTCATTACAGAACTGTTCTCAACAGTCAAGAAATGGAAACAATGTAAGAGACCATCAACTGATGAAGGGATAAAAATATATGGTATGTGCACATATGGATACTTTTCAGTCATAAGAAATCCTGTCATCTGTCACAAAATAGATGGGAAGGGAGGTCATTATTTTAAATGAAATAAGCCAGGCACAGAAGGACAAGTGCTATCTGACCTCATTCACATGTGGCATATAAAAATGTTGATCCCACAGTTGTTGAGAGTAGTACCATAGTTGTGGAGACCAGAAGGATGGGGGAATATGAGAGAGAGTGGGGCTAGGATGACCAATGAGCAACTTAGTGTTATGTAGATCAGAATGAAGTTCTGGTGTCCTATTGTGCAGTAGAGTGACTATACATAACAAAAATATTCCATATATTTCAATAGAAGAAAATGTTTTCAAAGTTCTCACTATAACGAAATGGCAAATGCTTGAGGGGATGAGTATGTTCAACTTGTATCAAAACATTACATGATGTCTACTAATATATTTTAATGTGTTTTTATGTACCCATTTTTAAAAAGCTAAAAAAAAATGCTTTACTAAAGACAATGACCTTATGAAAATTTGAGAAAGATATATATTAGATGTGAATAAACTTCTAATTACTTGGATTAAATACCAGAAACAGAAGCATATCCCTCTGAGCATCGTGATGATCATGGCCCAAACCAAGACTTGTTTGCAATGCTGAAAGTCTGACACTGAATATGATGCTGAACATACTGCTAGATCTGGGTGATTGAAATGGATTAAGAAATATTACTTGCTCATTGTGGTGATACTAGGGAGGCTGAAGCAGGAGGATGACAAGTTTGAGGTCATTCTGGGCAACTTAGCATGATCCTTTCTCAAAATAAAATGAAAAAAGCACTAGAGATGTAGCTCAGTGCTAGAGCACTTATTTAGCATGCATGAGGTCCTGGGTTCAATTCCCAATACAAAAAAAAAAAACCAGTTATTGTATACTGTGAAAATGAGTGGTAAAAAATCTGTGAGCGCTAATATGAAAATAGCTGAACAATCTGGAAACTAGATAAACTCGATTGTGGAGAAAAATGAATTCCAGAGCAAATCCTGAATATGGATAAAACCTTCCTATTCTGAAAATAGATGCATAAAAGGCCTTTTATCCATTAAAATGCTAAGTTAATGCGAACTTTCAATGCTTTTTAGGAAGAGATAATAAATAGTCTTTCTTGGGATCAATGTCACAGGCTACAGATTGAAACCATTTGTTATCTGGAACAGTAAGAACCCCAGGGCCTTTTGCATTTCAAGAAGCATGTACTGCCAGTGTACTGCAGAAGCAGTAAGAGGTCAGGGATAACCCAACTCCTCTTCCAAGATGCTCCCCTGAATTTTATGCCAGCAAAATGGAGAAGTGTTCTTTTGAGAAGAGGATGCCTTTCAAAATTTTGCTTATCATCAGTAATGCTCTTACACATCTCCACTTACTGATGATCTTATCCCAATAGCAAAGTGATGTTTCTCCTTCCAAACATCATCTCTTTGATCCAACCAATGACTAAAGACACTCTATCTAAGTAACAGCTTCACCCAGGCTAGTGCTTCATCAGAGGAAGACACCAAGAAGACTGTACAATTCTCGAAGCATTATAGCATCTAAGTCTGGATCTAAGCATCTCTTGGCCTTCATCATGACTTGAAAGAGTTTGCCAAGATTATGGAAGTTACAAAAATCAACAATGCTGTGGTTGAGATGGCAAACAACTTTAACTTGAGTATAATGAATCTCCTATTGGTGGTTGCTAAGGAATTAACTAATAAAGAGTTGGAACTGGGATAGGAACACATAACTCAAGAAGAGGCAAGAGCAAAAGGAATCCATTAAAGAAAAAAGAAGTCCCAAGAAAACTCATAGTGAAAGGTACAGCAGAAGCTTTTGCAGAACTCCAGTTACTTAAAAAGTTGAAAAATGTGATCTCCAATCCCACCAGGGTTTCCTTAACACAGGAATGTTCATGATGCATTATCTAGCTGCCAGCATATATATAAAAAAAAGAAAAAAGAAAAAGACAGAGAGAGGAAGAGAAAAACAAACCAAGCAAACCACTGAAGACTTATTTCTGAAGAATGACACCTCCTGAAAAAGAGCCTCAGGAAGGTCCTTTATGAAGTATTTTAGTAGAAGCATTACTGTCAAAGAAAATGATAGCTCCACATGCATGATTACCACTGGAGACATTCCCATGGACAAAATGTGGCTGTAGAAGACAGCGATAGTCATGATCGTGAACTTGTACAGGCCTAAGTTAATGACCGCTTGAGTCTTAGTTTTAATTTAAAAAGTTTTTAAAAAATGAGTAAGCAAAAATATTTTTTAAAAATAAAAGCTTATAAAATAAGGGTACATAGAAATGTATTTGTGTTTTAAGCCCAGAATTATTACAAAAGAGTAAAAGAATGTTTTGAAATACCCTGTACAGGTACACTGTGTTTTTAACCTTTTTACCATATTTTAGTTGTACATTTTGACATTTAGATGTTTACATACACAATACTTACTGTGTTGTGATGTCTACAATGTTTAGCACAGTGACATGCTATACAGGTTTATAGCCTAGAAGCAACAGGTTGTATCATATTGCCTGGGCACATACTAAGGTATATCACCTGTGTTTGTATAAGTACATTCTATAATCATTTCACAACAGAAAAATCACTTAACAATGCATGTCTTAGAATATGCCCTGGTCATGAAGTGACACAGACTGTCTTATGTTTCGTGGGCCATATGGTCTCTGTACAAACTACTCAGCTTTGCCATGTAGTGTGAAGGCAAACATGGATAATATGAAAATAAATATTTTGTGTTAAATAACTTTAGTTTGTAAGCACAAAGAAATCAGAGTCTTAAAGTGATTGTTTTTATCTGATTCTAGTCAGAACTGTAAAGATTAACAACAAAATTCCTGATTTAATTATTCAGAAATTAACCATAGTCTCTCATTTGGGGATGAACCATAAGTTATTGAGACTAATAGTAAAGTAAGGTCAATTCATTCAAGTCCTTTAATATATTGTATCTCATAAAATCAAAGATATTCTAGCTAATTTATCAACACCTAGATATGAAATAAAACCTACGTACAATTGTTCATTTAAGTAAGCTTATTTTTTTTATTTTTATTTTTTTGGCACCAGGGACTGAACTCAGGGGCACTCGACCACTGAGCCACATCCCCAGCCCTATTTTGTGTTTTTTATGTAGAGACAGGGTCTCACTGAGTCACTTAGCACCTCGTTGTTGCTGAGGCTGGCTTTGAACTCGCGATCCTCCTGTCTCAGCCTCCCTAAGTGCTGGGATTACAGGCGTGAGCCACCACGCCCGGCTTAAGTAAGCTTATTTATCAGTAAAATATCACACATATAACCAAACATTCTAATTTTTAGAGTCTGATGTAATATCAATAGAGGCTAATAATATTGGACATATTTATTTTCTAAATAAAGATTTTAAATTAGCTTAGAAAGCTTGAATAAAACACATGACTTTAGACTACAAACTTCTGCAACTATAGAGTTTCAAGGGAAATTTTCATATAACTCAAGTAAGTCACACAGAATACAATGCATCTGATTATATGGTATTTTAGGAACTCAGAATTTTATTACATCTTTTAGAATGGCACATTAAATTTGATGCAGCAAACATTTTATGCACATCATGAATATTTATTTATGTAAGCTCAGCTGTTAAGGCCATGACTGAATTTCTGATTTTCTGAGCTTGTTAATGCTGTAAAACAGAGTGGAATGATTAAAATACAGCAAGAAAAAGGTATATGAGTGAGAAGAAAATTTAATAAAATTGGCTTGAAACAATAAGTTGAGGAATATTACTTTCAACTGGTTAAATGGCACTTGTTAAATAAAATAAGCTAAGAATATAGAAGAGTAAAATTAGAATTTATATACATTCTGATATTAACTCACAAAGAGTAGGGTAAATAAATCAAACATGCAGAAAAATTAGCATATACTTATTGATAAATGTGATATATTAAATAAAACATTCGTAGAGAAATTACAAAGAAATTTTAATTTTACCTAAGAACGGTATAAAATGCAAAGTAAAAGTCAGTGGTTAAAACAAAATAAGAATACATTTTATAGAGATTTTAAATGAATCATTGAAATCACTATTGAGACTAATAGTTGAGTATCAGAAGACAGTGTTTTAAAATAAACAGATAAATGTGAACAATCTTATGGAGGTACAATTGAAAAGTTTGCTTAAAAAAAAGGCAATATAAGTTAAACTATAAAGATACTCAAAACATTTAAAGTAAATATCAAATATTTTAATATTAAGAAAAATTTATTAGGTAGTAGCTCATTGTCATATTTAGTGACCAAGGCTCCTTAATGTTCCCCTCAGCTTACCAAACTCTACCCTGCTTTCTTCCTGAGTCTAGGAGTTTGATATCCCTTTTAGTAGAACTTTTTTTTTTCTGTAGACAAGTTTTTTTAAAAAAAATCTTCTTAATTGTAGATAGACACAATACTTTTATTTTATTTATTTATATGTAGTGCTGAGGATCAAACCCAGTTCCTTACGCATGCCAGGCAAGTGCTCTACCATTGAGCCACAACCCCAGCCCAGAAAATTTACTCTAGGAGCCTAATTATAAAATCACTCTCTGCCTCCATGAAATGTGAATGATTTTTATAGACTTGCTAGTTTCAAGACCTGAAAGTCATTTCTTGGAAATATAAGTATCCAGAAAGATAGCACTCCACCTCCTGGCCTCTCTGTGTGTTTAGGAGACTGAATCAGTTATATGCTTGCTCTAGACTATGAAGCCATCTCCTGTCATGAATATTTGAGAAAGTTTATGTTTCCTTTGAGTGAGGCTATGTAGAAACTAAGGGTGTGTTTACACGTCCTCTGCAAAACTCCCCACCCTTATTTTCAAGGGAGTTGCAATAGACCTAAAGTTTTCTCACCAGTTTTTCTTTTTCTTTTTTTCCTGGTTTAGATAGTAAAATATCTAATAAATTATTTTGGAATAAAGGATATTATCAGGCTAATTAGAATTTAAAAACTGCTTTCCCTAATTATCTAGATAGACAAAGCAAAATTGCTAGGAAGAATTATTCCAATAATTCCTCTTCAATTTTATTTTGCTTATAAATGTCAAATAGTTAAGAGCTTTTTCATAAAGTAAATACAAATCATTGCTATAACAAGGTTGATAAAAAAGAATTATTTAGTTATTTACATACCAATTATCTTTATTCTTTATAAATATAAATTTTGGGTAGGAACCAATTTTTCTGAAATGTAAGTATTTTTAAAGTAAGAATAAAATGACCAGTTAATGTGAAGTAAATATTGTTTATATCCCTAATGACTTTATTATTGATTTCTTACAAGTTATTAGAGCAATATTTCCAATACCTTATATATTTATGTTAGATAGACTAGTATATTTAGATCTTAACTTTTAGAATTCATTTTTTCCCAGATAACAGCAATAACTTGTTTATATGGTACCATGTGAAATTTTTATTGGTTAAAATAATATATATATGAAAGTTGAAAATCATTTGGCCTACCTATCTGGTGTTAGGTTGGTCAGTCACGAGCAGGTGAGAAGGGAAAGGACAATAAAGGGCAGTAAGGAAGAGGGAACACATCAGACATATGCATTAAGAAAAACCCATGACCCACAAAATAGAGACCACTGGGAGTTTTGCTGGATAGGCAAGTATCTGAAACATGGGAGCAACAATGCCCAGCTTGCTGCAATAGATGATTACAACTCCTTAAGGGAACTGTCATGAGCAGCATGTGTAATTAATAATTACTTGGAGGTGGATTTTCTTTAAATGCGAGTGTATGTCCAATCACAATAATCATCAAATATAATTAATTAATGCAAAAAATATTGGGTGTTCTGGAGCACCCAACTAGCATTTGATGCACACTAATCAAACACTATAGGTAAGTTACACTATCCTAGAGGAGTTAAGCACTACCTGCAATTTACACAATCCTAGGGCAACTAAACATTACAATTAATTCATATAATCCTAGGGCAACTAAACATTACAATTAATTCACACAATCCTAGGGCACCACAAGCCCCAAAGTACCTCTGATGCCAGGTTACTTCTCTTAGCCAAAAAGCAGACTCTGTCCTTGTCTGGTGGTTCTCTTCAGCCAAGGGCTGGACATCAGGGAATGGTGCAGCTGATCCAGGGACAGACAGCAAGATGGCCGGTCTCACTGATGTCCTTGGAGCAAGCCCAAAAATGTAGCAGGGAAAGCAGTTTAAAAGCAGTTCCAAGTTGGTGGTGTGGGCAGAGTTGGTGGTGTGGGCCAGTGATTGGTTACATCCAGCAAAAGCAATGTCTATTGGTTATGTCCAGTGAGACAGTATAATTGCAACTGGGCCTTTCTTTTTGCATGTGCATGGGCTGAGCCCCCCTATCAATCATAACCAGTAGGTCTACTGTTAGGTGCCTCTCACTGTTCCTTTGTCAATTACATGGGCTAGGCCCCGTGGAGCCCCCTATTGCATGGGCTGAAATTTCTATTGATTACAGGCCTACAGTTAGGTGCCCCTTGCAGCCCTTGATTGCATGATCTGGGCTCCCTATCAATTGTAAGCCTACAGTTAGGTGCCTTTTGGGCCCCTATCATTGCAAGTGTAATGCCCAGACTCATGAGACCAGCAGAGACCCACCAGGAGTCTGATCCCGATGCAATTACAAAAGGGGTCTTTTATGCAAGCAGGGTCCGCACACACCTTCACCGATGCAGCGGGTAGGGAGGTGTGGCCCCAAGTCTAGGGGAGCAGGGATTTTTATGGATTACAATCGCAAGCAGAGGAGTGCATGCCTTGGCGTTACATAATTGGGTAAGGGAAAGGGCGCGCTGGGGGACAGTGGTCTTGTCGCTATAGGATTGGGTAAGGGAAAGTGTGTGCAGTATGAGGTCAGTTGGCCTTTAGGCTGATAGGTTTGGCTGTGGTGGGCCCAATGTCTAGTTTCCTGATTGGTTGGCCCAAATTGCAAACCGACTTACTGGTGCCTGAGCAGAATGCCGCTAAGGGTGTTGCAACTTTTCAGGAACTGGGTGGGGGCTGCTGATTTGGGGACAAAGGTCAACAGTCTCAAGATGGCATTGGTCCTGTCCTCTCACAAGCAGGCATGACTAAGCAAGTCAGTGGCTGTTGTTCCTTATGGCCAGCGACCCAGTGAGTCCCCGGCATGTCCAGGCATGCCCATGGCATATGCTCCTTACAGGAACTATTTCTTCAAACCATGGGGAACCTTATCAAAGCAGACAAGCTTTAGGAAAATGAGGCTGTTTTGTTAGAACTTCTTCCAGGCACAGTTAAATATAATACCTTAAGGGAATGACTAGCTCCAGACTATGTCACCACTGACTATGGCCAGGATGTGAGAACCCTCCTTCCCTTACCATCAAACCCCGTCTCCACCACCCCTTGTGACTAGGTTATCATGACCCTCACATGGGAAATTTGGCATAGAAACTTGCACTGTTCTGAAAACTCTGATTCCCTGAGGGCTGCACCATTTTTTTCAGAAACAGTCCAGATCACTCAGTGCATATACTGTCTGCTTCTCTCTCTTATTCTAACTGTCCAAAAGAAACTCCTGCCTGCTACTATTGTAACTCATCCGAAGTCCTGGAAAAATGATGAGAACCAGTTCCTAGAAATTCCTGTGGTGGCTCTGGCTCTGTGAGTCTCCTTGTGTAATAACTGAGCAACAGGGAATCCATCTTGTCTCCCGCAGCCATCTTAGAACACTTAAAGGTCAAACACCAGTTCTCAGAAATTAAAAAAGAACACAGAAAGTCCCTGTCAGCCCCTGCCAGGCTGGATGGAAAACAGGATATCTAAACTGCAAAGCTAACCACAAAATTTTGCTTCTGTGCCATGGCTTGCTTGCATTGGCTAAAATATTATAACTGAACTCCCCAACTGCACCCCACCTGTTTGTGGTTTTTACCTTTATATTCTCATTAAAAAACCTCTCCAGCGCACCATTCTAGCACACCACTTTGGGTGGCTGAATTGGTGGCTGCTGGCCAGCTCAATAAAGGCTTCTTTGGCTCTACATAAATGCTCTGGATGAGTTTCTGATCTTTTTTTGGGTATAATACTTGTCTACGTGATCTGTGACAGACAGTGTCACAGGAATATGACATGAGGAAATGAGAAACAAAAATGATTGATTAGAAAACCCCAAGGAAGATAGAAAAGGCATTTTTGAAGGCAAGAAAAAATAATAAATTAGAAGAAAAAATAAAAGAGTAAAGAACAAGAAAATTTTGGAAAAAACAGAAGTTCTATTCTCTGTGTATAATTTGGGGAAAAAAGAAAATGTGAACTAGAACTTGAAGACAATATAGCAGAAGACAATGATACTTTTCAAAAGATTTAAGTACATATATTTAAGTATATATACATTTAAATTGCAGTAGAAAACTCATCTGCCTATGTTAAAATTGTGTATCTTCTATTATGAATGCATTATATTATTTGAAATGATTTTTAGTGTGGACCACATGTCTGATGCTATCAACTCTTATTGACAAGAGTGAATGTGTTCAGTTTTAAAATGTGGAAAGAATATAATACCCAAAAGAACTACATGAATAATGAATGATGTAAAATGGAACAGATGTATTTTTAATAACTCTGATGTAATAAATATTAATTTCAAAATTTAACTGTGCTGTCTTTCAGGTCTGTGAATATATGTTACACTAAATATCATACACAAAATAAATGTTAAGCTTTCATGTGAGCATCAGGATGATATATGTAGCACACATTACTGTGATTCTACAGTTTTATATTTCTGAGATGCCAGATTTAAAATGATTAGAAAAATACTATGCTAATAATAGAAATGTGTTAAGTGATTCTGTGTTAAATATTGCAAATAATAATTAATAAACCTCTATCCAATAGTAGTATCTCCCACAGCAGTAGAAATCAAATTCAGACCTTTGAAGATTCACATTGTCAGCAGCAATGAATTTTCTTTTTTGCAAACTTAAAATCTATTAATTAATGTTCCCCAGTATCTCTTGATTTATGCTGCCACATTATCCAGGGATAAAATTTAGCACTTTCAACTGCATTTTCAATAAGTATGCATAATTTTCACAAGTATATTTCTTTAATTTTTGATGCATAAGAAAAAATTCTTATTAAAGATATCATTATAAAAATTTTAATAATTTTCTTCACCTTTATGTGTTCACCCTGACTTTGGAGTAATGAAGAAGTTAAATGGATTTATTCAAATAACACTATAGAAAATATACTTTGCTTTGAATTTACCAAACAAAAATTCTTTATCAACTGAAATAAATTGTGCAACCCCCCTTTTCTACTTCTTAATTTCATTACTACTGGTTCATTGAAAAAAGTAAAACATGATTAGTGGTAGCATAGACTTTCCTGTGTCAAGGAAGATCAGTGTTATCTAGTTTTATGATCTTGGCATATCTAGAACTCTGTTTCATATGAATCTAGGTTATCAATTTGTTTTGGTGAAATCTTGTCTTATGAACTATGATATCAGTTTTTCAATGAAGTTTGTTCATTGGTTAAGAGTAAGACATATGGTAAACAACAGCTAACCAAATGAGGACATTTTTATTTGCATGCCATATCATGCCTCTTTTTCTTATTTATATAAATACTTTTGGCTTCATGTGGCAAAAATCAACTGTACATTATTATATATATTCATATATAAGAAATAATCTATGTTAAATATATGTATATATTATCTATATAGGAGATGTTTATATGAATGTTTTCATTTATTATCACATGAATATATATTCTATATACAGGTATGTATGTATATATACATATATGTGCATGTATATTACATATATGTGTGTGTGTATGTATATTCCTTGAGGTCAAGGGGACTATTTTCATGAATTTACTATTGCCAATGAAATTTTACCAAAGGTGCTCAGTAAATACATACTGAAATTATAAATACAAATTACTTTGGAAAAACATTAATGGAACAATTTTAATTTAAGATACAAATGTATTTTCTAAAAAGAAAGTGATTATTCAATTTCTTTTCCTTGATGATTTATGCGTTTTTTCAAATGTGATAAAAATAAAGAGAAAAGGGGGCTGGGATTATGGCGCAGTGGTAGCGTGCTCGCCTAGCACGCATAAGGCACTGGGTTCGATCCTCAGCACCACATAAAAATAAAATAAAGATATCTTGTCACCTACAACTAAAAAATAAACATTAAAAAAAAAAAAAAAAAAAAAAATAAAGAGAAAAGCACATACATAACCAAACACATATACACACTCTTTACTATTCTTTTGCCCCTGAAAACTGGTTAAAAAATAAATAGTAATCTTCAAATTGTTTCACAGTCAATGGAAAATTATGTTTTCTAAAATATCCTGTAAGTAATGGAGAATTATTTCAATCAAGTACTGCATAGAATACTTGTACATTTAATTTATAGGAAAGGTTAATTGTATTGCTCTGTTAGCATGGCCTGCTTGAATGCTGAATCCAGGAAGCATAAATGATTTTTAAGTACACAGCAAGAGGCATGGATTTCCCCTAGGGTTATTCCTAAGGCTTTTGTGCTCAGTGAAGCAACAAGAGATGTTACATATCTCTATGGTGATTGTTCTCAGCATCCCTGAAGTTTAAGCCCTAAAGATCAAGAGACAAAAACTCAATAATGAATGGATTTCTGATGCTAGCTTCTAAACAAAACAGTAACAGAAGTGGCTTTCTTACAATAATATAAAGCCCCTGCAACTGAACCCATTGTGATAATGTCTTGATTCACTAACTGATATATGACACTTTTCCATAAAATTGGGAAGACTATTCTATTGAAGACATTTTAAACTATAATCATATTTTTTTTCTTTAGAGAAGAGTAAATGGTTGACAAAAATATGGAATAATGGAATGGATGCGATTTAGAATAATGTGTATTATATACCCCTAACAATTTGAATATACCATTGCTAAAAGTGATGTAAATGATACTTGACATCATTTAAATGTTGGCATTGAGATTTGTTAGAAATGACTTTTTTTCTTGCCTGATTTCCCAATTCAGTGCTGGCAAATGATATACTATTAAAACACTTTGGCTCTGAAGCTTTGAAAGTGTATGAATCTGATGCATAGACTTAAATGCAGGAATCAAAATAATGTTAATTTACTGTTTTCTGAACTATGGAACTTTTCTAATGCAATGATTCCTTAGCTGGTCTGCAAAGAAATCAAGAGTGTAAATGAATTATTGATAATGTTGTTTATGATAAGATACTAGATTCAAAGTTGCATCAAGTTGTGAGTGAAAATTAATATTGAAGTTTTGTTTTCTTTTTGGCAAAGCCTTTATTCATGGATACATTTGTGGAAATGAAAATAAAATAAGAAAATGAAAAGAGGTAGGCAAACCCATTTATTCTTTGGTATGAGAGACTTTAGCCTAGCTATAATTCCCACATTAATCTTACTTTCCTCTTTCATGAACACGAAGACTGAGAAAAATATCTATTGATCCCTTAATAATTCTATTTCTTTGGTGATACTTTTAAAATGATTTAAGTATAAGCTGGGCAGGGTGGCACACGCCTGTAATCCCAGCACTTTGGGAGGCTGAGACAGGAGAATCGCAAGTTCAAAGCCAGCCTCAGCAACCGTGAGATGCTAAGCAACTCAGTGAGACTCTGTCTCTATATAAAACACAAAATAGGGCTGAGGATGTGACTCAGTGGTCAAGTACCCCTGAGTTCAATCCTCAGTACCAAAAAAAAAAAAAATTAAGTAGAGGTATAGTATTCAAATATAAGTTCATTCTTCTTAACTTTAGCCTCTTTGATGAATATTTTGAGATTATAACTACATCATTAATGGTAATAAGCATTTTTCTATGCGTTTAACTGTTTTTTAAGTGATCATATAGTGTTTCATTATATGCATGTAAAATTATTTAACCAAACATTTGAAAACCAATAGTTGCTAGAATATTTTATGCATTAATTATTCACACACATGCATGTATTATATTCAATAATCATTTTTTGATTGCTGGGACACACATGTTAGCATGTTTAATTTGGAAATAGTTTTTAAAATTTCCCTCCATAGATTTACATTTACTATGCAAGCAACTTGTGTGATAATTGTATGATTTTTTATTCCCAATAAAGTGTTTTTTCTTAAGTTTGTCATAAACCTTTTTAATTCAAATTCTGTAAAATTGAATACAATATTAAATTCAGGTATTTTCTCTTTTAACTGATTTTAGTCATCTTTTCATACATTTATAATTTTTCACATCAATTGCATACTTAATTTATTTAACTTTCAGAATTTCCAAGATATCTATTTAATAGTTATCTCAGCATTTTTAAAGTATTGTGCTTTTAAAGTATTGATATGATTATAAATATGTATTAATTTATAACAGCAATTGCTTTAAAAATTGTTTAAACCTACCAATGGCTTTGATTTATTTGGAATACATAACTGTAGCATATTAAAAATTAAAAATATATTATTTGTAAACTCCCTGGGCTATAGAGGAAATGACATGGGCAACATGTCTTTGACTTTTTAATGGCATAAAGAATCTAATAAAAGCTGTTCTTCAGAAAGACGTTTAAAGAATAAAATTATCTCTATGTTAATTTGAAAGCTTTATATACTTGTTAAGTCAGCTTTCTAACATAGCTGGAAAAAATTATTGTTTCAACATTTTAGAGTTATTTTTATATAGAAGTAGCTACTAAAATCATCCAAATAATTATAAGTATTTCTTTATGAAATACGAATGCTCAATATTAATGCAAGTCACGCAAAGAAAATAATCTATATTAATTTCTCTTTCTTGTTCAAGTTCCACATTGTCACCTTTCCAGTATTCAAACATTGTCAATATATTGCTTCTTAAAAATGATTTTCAGAAATCATATCATGCATCCATTATCATTTGCCCATTAATATATATGATACCTATAGTATAATAAATATTTTATATTTATTATAATATTTTAATTTATTATTAATTTATTAAAAGTTATCTACTAATAAATATTAATACATTCTGTAAGAATAAAATTATTATTTGGGTATCACACTGGTTATAAAATAGTCAAAAATCTTTTAGAGAGAGATAAGCATTCTTATAGGCTAATGATCAAGACAGGCTGGGTCTATGAGGAAAAGTAAGGAAGAATCAACTCTGTCTGAGAAGCTGTGAAGTGTGTTATCAGAGATGTGTGTCAATGAACTGAATGATCAGGAATCTTTCAAGCAAAGAAAATGAAAATTCAATACAGATCAAGCTAAAGGAGTTCCATCAGATTCATATGAATAAAAGAGAAAAGAAAAAAAAAAGCCAGGAAAATATTAGCATCTGTTGTGATTTGGAAAGACTTGAATAATTTCAGAGCCATTCAAGAATGATGACTTTAATAAGGTAGAGCATTGAGAAAATGTCACACTAGAAAAAGTAGTAATCCAGATTAGAAATTTAGCATTTGGCAAGTTACTGGGAACAATTTAAAAATTAAAATCTGGGGATATTTTTATTTAACTTATTATATTGAAAGTTTCACCTGACAATATGAGGGAGGAAATTGAAAAAAGAGAAAATTATAAGACTATTATTGTAACATTTCAGAGCAACAGAGCAGGGGAAGATACATAGGATAAAGTAATGATGTAAAATTCAGAACAGCTGATGATTATATACAACTACTGATATGAGATTGTCATATTCTTGCTTGATCTGATGGTAATAAGTCATTTCTATAAAGATAAGGGAACAGAATAAGAAAGATTGGAACACCAATACTTGGAAATGCTAAATTTCAGACAGTAAAACATATCAAGTAGGAAGTCATTGCCTTTCCCATCATGATTTGTACGTACAATGCAAATCTCATGTATGTGATTTTTTTTCTGTTTATTGAAATAAAAATAATAAATATAACCTCTATTAAAATTGCTGTAACATTTTTACTGAAATTTGATATATTAACAAAAGTCAGATTTTATTTTTAAAAATGTATCTACAATAGTGATAAGCTCAGGTCTACATTTGAAAAAGACCACTATTGAAGGCAAGCAATTGTTTTGCAGCTTTTTAAATATTATTGGTTACTGTTTCAAATTATACTTAGAAGTATGATTTCATTAAATACAGTAAAGCTGTGATCTTTATAGATTATGGCAATATATTTTTAAAATTTTTTCAACATTATGTGTTAATCATTGTGTTTATACTTCATATTTTTTACATTGTCACAGGGCCTATAAAAATCATAGACTGTTAAGAAATGTTTTGATTAAAATGAATCAAACCACAATGAATTAATTCAATTTGCCATTTATCCAAATAAATTTTATTAAGCAATATTTACCACTTTTAAAAACAGACCAGTGATCTTCTAATTTCCAAAGCACACAAAAATACGTATATTTTATTCCAACCAACTACGTCATGATAATGCAACATAATTAGACATTTCATGCTCATTGGGCCATGTTCAAATGTAGGTACCACTGATTGAAGAGTGTTATGGTTTGCATGTGAGGCATGCCCCTAAAGCTCACATATGAGACAACACAGGAAGGTTCAGGGGATAAATGATTGGGTTATAGCCTTAACCTAATCAGTGAATGAATCCCTTACAGAATTTTTTTTTTTTTTTGATACCAACGATTGAACTCAGGGGTTCTCGACCACTGAGCTACATCCCCAGCCCTATTTTGGGTTTTATGTAGAGACATGTTCTCACTAATTTGCTTAGTGCCTCGCCGTTGCTGAGGCTGGCTTTGAACTCGCGGTTCTCCTGTCTCAGCCTCCCAAAATGCTGGGATTATAGGCATGTGCCACTGTGCTCAGCTTAATCCCTTACAGCTTAATCCCTTAATCCCTTAATTAACCTTAATTGGTTAATTTGGGGCATGGCTTTGGGGGATATATTTGTATCTGGCAAGTGGAGTCTCTCTGAAATCATGTGAGCTGGTTTTCTCTGTAACACTCCAGCATAATGTGCCAAGGAATGGAACCTGCTGTCTCTGGATTGAGACCTCTGAAACTGTGAGCCCCTAAATAAACCTTTTCTCCTCTACAATTGTTTTGGTTGGGTCCTTTTAGTCTCAGCGCGAAAAAGCTGACTAAAACAGGGAGTTGTGTTCCTATTTTATCAAGTAATGCTTTGATTTAGTGTGAAACACAAATTATTGTAATCAGCTATTCTGAATTCCAAGTATGTTAGACTTAGGCAAAAAATGGAGGGAATGAGTATGGTAGATATCATTTATATTTACAAATTTAAAGTAAAATGAAGGAAAAGCTGGGTGTGGTGGTACATGCTTGTAATCCCAGTGGCTCAGGAGGCTGAGGTAGGAGGATCATGAGTTCAAAGGCAGCCTCAGCAAAAGTCAGGTGCTAAGCAACTGTCTCCAAATAAGATACAAAATAGGGCTTGGGATATGTCAACCCTGTATATAAATGAAATACAAAATAGGGCTGGGGATGTGGCTCAGTGGCTGAGTGGCCCTGAGTTCAATCCCTGGCACCCCAGAACCCTGCCCCCTCCCCCCCAAAAGGGAGGAAAATACAATATTCCAGATAATAGACTATCAGTAGTCAAATGATTCTCTGTACTATTTGATTTTTCATTTGTGCATGCATACACTTTGCACTAAGGATTTCAGGAAAGCTGGTCTGTGCTTTCCAGGCACCTCATTTAGGTCAGTGTAATAGTTCTTAATGATCAATATGCACTGCTTCAAGATCAATGTGGCTTGGGTATTCTATACCAAAAACAGACACTAGTGTGTGTCTCGAGCCATCCGTGGGCTGTGTGTGGATTGTCGTGCATCTCAGTGTAATGAATAGGAGAATCTGGTGTCTGGGAACTTCCAGTGGACATTTCCTCTCTGTAAAATTGCCCTGACATTGTGAGTCCTATTCAGCTCTGCTGCAGGTCCCAAATAGCCCCGGGGATGGGGTGACCTGCTATAGCTGCACAGCCCCTCTGAGGTGGGTGTGACCTGCCAAGTTGCTAATTAACCTGCTCACTGCAAGACATCACATAGCAAGACTTTGCCCTTGAAACCTTATCCTTGCCGTTTGATGTAACCCCTTAAATAAACTATGGGAGCCATTATCTTGTTGTCTGGGCCCAACTCCTGTGTGGACTGGATCTATCAGGCGCTCCAACCTAATTCTGACTTTGTCTTTCATTCCTCACTAATTGTTCTAGACTTTAATTTCTCAGGTGGCTTACACCCTCCCCAGCAGGAAGAAGAACGCCCCATGGAGAGGCTGGCCACCTCTGCACCAGCTTATAATGAGATTAGTACACATTTGGTTGTATAGTCTGATCAAACACTATATATATCTAAATTTATGTTGAGTAATATAACACAACTCCTCAAACAGTAGAATGGTGGCAGAAATGTCCTTTGAAATGTTAAGTGTCTTATATTTTCTAAAGTAGAACTATTATATGATATCTGCAAATGGGTACACTCTTGTCCTAAAAATTATTTGCCATTAACAAATTCGCATAGTTATGGATAACTCTCGAAGCAGCTTCTTAAAAACAATGAATTTTCATTTTGTAGTCTTTACCTGCAAAATTTATAAATGCTATAAAAACTTAACATATTTCCTGACATGTGTAATAAGAATTTTTAATAATTACATTTTGATTTTAATAAAAGAGTTGAGAATATAATATATTTGTGAGGAAAATGGGAATTTAGTTATCAGCCAGCATTCTCAGTTTTTAGATATACACAGTCAATACTGAAGAGGGTGCCTTATCCAAAATTATTCCATGAAAGAGAGGCTGAATTATGGTGAAAACTCATCCTTTTTATTCCTGGCAATTTCATAGGCACATTTCATAGTATTTCAATTTATTTCATAGATTTTACTTAAATCATAACCTGAGAAAAATTCTGTCATATTGGCTGTGGTTCTCCAAATAAAATATGAATAAATGTCATAGAAAAATATTGTAATTAAACAATAGTAAGGGAAAACTAATAGTTTTCTAAACTATTGCTCAGGAGTTTCCATTTTAGCACTTTTATCAATGAAAATTTAAATAAAACTCTAGTGATACATCTTTACTATAAAAATAGCCATTAGGAATCAGTTTTTATTGTCAATAAAAAATGGAAAACATTTTCTGAATATTGAGAATGTGATATTTTATTGATTTTTATCCTAAACTTCAAATAGACTTCAAAATATCAAATACTCATGAACTAAAGAATAAAAGTTTTATATAAAATTTTATGTATAAAAAGTAAACTAAACTTCTGAATTTAGGTATAATTGTAATATAAATTATTTCAAACAATGAGTATAAAATTATAGTTGTATTGTGCAATCAAGAAACTATAATTTAAACTTTCATACATATTTATTTAATACATAGTATTTATGTAGGCACTGCCTAATAATCACAGAAAAGCAAATATAGATAAATACCTCATTTCACATAGTTGAGGATGCCATCAGTTATTAAGATGGGCCACTATTTCATATATGACTTAGAAAAACAGTACAACTAAAAAATGATATGATGCTTTAAAAAGAACCATTTTGTTTTTTTGTTTTGGAGTTTTGGGAGTTTTTTTGGTACCAGGGATTGAAATCAGGGGTGACCACTGAGCCACATTCCTAGCCCTATTTTGTGTTTTTTATGTAGAGATAGTGTCTCACTGAGTTGTCAGAGCCTGGCCATTGCTGAGGCTGGCTTTGAACTCGCAATTCTCCTGTCTCAGCCTCCCTAAATGCTGAGACTACAGGTTCGCGCCACCGCACCCGGCTTAAAAAGAACTTTTGAACTTATAAATTGCTATTTATTTCTTTTATCATTATTTTTTCCCATTTATTATATGGACTTTCTAATTCTTCTGTTTCATTTAATATTTCTTAGCATGTGTTAGGAAAACCCTATGCATGTATTACAGTAACAAAACATAATGCAGGTTTATCTGCCTTTGAGGATATTTCTTTCTTAGTAATCATAAAACTTATTGGTAGCTTTTAAAGAAAATTTGGTAATTCTATTCTTTTGAAAATAAATATTGGCTGCAGTATAAAATTATGCTGTTCACTCGGTTTTCCTGCCCTTTTATACAATCACTTTCTATGATAAAGCTTACTTAGCTCAACTTTTGAATATATAAAGACTCTTCAGTTTGATGTGTTGATTGATAGACAGTCACGCAATTCAATAAAATTGAGAAATATCTGAAAAGGCTTGACCAAACTTACATGAGTGACCTGATTTTCAAATACAAATGAACATAACAGGATATCTTTTTTCCTGCTATATCTCTTTCACAAATAACAATATTTTCTACACACTTGAAATAATCAAAAGCAGCCAACACCTAAAACAATTATCAGAAAAAAAGTGATCATTGAAATAACTTCCCATTCAGCATCAGGCATCAATTTTATTATAAAATCAAATGGTATTTCAAATGCCAAGGATAATAGTTATATGAATGCAGTGGATATGATCTACTTCAGATACTTTTCCCTAAACAGACTTCAAAGTGTATTCTTCCACTTAAGAATTTTTAGACAGAAGTGAATCCTGGATATGACATAGCAGCATATAAGCACCATCATGAGAACTGTAAAACCAGATGAAATACAAAAATGAGCACAACTGAAGGATTGAGAAAGATCCAGGACAGCTGAGATTTAAGGATCAATGCAGCATGAAGAAGGAAAAAGCATCAAGGTGAGCAACATATTCTCTGCTGCTTTCTTCTAGAGATGTTTGTTGCTTCCAAATTGGTATTCAGCTTAGAGGTCAAGGAAAAAGATAGTCAAAACAACAGCAGCCTCATGTAGCTGGGCAAACAGTGGAAATCAAGGATATGAAGCTGTACTAGATCACAGGGGTCAAGATGCCAAAAAAACTGGAGTCTCTAGGTGAGACTGCCATCCTATCTTCACTTTGTCCTTAAGATTTTTGCCATTTTATCATCTTAATTAGTTTTTAAAAAAGGAGTAGCTAAAAAATTAACAAGACGTCAATACTTCTGCTTCTGATTAGGATGGGGCAGGTGCAGTAGATCAACATTACAGAGAAAAGAACAAATATTTCTAGAATGACAATGCAAGGTTCTTAGAAGAGCCTCCCCGAGTAAAATAGACATTTAACAGGTGAAGATAGGTGACAGATAAAAGCTGAAGTATCTGCAAATAATTCTAAGGCATGCAGCAGGAAATATATATTCAAGAAAAGATTACATTTGAATAAAAAGTAGGTGTGGCATTTGAGAGACAACTTGCTCCCATCCTGTGTACCCCAACTAGTACAGAGCTTTGCACAGGATGCAACTAACACAGGGCCTTCTCTTCCTTAAGTTCCCCAAATTTCTAGAAATTCTAGAAATTGGACACCTTCCTTATATCATCCATAAAACAGCAAATAAATCTCAAATGAATAAATCAAAATAAATCTCAAATGAATAATAGACTAGTATTAGTCAGTTTTTCATTGCCATGACAAAAATAATTGACACAATCTACTTTTAAGGAGGAAAAAAGTTATTTTGGCTCCTGGTCTCAGAGGTTTCTGTCCGTGGTCACTTATCCTGGTTGTTTTGGGCCTGTGGTGACTTAATACATCATGATGGAAGGGTATAGGTAGAGAAAGACTGTTGACTTCATGGTAAGTACAACAAAGAGAAGTAGGGGCTGGGATCCCCCTTCAAGGGAACACCCACAATGACCAAACTTCCTTCTAGTGGTGTCTCATCAGCTTTGAACTTGCAATCCTCTTGCCTCAGCCTCCCAAGCCACTAGGATTTACAGGCATGCACCATGGTGCCTGGTGATATTCAGTTTCTTTGGGGTGTAACAAAAATGTTCTAAAATTATGGTAATGGATGCAGAACTCATATGTGACTATAGAGGAATCATTGGATTAGACTTTTATTATGGGTGAATTGTATGGTATCTTTATGATGTCTTGATAAATTTGTTAAAAATACAAAAAAAGGAAGCCTGATGAAATACAGAAATCACCTGAAAAGCATTTGTTAGAAGGTTTTCTAGAATTTCTGCAGCAAACCAAATTGAACTGGAGCAATCTTCAGAGGATGAGCTCACCTTTATATATATATTTTTAGCTGAAGCACATGAAATTAAGGTGCTGGCAAAAGGATAAACATGAGTGACTTAGAAAAGGTCACTGCTAGAGGCAAGTAAAAGCAGTAGAGCCTTAAACTGAATGTATATTCCTAATTTTTTCTGCAGAATTTTTAAAACTATGTGTATTTTCAGAGTAGCAGGTAGAAGGAAAAATTTAATAAGGGCTGTCAGAGTACAGAACTGAAATTTGGGGAAATGTCACAAAAGCTTAGCTTAATATTAAATAATAAAAGAACTCCTATTAGATAATCTAGGCTGTCTGATGAATAATATCATAAAGTCATAATTTCCAGGCTCAAAATAAAGCAGAAGTACACCAGGCCTTATAGGACTGAAAGTTTTGCTCAACACATTTTGTTGTTGTTTTATTTTGTCTAAAGGTGATATCACATAGTGTTGGCTAGTGGGAAGATAAAATATTTTTGAACAAATAGAAATAGTGATATTGAAGCAAATACTGGGATTATAAGATGAGGATTTGTAATAACTATTTTAAATAAGTTATTTGAATAAATTTTTCTGCAGCTTTCTAGATGGGTTTTGTAGTCTTTTAGCAACTACAACTTCCACAATAAAGAGTGGGTACTGTGTTCATATACTTTTCTTTAAAAAGTGAGCTGGGAACTCTGGAAATTTTATATAAATTATCTATAAAACTAAAGTCAGAAGATTCTAAATTTGGAGAGGAGGCACAACATAAAGTGTTAGTTTTGTCTGCTTTAAGGAAATACCATTCACTGGGTGGCTTATCAACAACAGGTATTTATTTCAGGATGGTATAGATGTATGCTACTGAGAAAATTCTTCTTGGTTGTAGGTTTTCAACTCCTCACATAGCAAAATTAGGGCTAGTTAGTTCTCTGGTCTCTTCTTAGTAAGAACCCCAGCCTGGTTAATTTTATGTGCCAAATTAACTGAGTTAAGATAACTGGCAGATAATTGACAAATTATTATTTCTGAGTGTGTTTTTGAGGATATTTTTAGAAGAGATTTAACATTTAAATCCATAGAAATATCAAAATCCTCACCAAGCCAGAACCTCCCCTGCAAACCCATGAGGGCCCAGGCCTGCCTCTGGGGCCTGCAAGGAAGCCCAGGCCTAGGTCAGGCCCAGGACTGCACCCATCATTCCACACCAGAGCCCAGCCTAGGTCAGGTCCAGAACTGCCCCTGCCAACCCATGTGAGCTCTGGCCCAGTTCAAGGCCCAGGACTGCCTCCAGGTACTCACCCCCAGGACTAGACCCAGGCCCAGGACTGCTCCTGAAGACCTGTGTGAAAGCCCAGGCCCAGGACCACCCTTGTGCAGAGTGGAGGTTCACATTATCACTCCTTGCCTAAATCCATCTAGGGACACAGCAGCCAGTGACATAGCCCTCCTCATGTAGTAGCCTCCACCATGAGACAACAGACAGGATCTGGAGGCAGCATGCCACAGTGCTACATCTCCAGTCAACCCAAAGCCATTGTCCCAATCTTTCAGCCCCATCTCTGAAAGTGGTTGCATCCATCTTGGGCCACTCCCACTGCTTATCTTGAGTTATCTCTGTTACTGCTAACCATCTTTAGTTGCGGTAGCATTTATCTGGGACACCTGCTAGGGACTGGAAGCAAACACCAAGGTGAGGTACAGGTAATATGCAGGGTCACTACAAGACTATAGGGTAGAAACTGCAATACCTCAGATCTGCAGAGCAGGAAGGGAAGACACATAATAAACATGAAAATCAAGGGAAGAAAGTACCTCAAACAAACCAAGATACTACAATAATAGAATCCATTGACAGCACAGTTGATGAAATGTCAGAGAAAGTGTTCAGAAAGTATGTAATTAAAATGATCTGAAAATTAAAGAATGACTTAAGTGAACAAATACAGGCAAAAATTGATCACTCAAACAAAGAGATAAGAAAGCAAATAAAAGCAAACATTGATTACACCAATAGAGATAAGGGAGGAAATACAGGTAGAAAAAGATTACTGCAAGAAAGAGATAGAGATTGTGAAAAGAAAATCAGAAATTGTGAAATGAAGGGAACAATAAACTAAATAAAAAACTCAATCACCAACAGACTAGATCACATGGAAGACAGAACCTCAGATAATGAAGACAAAATATACAATCTTGAAAGTAAACCTTACCACACAGTGAAGATGATAAGAAACCATGAACAGAATATCCAAAAATTATGGGATAGGATCAAAAGACCAAATCTCAGATTTATCGGGATAGAGGAAGGCACAGTTTCAAACCAAAGGAATGCATAATCTCTTCAATGAAATAGTGTCAGAACATTTCCCAAACACAAAGAATGAATTAGAAAACCAAATACAAGAGGCTTAGAGGATGTCAAATGTACAAAACTAGAAGAGATTTACACCGAGGCACATTACAATGAAAATGCCTAGCATAGAAAAAGGAGAAAATTTTAAAAGTTGCAAGAGAAAGGAATCAGATTGAATATAGGGAAGACCAATTCAGATCTCAGCAGGTCATTCAACCCAGACTCTCAAAGCCAGGAGACCCTGTAACAACATATACCAAGCTCTGAAGAAAAATGGATGCCAACCAAGAATCTTATATCCAGCAAAATTAATCTTCATATTTGAGAATGAAACAAAAACCTTCCATGATAAACAAAATTTGAAAGAACTTATAGCAAGAAAGCCTGCACTACAGAGCATTCTTGGCAAAATACTACATGAAAAGGAAATTATAACTGACAATGAAAACTGCAAAGACAGAAATCACACCAAAGGAAAGGCCAATCAAAGGAGAAACAAAGGATAGTTTAAAAAAAAATAAACCAAAATGACCAAAATTACATATCATATTTCAATAATAACTCTGAATGTGAATGGTCTACACTCATCAATTAAAAGACATAGACTGGCAAATTGGATTTAAAAAATACCCAACAATATGTTGCCTTACAAAGACTCATCTCTTAGGAAAAGACATCCACAGACAGAAGGTGAAAGGGTGGGAAAAATGTATCACTCACATGGACCATGTAAACAAGCATGGGTTTCTATCCACATATCAGATAAAGTAGACTTTAAACCAAAGTTATTAAAAAAGGATAAAAAGGGCATTTCATACTGCTTAAGGGAATCATACATCAATAAGACATAACAATTGTAATTACCTATGCCCCCCAAAATGGAGCATCTATGTATATCAAAGAAACCCTTCTCAATTGCAAGAAATAAATAGACCAAAACACAATAATACTGGGTGACTTTAACACATCTCCTTTACCACTGAATAGATCTTCCAAACAAAAACTAAACAAAAAAACTATAGAACTCAATAAAACAATAATTTAGGCTTAATAGACATATATGGAATATTCCATCCATCTATGAGCAAATATACTTTTTTCTCAGCAGCACATGGATCTTTCTCCAAAATAGATGATATGATATGCCACAAAGCAAGACTTAGCAAATACAAAAATATAGAGATACTACCCTGCATTCTGTCTGAACAGAATGGAATGAAATTATAAATTAATGGTAAAATTAAAAAT
Organism: Xerus rutilus; assembly: GCA_028644305.1. Classification (NCBI taxonomy): domain Eukaryota; kingdom Metazoa; phylum Chordata; class Mammalia; order Rodentia; family Sciuridae; genus Xerus; species Xerus rutilus. The sequence continues at coordinate 67,810,332 of CM053410.1, forward strand.
AGAAACTACTCTGACACATGGAGACTAAAAAATACACTATTGAATGATGCATGGATAACAAAAGACATTAAGTAAAAGAGGAACAAACCAATACCAAAAGAAGTAGAAGACAGGAAATAATTAAAATCAGGACTGAAATCAATTAAATTGAAACAAAAGAAACAATTCAAAAAATTGACAAAACAAAAAGCTGATTCCTTGAAAAAATAAATAAAATAGACAAACACTTAGACATTCTAATGAAAAGGAGAAAATTCAAATTACTAATTTTTTATGAAAAAGAAAATATCATGACAGATACTAATGAAATGCAGAAAATAATTAGAGCGATTTTCAAAATTTATACTCCAGCAAAATAGAAAACCCCAAAGACACCGACAAATTTCTAGAGGCATATGACCTATCCAAACTGAACCAGGAGGATATACCCAATGTAAACAGATCAATTTCAAGCAAGGAAATAGAAGTTGCCATCAAAATCCCACCAACCAAGAAAAGCCCAGGACCAGACAGATTCTTAGCCTAGTTCTACAAGATCTACAAAAACGAATTAATACTAATATTCTTCAAATTCCATAAAACAGAAAATGAACAAACCCTTCCAAACTCATTCTAGGAGGCTAGTATCACCCTGATACCAAAACTAGACAAAGACACATAAAAAAAGGAAAATTTCAGACCAATAACCCTGCTGAACACAGAAATTCTCAATAAAATTTTGGCAAATCACATACAAAATAAAGTTAAGACAATAGTGCACCATGATCAAGTGAGGTTCATTCCAGGAATTTAAGTTTGGTTCAGCATATGGAAATCAATCAATGTAATCCATCACATCAATAGACTTAAAGAGAAGAATCATATGATTATAATCAATTGATGCAGAGAAAGCATTTGACAAAATAAAGCACACTTTCATGTTCAAAACATGAGAAAAACTAGGGATAGTAGGAACATACCTCAATATTGTAAAAGCAATCTTTGCTAATCCAAATGCCAACGTCATCCTAAATGAAGAAAAATTGGAAACATTTCCTCTAAAAACAGAACAAGACAGGGATGCCCTCTTTCACCACTTCTATTCAACATAGTCCTTGAAACTCTAGCCATAACAATTAGATGGACAAAAGAAATTAGAGATATAAATTGGAAAAGAACTCAAAAGATCATTATTTGCCGATGACATGATTCTATGCTGAGAGAATCCAAAAAATTCCACAAGAAAACTTCTAGAATTAATAAATAAATTAAAAAAAGTAGCAGGATATAAAATCAACACCCATAAATCAAATGCATTTCTGTATATCAGTGACAATTCGTCTGAAAAAGAAACTAGGAGAACTATCCCATTTACTATAGCCTCAAAAATAAATAAATACATAAAATACTTGGAAATCAATTTAACAAAAGAGGTCAAAGTCCTGTACAATGAAAACTATAGAATGCTAAAGAAGGAAATTAGAGAAGACCTTAGAAGATAGAAAGATCTCCTTTGTTCTTGGATAGGCAGAATTAATATTGTCAAAATGACCATACTACCAAAAGCACTATACAGACTTAATACGATTCCAATCAAAATCCCTATGACATTCCTCAGAGAAATAGAAAAAGCAATCATGAAATTCATTTGGAAAAATAAGTGACCCAAAATAGCCAAAGCAATCCTTAGCAAGAAGAGTAAAGCAGGTGGCAACACAATACCAGACCTCAAAATATACTAGAAAGCAATAGTAACAAAAACAGCATGGTACTGGCACCAAAATAGACAGGTAGACCAATGGTACAGAACAGAAGACACAGAGACAAACACACACAAATACAGTGCTGGGAAAATTAGAAATCCATATGCAGCAAAATGAAGCTAAATGCCTATGTCTCAGCATGCACAAAACTCAACTCAAAGTGTACCAAGGACCTAGAAACTAGATTAGAGACCCTGAACCTAATAGAGGAAAAAGTAGGCCCAAACCTTCATCATGTTGGATTAGGCCCAGATTTCCTTAACAAGACTCCTAGAGCACAGGAAATAAAATCAAGAATCAATAAATGGGATAGATTCAAACTTAAAAACTTCTTCTCAGCAAAAGAAACCATCAATGAGGTGAAGAGAGAGCCTGCAATTTGGGAGCAAATTTTTACCACATGCATGTCAGATAGAGCACTAATCTCCAGGATATATAAAGAACTCAAAAAACTTAAGGCCAAAAAACAAACAATCCAATCACTAAACGGGCTAAGGAGCTGAACATACACTTCTCAGAAGATATATGATAGATCAACAAATACATGAAAAAATGTTCAACATCTCTAGCAATTAGAGAAGTGCAAATCAAAACACTCTAAGATCTCATCTCACTTTAGTCAGAATGGCAGTTATCAAGAATACAAGCAACAATAAGTGCTGGCGAGGATGTGGGGAGAATGACCCACTCTTATATTCCTGGTGGGACTGAAAATGGGTGCAACCAATCTACAAAGCAGTATGCAGATTCGCTAGAAAACTTGGAATGGATCCACCAATTGGACCCAACTATCCCACTCCTCGGTCTATATCCAAAGGACTTACAAACAGCATACTACAGTGACGAAGCCACTTCAATGTTTATGGCAGCACAATTAGCAATAGCTAAATTGTGGAACCAACCTAGATGCCCCTCAGTAGATGAATGGATAAAGAAACTGTGATATATATACACAATGGAATATTGCTCAGCATTAAAAGAGAATAAATGTATGGCCTTTGCAGGTAAATGGATGAAGTTGGACAACATCATGCTAAACGAAATAAATAAGTCAATTCCCAAAAAACAAAGGCCAAATGTTTTCTCTGATTAGTGGATGCTGATCCATAATGGAGGAGGGGGCATGGGAAAAATAGAGGAAATTTTTTCAAAGAGGAGGGAATGAAGTGGAGGGGACGTGGGAGCAGGAAAAATGGTGGAATGAGATGGACATCATTGCCCTAGTTACATGTATGATTGCACATAGGGTGTGACTCTACATTGTGTACATCCATGAAAAGTTGTGCTTCATTTGTGTACAATGAACCAAAATGTATTCTGCTGTCATGTATACCTAATTAGAATAAATAAATTAAAATAAATATGTCCTCACCAGTGTGGCTGGCATCATCCAATCCACTGAGGACTTAAATGGAACAGAAAAGTGGAAGCAGGGTACATTTTCTCTATTGAACTGAGCATCTATCTTTTGTTCTCAGACATTGAATCTCCTGGATCTTGGCATTGGCAACAATATCCCCACTTTCTAGACAAATGCAGACACTGACCCCACTCATAAGAGCTTCTTCATGATCCACTCCTTCCCATTTAAAGCCCCAAAGTCCAAATGACCTATGTTTCAGCAACTTGTGTTTGCTTCTGTGCATCTTTGTTCTTTATTTTATGTTTGATAAAACCTGAGTCATCATTTTTTTCTTGTCTTTTTGTGTATAATTCATCTTTTTTATTAAGTTACCTTTGAAATTTTTAATTTTTACTGGTTAATTTTTTTGAAGGTTGACAAGGTTTTTCTTAGGGATATGTATGTGTATGTATAATGGTATGCATTATAATTTTTCTTTTTGTTTGCAAGGCCACTTGGATCAACTTGTGAAAGTTTATGGAAATTTTCTCTTCAAAGATTTTTTTTCTTTTCCTTTATCACTCATCTCCACTGGCAATTTCAGTACTTTAGAGGATTTTATATTTTCTCAAGATCATGGACATTTCATTTTTTGTTTTCTTTCTTTCTTTTTTTTTTTACTCATCAATGCATGAACCTTTATAAAAAAAAAAACAGAACGCTTGCATTGTAATATTCAGAAAAAGAAACATATTTGTTATTGTTATAACATAATGTTAACAACTTGTCTTTATAAATGGTACTATACAACAATATTAGTGAGGGGGGAAACAAAGGTAAAATGAAATTCACAGTGGTGGACTACAATGATTTAAAGAGTAAACATAAGAGCAAAAAAAGCTGTCTTTATTAAATAAAATTAAAGTATAGAAAGAGATAAATAATTAGAAATCATGAGAGAAGAAATAACTAATTTAGGATTTATCTTAATTGTATGAACAGAATATACTTAAGGGTTTTTTTTTGCATATTAATTGAATAGGGAAAGTGAATTAAGGTCTTCTGTAGGAATGAATGACTCAGTTGTTTGGCTTGTTTCTATTAGATTATTTTTCTTCAGATATTTTAATCAACTACCCAGGAATATTTACTCATTTGAACCATGTCCTCAATTGTTTGTATCAAGGATTTTTCAAACATTTCAATCAAATGTTTCTATGGCACACATTTCCTAACTTTTGTAGGTTTGAGCTGGTACCAGGACTCCCCAATAATTTGATCATGGATGAGAATTATATAATTTCTCACAACTTTGGCATTTGTCTTACATATGATAATATACATAATAATTTTCATTTCACAAAGATGTTGTGAGAACCAGGGAGATAATATCTATGCAAATACTTCATAAATTATTACATATATATGCATGTATTACTTGATTATGGAAATATTCTTCCCTAGTTGAGGTATCAAGAAGATAGTTAGAACATGAAATAGGAACTCTAACAGTCCTAGGTAAAAATTTTGATTCTTCTAAATATTGCTTGTGATCTTCGAGAGATTATTTAACATTCTTTAACCTCAGTTTCCTCATTTGAACAACAAGGATAATAATGCTCTTCTAGGAACATATATCCTCAAATAGAGGATGTCAATAATAAAAATGATGTTCTACCATAATTTAGGGGCTTTTTCATTTCTTTATATTTATTTTTATACTCTTTTGTTTGCTTTCTTGGGATAATTTCCACTGAAGTGATTTCTATTTAATTGATTTTTCCATCAACTTTTTTCAGTCTGCAATTAAGTTTCTTGAAATATTCTTCATCTCTAAAAATAGATCTTTCATTTTTAGCATTTAAATTTGGTTTACTTTATCATTTATATCACTACTAAATTTTTTTTTTTTTTTGGTACTGGGGATTGAACTCAGGGGTACTCGACCACTGAGCCACATCCCCACCCCTGTTTTGTGTTTTATGTAGAGATAGGGTCTCACTGAGTTGCTTAGTGCCTCGCCATTGCTGAGGCTGGCTTTGAACTTGCGATTCTCCTGTCTCAGCCTCCCTAAGTGCTGGGATTACAGGCTTGAGCCACTGCTCCCGGCTTATATATCACTACTAAATTTATCAATATCAATTTTTGGTTGGTTTTTACACTGTTATTAAATACTTTCATACTATTTTATGTATATAAAAATCTCAACTTGGTAATCCCAAACTATACTCCATCTCTGGGTCATATGACATATTTTAAATTTTGTTCATACATTTTATAATATTTGGTTTGAATGCAAGATATTAGAGTATACATGTATCAAAAATATCACCCTCTACCTCATCTGTGAAATTTTTATGTATCAATTAAATTTTTTAAAAAATAAATATTAGTCCCAAAACCATAGAAATTGAGATTAGCAATATTGTTGAACTGTATATAATATCTCTATTTATGTCCAGGAAAGTTCATGCCTCTTTTCTTCAAACCATTAACATGGGTGGTGAAGCCCATCTCTCTGAGTTTGCCTGGGGGACTATAATTGGTGGAAGCAGAATCTTCCTTTGGTAGATCTTGTGATTTGAATGGCAGCCCTTCAGACTTGAGCAGGCTCCTGTACCTGTACCTCAGCAACACTTCTTTCAGCCTGCAATACCACCCAGTAAACACTGCTGCTGCTTGGTATTCAGTGTAAGGCTCAGAATATCTATATGGTTTCTCCTCTTGTTCCATTCTGCATTTAAACTTTATCAGACCATTTTTCAACTTCTCTGGTCATATTTCATTAGTTTGTGGCTTAGAATATGTACGCACTTCTCTCCCCTCCCTATCTAACAAAAGATTTGAGCAAGCTTCTTGAGCATTCACCAGTTGAGTCTCCTGAGTTTTTCTCCCTATCCACTCCCCACTGGGAGACAGCTTCAGCCTTCCATTCAGGTTAAAGCTCAAATGCCTGGGGAAAGTTGCTAGGTTCTCCTGCTCTACCCTCAGACTTTGGCACTTTTCCTGGAGATCTCCTTTAGTCTTCTGCTATGCCCTCAATTATCCCCATGAGCTCTGAGTAGAAATCTTTGTAAAATTTTAAAAACTGTAGGAAGATTTCTGACATGTCTGGACCTCCCAAGGATTCTAAATTCTGCATGTTTTACAAATTTGATAAATGGCATCAGTATTCCTACTTGCATCCATGGCAGTTCTCATTGCCACCTGTTGCTCTACTAAGAATGAAATCTGCTGTGGGTCCCTCCTCCCCAAAGACAGACTTGTCATTTTTCTTGAATTATAGTTAATTAGATTCTTTGCCAAATAAGCTCCCAGATGTCTTGCTCATGCTGTTAGGGTACAAGAGAATTCTCTTGTGACTATATAAATCTTAAGCAAAATCAGTTTTTCTTTAAAGTGTCAATTACAGCACTTCCAAAACTACTATTTTAAAATTGTTGCAATGCTTAAATGTCTTACATGTCAATTTTACAATGGCATATATTTTTGTTCCAAATTTTTCAAATACATTTTATTTCAAATGTCTTCTATGAGGAATCTGGTTAGCAATACCTCTATATCATTAATCTAAGACTTGTGTTAATACCTGCTATGTCTGCTATGCCAAGTGGTACAGATAGCAATTGATCACAGAGCCCTAATAGAGTCACAATATCAACAGAGCTCTGTCTCCTCAAGAATAGAGATTATGTGCTTCCCAGACCCTTAAATAAACAACCCTAGCCATCTGGAAAACTAAAGAAACAGAGGAACAGAGGAAGTGTAGGGGAAGAAGGAAATTCACGATATTAACAATGGCGGTAAATAGTCCCAGTCTGTGTCTCCTCACCTCCCATTCTGCTCTATATATTATGTTAGAGGCTCAGTGCTATTCTCTGCTGTTAATTCCAAGATTATAAGGTATCAAATGGACACTATAATTGAGCCATACAATAATAATCATGTATGGATAGATAAAGTGATTAAAAGGATAGTAGAATATCTTTTTTGAAAATATTTAATGGATTCACGAGTGTTTGTGTGTGTGTGTGTGTAACCAGTGCAATATATTGGAAGTACTGGAAATATTTGTTCCTTTTACACATTAGAATTTTAAATTACCTGTAGTATACTGTATAGACCTTCAGTAAGATTCTGGTATAGGATGCAGCTCATTAGTTATTCATATCCAGTTTTATTTCCTCTTACCATGCCTTCTGAAATGGCACAGGCAGAAAGGCAAAACTGCTTTTTCCCCTACTTCCTTGTGGTTGCTTTGCACAGGAGGTACATTCTAAAGTAAGAAACATGGGATGATATTCAGGAAAAAAAAACTTGATGAAGAATGAAATTATCTTCTGTTGACTGTTTCTTCTGCCATGCAAGGCAGCCTTTCAAGGGGTAGTCACCAGGTCAGTTGCCAGCAGCAGTCAAGGCTCTGATTCATGAGAGATAACAGACAATTTGCCATTGCCCTGGTGGATTCTGATTTTCATTCCTATAGACTGGTCATCTCTTGATTTTGTAAGACTGACACTCTGAATTAACTACATTTCTACTTGTCATCATACCTGGAATGTTTTGTTTCCTGTCACTCATCTACACAAGGACAGAATTCATATAACCAAAATAGAGGGAAATTTTAAATGATAAATCTTAGCTCTCAAAATTCAGCAAATCCTTCTTAGCTAAACTTGGATGCCCTCTGAGAAAAAAAAACTACAAAAGAGTGATAAGAATTTTAATGTGCTTTCATTTCATTACTGTACATTACAATAAACATGAATGACTTTCCTTTGAATGAACTGCTTTTGCAAATACCAGGATTAGTTAAAAATTCTAACTGTGAATAATGTTCAGGCACAAAATATACAAAATAAAATTTTAAAATATGCACTTTCCTTAATGAAGCATTTCCATGTTTTCAGTCACCAAACATACAATTATGAACGTTATCTGTCTTATTAATACTGCATGGGAAATGCCTTCAGGAATTATTTTAAATAATTTGAAAATCATATTACTTTAACATGCCAGTGTTCTCACTTGGTTATTTCAATTAAAATACTGGGAGCCTAACCTTCCAAATAAACCTAGTATAACATCTAAATATTCTTCCATTTCATATATATTAAAAAATGTTGGAAGTTTTCCATAAATACTCAAAAGTAAGTTCTTCATTAAGAAATATATAGAATGACCACTTTAAATTACAGAATCATTATTTTTAACTTATATTTTATGGGTTAATAGAATAATCTTCCTATACATTGAGGGAATATCAAAATAACATCAAACTATAAAGAATAAACAAAACATAACCTAAAAAGTGGGGAAAAATGGTTTAAAACTATAATACATTTGCTTTCACTCATGTAACATTTTATATTTGAGTTTATGGAAAACACTACTCTTTCTTTCTTTCTTATTAGTGCATAATGTTCATACATAATAAAGGGGTTCTTTTTGACACAATCACACAAGCATGGAATATAATTTTGTTCACTTCATTCCCCAGTACTTTTCATTTCCCTCTCCTCCTCTCTCCCTCTGTTCCCCTTTCTATATTCTACTGTCCTCCTTGTATTTATTTATAGCTTTTGAAAAAATTGGTTCTTTATAGATATACATAAAGTGGAATTTACTGTGGTATATTCACATATGTATGTAGTTTAATTTGGTCAATTTCATTCCACCTTTCCTCCCTTTTCCTGTCCCTCCTTTTTCTCCCTCATTCTTCTTCCTCTGCTTCACTAATCTCCGTTCTATTTTCACAGGATACCCATCCCACCTTTTCCCCCCATGTTTTGATATATCTTCTGCATATGAGAGAAAACACTGAAACCTTGACTTTTGGGTTTTGGTTTTATTTCACTTAGCATGATGTTGTCCTGTTCCTTTCATTTAGCAGAAAATGCCACAATTTTTGAGTAAAACCTCATTGTGTACATGTACCACATTTGTTTTATCCATTCATCTCTTGATGGGTATCTGGCTGGTTCCAATATTTATCTATTGTGAATTGTCCTGCTGTAAGCATTGAAATGCATTTATCACTATTGTATACTGATTTTAGTTCTTTAGAGTAAATATCAAGGCATGGGATAGCTAAGTCATATGGTGTTTTTATTCCTAGTTTTGAGGAATATCCATACTGTCTTCTAGAGTAGTTGTACTAACCTACAGTCCCACCAGTAATGTACAGATGAAACATTTTTCCTGACATTCTCATCAGTATTTATTTATTTTATTATGTATTTATTCTTGATAAGTGTCATTCTGACTAGAGATGAAATCTCAATGTAGTTTTGATTTGTATTTCCCTAATTGCCAGAGATGTTGAACATATTTTATATATTTGTTTTATATTTGTTTTTTATATATTCAGTTTTTATATTTGTTTTATAAATATGTAAAATGTTGAACATTTTATATATTTAGTTATCTGAGAGGTAGCTGGCAAGATACATTTTATAGATATAGTTAACTGAGAGGTAGCTGGCAAGATCTTCTGTTTTGTAGTATCACTCTTCATGCTCCTGATCATTTCCTTTTTTGTGCTGAAGCTTTTGTATTTGATGTCCTCTCAATTATGGAATTTTAGTTTCATTTCTTGCACCTTATGAGTCTTGTTAATGAAATCAGTGCCTGTACTAATATGTTGGAGTGTTGAGCCTATGTTTTCATGTAGCCATTGCAAAGTTTCTGGCTTGATTTTCAAGTCTTTGTATCATTTTCATTTGACTTTTGTTCAGAGTGAAAGAGAGGGATCATTTTCACTCCTCTACATAAAGATATCCAATTTTCCTAGCATTATTTGTTAAAAACACTACCTTTTGATCAGTTGTATTTCTTATTCTGTGAAGTGCCTGTTCAGTTCCTTTGCCCGTTTATTGATTGGGTTACTTATGGCTTTGGTGTTAAGTGTTTTGTGTTCTATAATGGAGATTAATACTCTGACTGAGGTGCTGGTGGTAAAAATTTTGTCCATTTCATAGACTCTCTGTTCATGTTCATGATTGTTTCCTTTGCAGTGAAGATGCTTTTTCATCTGATACCATCCCATTTATTTATTCTTGATTTTACTTCTTTTGCTTTAGGAGCCTTATTGAGGAAGTCAATTCCTAAGCTGATATGATGGAGAGTTGGACCTACTTTTTCTTCTAGTAGGTGCAGAGTCTCTGGTCTAATGCCTAGGCCCTTCATCAACTTTGAGTTGGGTTTTGTGCAAAGTAACAGAGGTTCAATTTTATTTTACTATATATGGATTTCCAATTTTCCTAGCACCATTTGTTGAAGAGGCTATCTTTTCTCCAATGTATATTTCTGGTACCTTTGTCTAGTATGAGATAATTGTATATATGTGGGTTTGACTCTGTCTTTTAACCTATTTCTTTATTCTATTTTGTGCCAATACCATGCCTTTTTTGTTACTATAGGCTATGTAATATAATTTAAGGTCTGATATTGCGATGCCTCCTGTGTTACTTTCCTTGCAAAGTATTGCTTTTGCTATTCTGGCCTCTTATTTTTTCAAATGAATTTCATGACTGAATGCTCAACATCTCTAGCAATTGGAGAAATGAAAATCAAAACTACACTGAGATTCCAACTCACTCTGTCAGAATAGTAATTACCGAGAATACAAGCAACAGTAAATGTTGGGGAAGATGTAGGGAAATAGGTTCACTTATACACTGCGGGTAGGAGTGCAAATTGGTGCAACCTCTATGGAAAGTAATAAGAAGATTCCTTGGAAAAGTTGAGATGGAACCACCATTTGACCCTGTTATCTCATTCCTTGGTTTATATCCAAAGGACTTAAAATCAACATACTACAGTGATGCGGCCATCTCAATCTTTATAGCAGCTCAATTTACAATAGCCATGCTATGGATCCAACCTAGGTACCCTACAACTGATGAATGAATAAATAAAATGTGGTATATATACACAATGGAATATTACTCAGCCATAAATAAGAATGAAATTATGGCATTGACTGGTAAATGGATGGAAGTGGAGAATATCATTCTAAGTAAAATAAGCCAGTGTCAAAAAGCCAAAGACAGAATGTTCTCTCTGATATGTGGATGCTAACACAAAACAAGGGTGGGGAATATTAGAAGTTCATTATTGAACTAGACAAAGGGAAATGAAGGGAAGGGAGAGGAAACAGTAATAGGACAGATGGTAGAATGAATCAAGACATATCTTTCTTATCCTCATATATAAATCCATGACCATTGTAACTCCATGTCATGTACAACCTCAATAATGAAATCCTAATTGGAACAAGTTGTACTTATTCTATGTATGTATAATATTTCAAAAGATACTCTACTATCATGTAATAATAATAATAATAATAATAATAATAATAGGCCATTTTTTCTACAATATGCTTTGCAGCTTTATTGAATATCAAATGACTGTATCTATTCCATTTTGTCTTTGTGTCTTTTAGTCCACCAGTTTTCCATATCTGCTTTGGTGCCAATACCATGAGATTTTTCTTACTATAACTCTGTAGTATAATTTGAAGCCCAGTATTATAATACCTCCAACTTTGTATTCTTGCTCAGAATTGTTTTGGCTATTCTGAGCCTCTTACACATGAATTTTAGGACTGTTTCTTCTAGTTGGAAGAATGTGTTTGGTATTTTAATGGGAATTGCAAAAATGTGTATATTGTTTTTGGTAGTATGGCCATTTTGACAACATTAATTCTGTCTATCCAAGAATATGAGAGGTCTTTCCATCTTCTAAGATCTCCTTCAATTTACTTCTTCAATGTTCTATAATTTGAATTGTAGAGGACTTTCAAACCCTTAATTAGATTTATTCCTTTTTTAAGCTTTTTTAGATTATTGTGAATGGAATATTACAAATTGAAATACAGGAAAGTTATTGATTAATGCATATTGGTTGGTACTAAGAGTCAAGAAAAATATACTGAAAACTAAATATCTTAGCAAATTGTTCTTATCATGGAGTTTATAGAGTATTTAGAAGAATAAACAGTATTCAGATATTAATTCAGTATTTCATCAATTTGAGAGTTTGATAGGTTTTATAAGCTTATAAATTGAGTAAGTTTTACATACTCAAAAGTACCAAAGAGGTATTTGGAAAAAAATAGTGCAAAACATGTTAACTTGACTCTTGAAGAAAGCATAGAAGTAATCTATATCTCCCTTTTTAGGTACTATTCCGTTCTGCCTCCTGTTTTCCTTTCTTGGGTTCATACCAAACTCTATCCACAATATGTTTCTCAATGTTACATTGTGCATTGACTCTGTTTTTGCATTGTCCACATGATACGGTGAGGCTTTTATGTTACATTTGATCTTCTGTAATAATGTTTGGTTAAATGTGTTCACTGGACTTTGTCAGAAATATCAATAGGATGCAAGTTTTTTGAAAGCACATAACATATGTTTTACCTTCTTGCATTCCCTTTGGACCATAATGGGTTTTATATGTAATACAAAATTTAGCAGAAACTCATATTTATTTATTGCAATCAATACTGGCTAGTAACACACAAATTTCATAATCACATTACCAAGGGAACGGAATAATAATTTTACCACTTTACTTATTCTTTAACATATGGAAAATAATCATCTTTTTTTCATGTCTCAGTATTCTTTTGTGTAAAATGAAGAACTGCCAAATATTCAGCTAAATAGGAGCCAAGGCTTAGCAAAATCTAAATATATTTTTTGAGGGGGAGAACCTAGGAATTAACTCAGAGGCATTTGACCACTGAGCCACATCTTCAGCCCTGTTTTGTGTTTTATGTAGAGACAAGGTCTCACTGAGTTGCTTAGTACCTCGCCATTGCTGAGGCTGGCTTTGAACTCGCAATTCTCCTGTCTCAGCCTCCCGAACCACTGGGATTACAGGTGTGAGCCATTGTGCCCAGTTTTGAATTTTTAATTATATTTTTTCTCTAGTTAAAATGATGAGAAGGTCAACTTATTTATGTGATGTATCTACACAATGTAAATTATAAGCTAACTTTTCATTAAAATAATAAAACCTTAAAATTTGCATTTTAGAAAAATCATATTGAAGCACTAACAGAATCAGCACACACGTAAAATACAATGTGTGGACAAAGGTTAGAATTAATTTTATACAATTTTACAACACATAACCTGCTATTTCTATTTTTTCCCTCATTGATACTTAATAGTAATGAAACTGAAATTATGACAAAAATAAAAATAAAAATAGTATGTTTTTAAATAGAATCTGAAGATAATAGTGAACATATCATTTGAAATATGATATAAAAAATTAAAAGATAGAAATAAGAAAGAAAAGCTAAGAGATGTAATACTACAAGATATCCAATAGAAGTTCCAAGGGAGGAAATAATCAAGAGAATAGGCAATAGATAACATTGAAGGACACAATATCAAACATAAATTAGATACTTAATGAAGTTATCAGGTGACAATGGGATTAGACTTTAGACATTAGAGATTAGACATTAGAACATAAATCTGAATTAAAGTCTCTTTCTGAATCACCAATCAGATGTGGACCCCACACCTTATTCTGAAGGATGAACATGTTTATTTAACCATTGACATCTAATGTGACATTTTAGTAAGAATTATCTTTCAGTTTCATATTAGTTTAGGTAGTACATTCCTTGCTCTCATCTCCATATTGACTTGTTGTTCCGTTTTATTTCTTTATTTTGTATTAAGGGTATGTTTTCAAGAATTCAGATCAAAGGACACAAAATTTCCTTGTAGTAATTGCTGACTCTAGAGGAGAACAAGATACTAGATGAGCCATCTTTCTGTCACTATAATGAAATACTTGAGATAAACAATTTAAAAAAATTAAATGCTTAATTTGCCCACAATTTGAAGCATCCAGTCCATGATAAGTAGACCTCACTAGCTTTGAGCCAGTAACAAAGCAGTATATCATGGTGGAAGTGTACTGAGAGCAAAACCACTCACACCATAAACTAGGCAGCAAGGGAAAAAAGAAGAGCCAAGGTCCTTTAATCCACTCTGGTGGATACAACCAATGACCGAAGTACTTCCTTTAGAACCCTTCTCAAAGCTTCTACTAACTCTCAATAGCACTACCACAAACCTATAGTAAAACTTTACACAGAGAGCTTTTGGGGTCTTTCAACATCCAAATCATAGCAAGTGCTACAAAGTTTTAAAATGCTTAAAAAGGAAGGAAGGAAGGCATGACAAAGACTTGGAACCAAACTGAAAATATTGATTACAATATTGATTAAAACTAGAAGAAAGTGATCTACAAAATAAAACTCAATATTATTTCCTTGCAATCAAAAGAGGAAAATAAATATAGGGAGGAGGCAATATTTAGGCTCCCATGACTTTGCTGTTTGGGTTATGTAACATGACAAAACTGTACTTTTCAAGTATGATTAAGGTTATGAAACAAAATAAGGCGATCATCCTTCAGTATCCAGATAAACCAAATCTAATCACTGGAGCCCCACTTGGATTTCTCTTCAGCAAGGCTCAATCAGAAATCTCTGAGCTCTCTTTAGGCTCAGCACAGAGGGAGGAGTCAGAGGAGAGAATCAAAGCATGGGGAGTACACCACTGCTGGTTTTGATAGGGGCTATATACAAGTCAGGGAATGCCAGTGGCCTGAGGAAGTAGAAAATGCTCCCTTGTCAACATCCAGCAAGTGAATGCCAACCTTGCAACCACAGGCAATTGCATATGGCAAACAACTTGAGTGACTCTGAATGTGAATACATAAAGGCATTCAGCCTGATTCATCTGCATCTTCGTTTCTGTCTTGTGAATCTTGAGACACAGAAGCCAGCTGAATTATAATATGCCAATATTATTGACACAAAGAAACTGTGATATAATAAATGTGTGTTATTTTAATCTGTTGTAATTGTGTAATAGTTCATGGCATCAATAGATAATTCAGATGATAATACTTCACCCACTTATTTTATACATAAACAGATAAAACGGACAAATCTGAAAGAAAATTTCTACATAACAAATGTGAAAGAAATGCTGGAAATGGAAAAATGCAAAATCATTATTAAAGCATCACAACAAAAATTGCTGCAGGCAAGAGAAATGATTAATGATTTAAAAACTTTAAGGGGAAGCAATATATATGCATTGCCTTGAAATACCTTGAAACGTTAATTTCTGTGGTGAGATTAACACATGTGCCCACATATTATTAAACATCCTACATGTTATTTATATATACAGGAATATATAGCTAATTTCTCATGCTATTCATTATGGATACCTAAATGCCATATTTCCATCTTTATATATTTCATAAATAGGTAATAGAATATAATTGAAAGAAAAATAGATCCAGTGGAGCTAGAGGGAACACTGAAGATCTCAGTGGGATAAAATCTTGCAGTCATTTGGTAAAGTTTGGGTCAATGATTAGTTCTGGAATTTCAGCTAACTGAATCTCTAAACAAATTGATATAAAAGATATCAAAGCCATTTGAAATTAGGTAAACCTGAAGCTCTTGGTAATCTAAAATGGTAAATTATTTCACAGCTTAATTCATGCTAAATTAATATCAAAGAGGGTCAGATACAAATAGACATGAGGCAGGTATCAAGAGATACTGAACGTAAAACCAAAGCTTAGGGTAGATAAAAAATAAATATTAAAATGATAGGTCTGTGCAGCAGATATTTGTTGATAAAAACCAAGGAAGTGTGTAAAAGTGATTTCTAGTATATAATAAATAATATCATAAGCCTATAAACAACAAAATTGAAAACATTCAAGTACATGAATCATATATGCAGAAGTCTGTTTTTTTTCTTACATCCTGAAGATCTACCTCCATTTGAATTCCACAACCTAGAAGTTGCAGTAGGATTGATTTCTCAGATGATGTTCTAGAGATCCTCAACAGTGAACACTGAGTAAAAATAAATATGGGAAGCAAGAGAATAATAAAGAAAGGGAGAGAGAAACATGAAGAAGTTAATTACAGTTCTTTAAATTGATTGGTTTAACCATTGGATTAAGGAGAAATTTAAGGTAAATAGAAATTCTTATCCAGCCTTCCATAAAATGCTACAAAATTGAAATGAAATCATATAAGGCATTCCTATAGTAATGGCTTTTCTTTAAAACAAAAAAAAAAAGGAAACTACTATTTGTATGTTGCCTGAAATAAACCTCAAATAGAAGGCATTGTTATTAATAAGATGTTCTATTAATAATTTATTGAACTGAGAGCTTACTATATTATTCAGAAACTCAGATCCCAGTTCAATGGAGGAGCAAATTCTCAAGAATGTATTAGGAAAATTTATTGGCAACTAAGTAGATTCATGGCCACTTGACAATCTCTGAAAGACTGTGTGAAGCAGAGGCCACTTGCTAATTGATGAGGAAGTACCTTAGAATAGTAGTAAGAAAAATATTTATCCAAGTCTCTGAATCATAAAATGTACAATAGTGCACTCACAGTCTTGGTGAAGATAATCAGGCCAAGGAAGTACTGGAGTGAAGCCTCAAGAACATTTTAAATATTCAAATTGCCTCCTCTACAAATTGAGCTGTGGTTACAGTGTGCTAAATTGGAAAGCTGCTGTGTATTTTGAGGAAAAAATTGACATATGATTTTTCTTAATTTATTCACTTACAAAGGTTAACAACTAGAAGCTTGAGAAAAGATGGAAATGATAGCACAAAGGCAAAGGCATATTTACCATATAAATAAATATAATGGTTCTAAATTTTAGAGCAATTCAAAATTTCCTATATTAATATTATCACTCAATGCAGAAAGTCATGATGAATTATTCATTTTATTAATACATATTTCAATAGCCAAAACTCTACCCCTTTATTGGTAATTATTCTATTTGTATTAAGTAATCTCAAATGTATAAGTATTTGATGAAGTATTATGCTATAGTTCCAATATTTGAGAATCATAGAGAGGAAGTAAACATAAATATATTCTATATTTGACTATGATTTTTATGAGATGTTTATTAGTAGAAAAACTGATCAAAGAAGGTCATATTCTTTTCACTTTTAAAAAGTCTGAATAATTATGAATGAACATTTTTAATTTATCTCCTTTGCCACATAAATAAACTGAAGTTAAAAGGTCATAATAAAACAAATTATATCAATCAGAAATACATAATAATTATTATATTAACAGGCTTTTAGAATTTTTGGCTGAATACAGTTTTAGCACTTATAATTTACATCTTTTGAGTTATATGCATGATTTGTTTAGCTAATTGATTTTGTACATTTGTTTATTTATCTATTCATGTAATGCAAATGATGACCAGCTTTGTTTATTTATCTATTCATGTAATGCAAATGATGACCAGCTCATGAAAAGAACATTTAGACTTTGCATAGTTGCACTGCATGAAAATAAGTTCAGGATAGGAGATTAAACCTTTGAGACATAAAATATATTTCTTGTCACAAAACTTAATCCCTTAGCACAATTTAGAGGTTAAATGTTTGACTTAGTAATGCACATGTGGATTGAAAAATTCATATTTTCATTGACTCAAAATTATATACTGTAATTGAAAATATCAACATGAATGCTAAATCTATGTCTTTAAAATAAAAAATTAAAATAGAAATATTGAAAATATAGTGATTTATGTATAGCCAAATCAATTTTAACATATTTTCAGAAAATGACATCAATGTAAAATGGACAAACACCACCAAATATCAAAGATAAAATTATATTTTGAAAACTCATATAAATAGAAATTTATATTTCCAAAATGTAATTGGGAATAAATAGGAAACTTTTTAAATCCTGGACTTAAACACAAACATGATATATACTACATAAAAATATTAGGTTAAATTTTCTGGCAAAAATTAACTTTTCAGGAAATATAACTAATCAATCATACTAATGTTAAAAGTAGAAAAAGAGTTTAAAATATGCATCGATTTCTAAAGTGTTTTAATTGCATCATGAAAATAGTAAATGCTATTGGAGTAACAGAGATTACATTTCAACTTTGGTTAATATGCCAGCCAGCTTTATACCTCTGCAACCAAAATACCTGACAAGAACAATTTGAAGGAGGAAAGATTTATTTTGACTCATGGTTTCAGAGGATTCATCCATGGTGGATTGGCTCCAAAATAGAAATATCATGGAAGAAAGAGGTGACAGAAGAAAGTTACTCAGCTCATGGGAGTTAGGAAATAGATTGAGAAAAGGGCTGGGAATAGATACAGCTCAGAAGGACATACCTGCAGTGGCCTCCAGCCATCCCCCACCTGCTTACAGGTACCACCACCAGGATTCCATTCAAATGATCAATCTGGCTAATGCACTAATCCACTCATGATTTCAGAGTTCTCATGCATTGCTTAAACATTGAGTTTTTGATGGGACTTTCCAAATCCAAACTATAACAGTTAATAATACTAATAGTAACTAACAGATAATATAAATAATATACTATGAACATTAAAATACATTTTGTATATCCCTGTACTTATATTTACAATTTTATTGCTGTTTATAAGAAAATTTATTACATATGAAAATTATCACTTTTTGTGTAATTCAGTAATATTCAGATTACATTAAATGACATGATAGAGACATTTTTCTGAAATAGTATTTGTTGATTTCCTACATTTCAATATACATCTTGAATTTTACCTTCATTATGTTTCTAAAAAATTCTTTACAACTCAATGAAGCAGGTCATATTTTTAAATTTATTTTACACTTTTGAAAATTTGGAACAAAAATAAAAGCCTAGCACAGTAAAATTGTAAATTATTGTAGTATTCCTTTTTGAGGACTTATCCAATAAAAAGAGCTGAGTAGGTGTATCATGATAAACCTGGAGTTTTTATGAGAAGTTATTTTCTCAATTAGTTTCTTATCTGCAACAAATTTTTAGTTTTAATTATAATCCTCTCTATATTTATTTGCACTATTAATTTTAGAAATAATTAATTTTCATTTGTTTAGCTACTATGAATCAATATATATTTCCCCACACAAATACATTGACATTTTCAAATGACACCTTTCTAATGTTGTCATTGCTAATATGAAAACTGGAATTGCCAAAGCTCATTATGCTAAATCTAGAATTAATAATAGTAGTATGTTTATGAAAACCTGAGACAATATTAGTATGCAAAGATGTATAGATTTCATTTATTTTTGATCTCCCACTTATTACTTTACTTCCCAAAATACACATGCTCTTTTAATGAGAAAGGTTGATAACATCAGAAATTATAGAAAATACTTTGTTAAAAACACTCTTTAATTTTTTAAATATGGTATTACTTAAGTCACTATTTGTATTATTACTATTATGAAAGTCTTTTTATCAATTGATTTGACTATTTCCATTTCACAACACATTTTTCCATTCTCCAAACTAATTTTAGGTGAATATTGTAGGAGAAAATTTATAAAAAATAATCATAGCATATATGCAAAACATGTGTACAGTAAATGATAGATTGTTTATTGAATTTCATTGAAAGAGACTTAATAAATGAAGATAAAAACTATTGCAGATAAGGAGACAATGGCACCAAGATATCAATGCTGTTATAGTTAGACCACAAAATCAACAAAATCTGATCAAAATTATAACAAATTTTTGGTGAAATAATTTTGAAGGAGAAGCAGCATCTATATATTTTTCTTTGGGGGTTATGGGTTGTGAAAAGACAATTTTAAGTAGGATTATGAGTAAAAGTTTTAAGTCAAGAAAAATAAGCATCCCATAATATTTCTATTTGTGAAGAAGTAAAACAAATATTATTTGTTCATTTAGCTGCTAAAGGTAAATTGAAATAAAATAGAACCCAAATAATCATAATCTTTGTGGCATAAAGTTCATTGACCAATTGAAAATCTTATTTGTTCCGTATCATTTAGCCCAGAAACTGCAATGCTGCAAACAGATAAATCTGGGATAGCAGTTCAATGTTCTCCAAGGCAGTACATATTATTTCTGAAAAATTAGCTACTGTATACCCATTTTCTTATGAGACTTTAGACTGCAACAAGTACAGTTAGATCAAGATGCAATCAGAGATTTGATTCTACTCTTTTTCTTCATATTCTTTATTTTTCTTTAAGATTATAAGAACTATGAATTACTTATTACACAGAAAAGCCCAAGATATTCTTAGAGCATAAAAATGGAAGAATTTGTTCACTGCTAAATCAGAACTTAATCAAAAAAATATATAAAATTTACGTTAAAATGTTTTAAGAATGTTATAAGTCATCTAAAATAATGTGAACTTAAGATTATCCTTTTTACTTTATTGGTGATGTTATTCAGAATGAATGTTGATGACATAAAAGAATTGAGAATGTTAAGTCTCTGTACTTTTTGTATGTAGCATGAGCAACTCAATTCTTTTTCTTTAGTTTCATATTCAAAATTTGTATAGTAATCCTTATTTTTCACAGAAAAAGGAGGAAATAAATGAAAAATTACATTTCAAAATTTGACATTCTGACAGGGAAATCATTTGTTTCCAAAGCAATCTTCAATTTTTATAACACACATTCCTTCTAATACTTCTAACATGCATTTTTAAAAATCAAAGTTAAAAAATGTTAGAATTAGTTATTATTTATGTTTTACTTTATCAGACAGTTGAAAATATATTCCTAGATAAAAGGATGGAAGCTTCTATATACTGAATAGAAGTGGCAGAGGCTGTCTTTAACCATAGATGCCTGGCTCCTGCCAGGTCCTGGATTACTTTGCTCTCCCACTGAGTAGCCTAGACTCCAGCTTCAAAAGTAAGTTCTCCTGGAACTATGCTAATTTGAGAGTGCTGTTTCCTAATTAATACAATGGTGTCATACATTTTATTGTATGCTTTGGGTACATAGGTATGATTTCCTCATTTTTCTGGTTTATAATATTCCACATGTGGCTTTACTATTTATTCTCTGGTTAAAGGATCTTTTCCTAATTGTTGTTTATTTATATATAAATAAATTGTTGAATTTTCTTATTGATTTTGGTATACATATATAGGTATTTCTCTTGGATATAAAATTTGCCTTGGAAGCTGGGCATGGTGGTGCACTCCTGTAATCCCAGTGGCTTGGGAAGCTAAAGGAAGAGGGTTTCAAATTCAAAGCTAACCTCAGCAATTTAGTGAGGCCCTCAGCAACTTAGCAAGACCCTGTCTCAAAATAAAATATAAAAAGGGTTGGGAATGTTGCTCAGTGGTTGAGCACTCCTGGGTTCAATCCTTGGTACCAAAAAAAAAGTGTAAATTATTATAACCATTTGGAGAGTGGAGAGGTTCTTTGGTAGTAATAAGCAGTTGTAATCTGAAATTGAAACATTTTTGCATCTAATATGGTCATAATTACCTATATCTAAGTTAGAAGTATCTTAAATAGTTGAAATAGTGATATATTTGAATAAGCATAATTCCACTAGTTCCACATACTTATTGAGAACATACCATGTAGTAGTCATTCTTTGAAGCAAACTAGATATATGTAAAAATTGGTAATAGATGTTATATGTCACAGAAATGCTTACATAACTTATTTCAGTTACAAAGTCATTAAACATGTATTCAGTGGCTGGGGATATAGCTCAGTTGGTAGAGTGCTTGCCTCTCATGCCTAAGGCCCTGGATTCAATCCCCAGCACCACACACACACACACACACACACACACACACACACACACACACAAAATGTATTCCTTTTTTTGCCCTTTGATGTTTGATGATGTATGCTTAAACTTTTATTTGAATTTGTGTATGTTTCAAATATTCAACAGTTAGGTTTCATGATTCCCAAATCAGATCTTTTCTTTTTCTTACTCTACCTGAAGGATAAGTAGATGGCTGTAAATTATGTTGA
Organism: Xerus rutilus; assembly: GCA_028644305.1. Taxonomy (NCBI): domain Eukaryota; kingdom Metazoa; phylum Chordata; class Mammalia; order Rodentia; family Sciuridae; genus Xerus; species Xerus rutilus. The sequence continues at coordinate 67,832,317 of CM053410.1, forward strand.
GGAAGGCAAAATCAAGCTCATTTTTATCTCATAAGTCAGAATTCAAGAATTCAATGTCAGCTCTTGACCCTGTTGCTGATATTTTGCCAAACTTCTGTCTCCGGTTTGGATATTTTCATATTTTCAATAATGTTTTTTTAGACTTTGCACCTAGCTCTTCTGGATCTTGCTCCAAATTGTTTCAGAAAGTCTTGAAAGATACTATTAAAACTTAAAAGAATGTCAATCCCTCTCTAGCAGTAGCTGACACAATAAGATAGAACACAGTAGGAATAGCCAGTTTCATTTTATCACTAAAGCATATAAACTTTGAAGTAAAATAAAACCTCAAGATTAATTCAATTTTCAACCATTTAAATATTAGCAAGTTGGCTTATGTCACATCTTTAAAAATAAAACCTGAAAATGGTAGTTCTTTCCCTATAGTATCAAGTATACTATAGATAGTAAATTAAGGGAAAAAAAGTAGTTCTGTACTGTTCTGTACTTTCTCTCAGAAATCAACAGAAAGGTTCTCTCCATTATGGGCCAAACAAATTACCTTAGAAAATTGAAAATAAATATCACTGGAATATTATACTATATGATTTGTGATTTTTATCACTAAAAATAAACTAAATACATTATTTATATTCCAATTTCAAGTTTTGGAAATCTTACCCCTTGTCAAATGCTGAAGTTATAAGACATTCATGCTTCAGATATTTGCCTCATGTTTATTTATTTATTAATTAGTGCTGTAGACTGAACCCAGGGCCTTTTGCATATTAAGCATATCTTTTACCACTAAGCCACGGGCCCTATCTCATGTTTATTTTTATTTTTATTTCTTATGATACTGGGAATTGAACCCAGGATTGTTGTACCTCTGAGCTTCATCTTATTTATTTATTTATGTATTAAATAGGGACTTGCAAGTTTCCAGATTAGCCTTGAACTCACAATCCTCCTGCCTCATCCTCCCAGGTGGCTGGAATTGTAGGCATGCACCACCTTACTTGGCTCCATCTCATGCTTTTTATTTAAGGACTTCTTGAGCAAAATTTTACTGAGGTAAAATGCCCCTTTATAAAAAACTAAAGGTGTTAACCTTAAGTATGAATCTCAGTTAATTTTTAATATATTTATGCATCTATGAAACAACCGTATAGATTAAGATAGGGAATGTTGTAATCTCCAAAGGATGCCCTTCATGCCCCTAGCCAGGAAATAACAATAACCCAAATACAAACTTTTGTCTATCAACATGGGTTAATTTTGCTTGTTCCTGATTTACAAATGAACAAAATTATATGTGATATGTTATTCTATGCCTGTTTTTCATCAAAACCTGTGCCTTTGAGATATACCCATGTTGCTACATGTTACAGTATGTTTAATTTTTTTATAGCAACATAGTACTTAGTTTTAAGAAAGCACTGCAATTTACTTATCCTCTCCACTGTTGGTAAAATTTTGATTTGTATCCAATTACTGATTTTGTGGTAGAAACATTTTTGTATACAATTTACTGCATATTTGCACTTGGTAAACATTGGTCAGTGGTCAAGGTATTAATTTGCCATGTCATAGAATGGCAATATATTTAACTTCATTGTTTACCATTGAACATGTTTTCAAAGTATTTGTGCCAATTTATAAACTCCCCAAACATGTATGCATCACTAGTTGCCCTACATTTTGATCAACTCTATTTTAAGCTTTATTGGTTTTAGTCATTTTATCATATTTACAAATTCTTTTCAGTTTTAATTTTTATTTTCCTAAGAACTACTAATATTGAACACTTCTTTTACTTGCTGATTATTTGAACATTCTAGAAGTTCTTTATACATTTATATTGGGCTTTCTATGTCTTTCTTACTATTTTGTGTACTTCTTTATCTATTCTGAATATAGGTCATGTCGGAAATGACTTCTTCCAATCTGTGGCTTACATGTTCTTATCTAATTTCTAACTTCTATGGAATAAGTATTACATTCAAGGGCAACACACACTACATTTTTGGTTGGTACTTTTGTGTAATACACAAGGCCATGAAATAATCTTGTATGTTAAATTTTTTAGTAATTACTTACCTAATTATCCCCCATATTATGGTACAATTGACATAAAGATCGTATTTTCCCCACTCAATTAGATCACAGATCAAGTGACTGCATATTTATGTGAATATTTGGAAATCTCCATTCTGATTAGTTCATCTGTGTTTACCTGCACCATTACCACACTTTTGGTAATGCAAGTCCACCAAATATGTTCTTCTTCAATATTGCCTTAGCCGTTCTTATGTCTCGTGTGTGTTTGTGTATGTGTGTGTGCTTGTGCGTGTACACTAGGCTCAGTTTTGTCAACTTCCTCCAACACCCTTGAAAAATCTCTTAGAATTTAGAAGGAAAATCCACTAAACCAACAGCCCAATAAGGAGTATTAACATGTCAACAACACTGCCTCTTCCAATCTACATATTTGTGGTGGCTCTCTAGTAGTAGAGACCCACCACACATTTGTCTTTCTTAATTGATCTCAGTAGTGCTTGACTTTTCAGTGTATATGCCTTATTCACCTTTTAAGAGATGTATTACTTTGTATCTGGTAATATTTAATGGGATAAAAGACATTTTGAGTGAAAAATTGAGTTTCCACATCATGGTATCTTTCATCAGATAGAGTTTCTGTTGTTTGTTAATTTTTGCTCTATTTCATTTTGTTGGCAGGTGGCATGTTGTTTAATGCTTTGGAAATTTGATTTTAGGCATTGTTAGGCCAGAGTTATTTTAACTAGCAATTGCAGAATATTATCAAACTTTCTGAATCTCATCTGATTGCCCAGCATGTTTACCAAGAGCACAGATTCCCAAATATGGTGGGTATCTCTTCTTTCTTCCACACTCAGTCAGTTAAAGCTCTGTTTTGTTTCAATCTCCTGAGAGATTGTGGTTCTAAGTGTCTTGGAATCTTAGCTTACACCTCTGCGGCATCAGAAGTGTACAATAAAGTGAGGTGTTTGTAAGTAGATTCAGGGGCTTAACTTTCAGAGAATTTTTCCTCTCTAGGATTTCTATCTGTAAGTTTCAAACACTTTGAAATTCTCAAAACTCTAAACTTGTTCCACAGGATAGTAAGACTAGCTTTCCTTTGTGTTTTAGAAATGTGATTAGTATCATAAAATTTACCCCCAAATGACCACAATGTTACACAGATCTGATATATTAATTGCTCTTCTCTTATAGACATTTAAACTGTTACCAAACCATTTTTAACCACAAATTTGTCATCAATTTCATTATGTTGTCAAGTATGTTTTCCTCCACTTTATCATATTTTATATTAAGTATGTATATTGTGCTTTTAATCATTACATTATTATATTATTATTTTTATTAGTGTTTGTTTTTTCTCTTTCAGTGTTTTCTATGTTATTGATATAGCACTGCATAGTTCTATGGCTTCATCTCTAAAATTAATCGGAGGAAATATAATTTGTTTTCAGTAATTCTCCTCCTCTCTCATTCAAAAAGAGTCCTCTAATATAACAAGTCATATATCAAAATCATCTATAGCAAATGTACTTGATGACAAAATACTGACGAAAAAATTACCTGAGATCAAGACTGAAAAATTAGATAAGCCTTTGTGCATCATATAATCAGCACTGTTTGAATGGGTAATTCATTTGCTTGTTTTCATGGCAAAAATCTCATGGACTCTTTGCCCTGAGGACATTTACTGACTTTGGGATTCTGAAGCAGTTTGGGGAGCTAGGGCAGAATATTCCTGTTGTAGTTTAGATATGAGGTGTTCCCCAAAGCTCCTGTGTGAGACAATGCAAGAAAGTTTAGAGTTGAAATGATTGGGTTATGAGGGCCTTGACCTAATCAATGCATTGATCTCCTAAGAGGGATTAATTGAGTGGTAACTATAGGCAAGTAGGGTGCTGAAGTAAGTGGTCACTGTGGGGCGTACCATAGTATATATTTTGTTCTTGATGCACACAGCTCTCTCTCTGCTTCCTGGTGCCATGCCTTGAGCTGTTTTCCACCACCACACCCCTTGGCCATGATGTTCTGCCTCACCTCAGACCCAGAGCAATGGAGCCGGCCTTCATTGAATGAGACTTCTGAAACCATGAGCACCAAATTAACTTTTCCACCTCTAAAATTGTTCTTTTCAGGTCTTTTTGTCACAGAAACAGAACAAACAAACAAACAAAAAACCCTGACTAAAACAATTCCTTTTCATCATGATTTAGAAAGTCATTTACCTATATTTGTTATAGAGTATATAGAAACAAAATTTAAGATAGGAAATGTATACATAAATGTATGCTAAAATAAAATGTATCTACATTGTCTCCTATGAACCGTTTTCTCTCATGTTCAGTATTCTCCAATATGTTACTAATAACTCCTGGAAAAAAAGCAAACTTTTGCTTTGGGCACACTAGTTACAATATCACCTTATTTTTACATGGTAGGCTTTTCACTAAAACACATGCCCAACCTTTTATTTTTTATTTTGAGACAAGGTCTCTCTAAATTGCTTAGGGCCTTGCTGAGGTTGGATTTGAACTTGCAGTTGTCCTGCGTGAGCCTCCTGAGCTGCTGCAATTATAGGCATTTGCTACCCCACTCAATTCACATGGTAGGTTTCTTTTCTGTCTTTAGATGTTAGCTTTTGGGCCATGTCACTAGAGGGCCCTTTCCTCATGTTTTTATTTTTGTTTTTTGTGGAGCTGATATTCTAAGTGAATTTATGACAGATTGTAATCATTTTATACATACACGTAAACTTCTTTAAAATGTATCTCATTTTCAGAATGTGAGTGTCCCATGTCACATTCATATTTCCATTGTATATTATTCATTGAATTCCTTTCCTGTGAATTCCCATTTCAGGTTCTTTGCTGCCTTTAATATTAAGTTTTGGAGTTATTTTATTGACATTCGAAGATAGTTGATTTTTAATATACAGGTGTTAAAGATTTGTCTATATTAGTATTATAGATAAAAATTGCTTTAGTCTTTTTAAAATATGCACATTTAAAATATAATAGCTTTTATAATTGATGTAAACAAATCTCTCAATTTTAATAGCTGTTAGATTAGGTGATGCTATAACAACATTTATTTCCAAGGTAACAAATAGAGTTATTTGTTTTCATAGAAGTGTTTAATAATTTTATGTGTAAACAAAGTTTATTTCTAATTCCAGAGTATACTTCTATGCAAAAATATTGATTAAATAGACAATAATCTGACTACATACAATCTACATAAAAGAAAGCATCAACATGCACTTATTTTTTAAATCAACACACAGAAAATAAACTGTAAAAATTTCATTAAGTACATATTTAATTTTTTAGAATATAATTTATATGCATTATTCCATAATAATGAGGGATAATATGGAGGAAATATAATTTAATTACAGGTTCTTAAATATTTAAATTTGGCTGATACTACTTAAAAGGCACTCTTACATAACACTGGAATATATTTTAATTAAATGGTTAAGATAACTTTGGAATTTTATAATCAATACTAGAATATATAGACAATAAAAAGAAAATTAAAAATATTGCTCTACAAAATATTAAGAATATTACTAATAATGTTAGGGCTAGGATTTAAGCATTCTTTCACTGTTAGGAATTGATTTCAGAGTTTGAACATCTGAAGTAATTAACTGAGATTTAAGACTTGAAGCAATTCACTGCATAGAATCAGAGAGATTTCTTCTCCTCCATTAGAAATGGCATTTTAATTTAAACATTAGATCAAATGACTTGAATAATTATTTCTTTATAAATATGTATTATATTAAAATGTAAAATGAAACAGAAAAAACTGTAAACATTTTATTAAATAACAATAAAAAATAATGCTATCAGTGTTTTGGTTTTAATGTGTATGAATATGTGTATGTGTGTGTGCGTGTGTTTGTGTGTATAATAATATGTGTATGTGTGTGTGGTGTGTGTGTGTAATAATTTATATATAGCTCTATTATAATATGTATAGTGTTTTAAAACTTACATTTTCCTGTTAGAAATCTAATGCAAATTTTATTTCACTATGCTAATAATGATCATTACAGTATAAAATTACTAGGAACTTCTAACAACAAAGTTATAATTGCAAATGACATCTCTTCATATTCCCTCAATCTAGATAAATGCAAACTATGTATTTATCTCCTAAACAGAAATTCTAAGGCTATTTCTAGGCCAATGAAACTATTTGGGATAAAAAGGGAAAAATAATATTTTAAAATATCTAAAAATTTTAATAATATATTGCAGTAATCTTGGAAGCATTATATTAAATATATCAAAATAATATCAGTAGATTGACAAGAATGAATCCTCAAAATTTGTATATATTAGCTTAAGTATAAAATTTTAAATGTCCCATCCTTTTAAATATGTCATTTAAATACTTATTTCCAAATGATAAATGGTCCAATAGCTCATCAAATGAAGCACAAACATAGGGTTATGTCCTGAATCAAAGTTGCTTAGTACTTAAATATTCATTTAATTTTCACTTTAATTTCATTTCTTAAGACATGTTATATCTTGCTTAGATTGTATCCTTAACAGAAACACACTGCCCGGATAAGAGGATAATTTCAGTGTGCCAAGTTACTGCGTCTTTAATACCTATACCGAAATCTAGAACACAGTGCTGTAAATCCTCCAGTTCTTCCAGTCCCATGAAGCCAATTAAGGGTATTGAAATACTAACATTATGTTAGTTACAGGGAGTGAAGGAGGAAACAAGGGCACATCTCCAAGTGCACATGCTCCCATTCATTTCACCGTTCCATAATACCTGAGGCTTTCTGCAGACAACTGCGTGAATCCTTTTAAATGTTAAGTGAAAAACAAAAATAAGCTACATATAGGTAAAAGTAGGAGCATTTTCTTTCAGTTAATTTTTAAATTTTATGCTCTTTAATATCCCAAAATACTATAATTTTAGTAAATATCAGAAATTGCAAGTTCACACACATAAAAACAAGTCATTAAAAAGTAATGTAAAATATTACCATATAAAAATTACATTTGTCAATGAAGATATATGAAGAGCATTTGATAAGAAAAATCACATATCTTCATATTTCATTTGCTACCTTCTTTGAGTAGTAAAGTGTTATCTCGTTTAAAGCAGGACCTAAAGCACAATAGTTTCCCACTGTGTATTTCTGGAAATACAGCTCTTCTAGAAGCAAACATTTTCAAAGTTATCAGTCATCCAAGATTTATTTTCCCAGGGTCTTAGCCATTGATGCCAATCTATAGGAAAGCACAAAGTTTAAAATGAAAATTTGAGTTTTAAATGGATGATAAGGAGCATCAAAAAATACTAGGATGTGGGTGACCTTATATAGACCCATGTTTTCCTCTTCCATAATCTTAAACAGAAATTGAATCTCACAGATTCTAAATGTTTTCTAAGAAAAAATAGCATAGCTGATGTCAAAGTCAAGTCTCTGCAGTGTTTCTTGAGGATAGCTTCAATTTTCAAAAAGCGTGTCATGTATTATGTGCATATGTGTATCATATGTAAAAATGAGTGTGTATATATATACACATATATGTATTTATATATACATACACATATATAAAATTGCCTTATTGAGAACTTCCTTCTTTTTCTATTCCTAGTATGACTCATGAAGATGGCAGAGTATACTTAATTTCTGTAAAGATACAGAACATTGGGTATTATAGTCCTATGTATTTGTATATTCCCCAAAAGTGTTGTGAACCTAAATTCCTAAATGCTTCATTAAATTGATAAAATGGACTAATCACATAGAAAGACACTCCATTCATGTTTATTTCTCCAAAATGTCAATTTATCTACTACCTTTACTATGTGTTTTGCTTTGGCCTATGATAAAAACATAATTTACACAAAGGAACTATATGTGGCTTGCAAGTTTTCTCTTTATTGCAGAGGCTTGAATATATACTCTCGGTCCAGTTTTGGACTTCATCCTTTTATTTGTAACTGATTACTCATACATTATGAAATGAAGACATGGAAGAAGCTATTTTTCAAACTGGATGTACCTAGAATGAATACTTTTTTGTAATGCATTATCTCCTGTGTTTGAAATCTTCCAAAAATATTGATGGAAACTCCTCAGGGCTGCTTTCCTTTATGTAGGTCAGGTGAAAGGAACAAAATCAGGCTTTAATATATGTTCCCTTCTGAGTTAAAAACAATTAATCAAATATTCAACTACAAAGTTATATCTGTGTTGTGGGTGTGTTACATGCCACCATGTGTATATTAAATGAGTCTATATTCTAGGAGTGTCTACTGACATTCTAAGTTGAAAGCTCATACTTCACGTGTAGCTGCTTTCGGTGGTTTAATTTTGTTTTTATTTGATTATTAGTAGAGGCTTTCTTGACTATGATAATTAGTGGATTTTTTCAATTATGAAACTATTATCTTGCAAAATAACAATATAGTCTATAAAATGGGATCGGTGCTGAAATCAGTAGTATAGGTTAATTGGCCAACATATTTAGAAATCCTCCTTACTATGAAATGAAGAGGCCTTAAGCATTATGTAATCCCTGTAGCATGGAAACTTAAGGATGAAAACCAAAGCCTGATGATTACCTGCTTCTGTACCCAGCCACTGTATCTAAGCATTCTGGTGACCTGATATGTATCCTAAGGATAGGAAGATTCTGCCACTAAAATACTTTTGCTCTTATTAGAGTGGATCATTTAAATAAGTTTTGATCAGAATATAGAAATGAACACAGTTGATTTGAAGAGGTGGAATTGTCTGGTTTTGGTTTTTAATAAACCCTCCAGGAGAGAAAGTCTTATGGTATTTTATGCCAGCTTGCTAAAAAAATGTCTTAAATAAATACTAGCATGGTGAAAAGATTTGATCTTCAACTTTCATCCATTAGTATCTGGAAGAGACTACGACAGATTGGAACTTTAAAAAAAAGATACTTCTATTACCTACCAATGATATGTCACAAAATTGACACAGATCAGTTTATAACAGAATAACTTTGGAATCATACAAAGAAAATTAACTTGTCCCAAGCTCCTTGAGATATGCCTCAAATCATGTACTTTAGAAATATGTAGGGAATATAATGCTATGGTCTATTTTCTCTTGAATTTGAGTTTTTCTTAATGTAAATTAAATTCCACTGAATAAGGCCATTGAGACCTTTAGATATGTGCTTCCTGTTTCATGGGGACAACCAAGCAAATAAAATTTTCCAAATAATCACTGGAGTCTACAATTTTTAAGGGGAAAAATGTGAGAAATAGAGTAAGCAAACAGTCAATGAGCTATGTTAATGTTTAACTTAGGCTGCACTTCTAAATTGCTAATCCAAGGCAGAAATCAGATATATTAAAATCAATGTCATTGATTTACTGCACCTAGTTACCATGTTCCTGTCAACATATTTCCACCTAAGTCTCTATTAGTTGTGTGTATACACCAAAAGGTTGCGATAAAAACCTCTTTAGTCCCAGATGCATTGCCAATGTGTAGAGAGGTACATTGACTTCCCTTTTATAAATAAAACAATGCTTCTGTAAAGTAGGCATAGGTTCCTAATGGACACTTTTGAATTTTATTTTAATATTTTATTGATAATAAACTATTGTTTGGATTAATATCCATGTGATTATTCTGTTTTTACTTGGAATCCTCAATATAATTCCCTTTTCATCATACATATGTAATTACTTTTAAATTAAAAATGGAATATTAAGAACTTTTGAGGAAATAAAATTGAAATTATTTTATAGATAACCAGGAAATGTTACTCCTGCATTCATTATGGCATCACTAAATTACATGTACATATTTAAATAATGCACATACTTAAATAATACAGATAAATCATTATTTTTACCTAATTATATGTATTTTCCTGTGATTTTCTAGAAATAATAGTTTGTTTCAAACTTTTTATACTAAATTAGTAGAGCTATTTATTATTTAAGTCCTACATTAACAGATTCCTTCCTTATGAAACTTTTTTCAACAATTTCCAGAATATTCCTTTTGGCAACAAAAATATATAATTTTAATAAATCTGAGGAAAAACATTCAAAATTCTAGAACAGAAAATTGAATGATTACTAGTATTGTTTTATTAAAATGTAAAGTTTCTTAGAGATAATCATATTTCTTACAAACTAATTTAATTCAGATTGACTATATTAAAATTTGTTAATTATGAAAACCTAAAGATTTTTTAAAAAATTAACTAATATACAAACATGTAAAAGTATAAATTTATGGTAGTATGTAATATTTAATATATGTATATGTTTATACTTTTTCAGTAAGGTTAAGCATGTTTATCACCTTAACAATTATCATTTCTATGTGGTAAAATCTTTCAAAATACTTTCTTTAAGCGTTTAAAAATGCACACTACATAATTGTTATTTATAATCAACATATTATGCATGATATCATAGATCTTCTTACTCCTGAAAACCTAAAAGACTTGTATTTACCTAGAGGTATTTAAAGAAATCTAAACCAAGAGATATTCAAGTGTCCTAGGAAAGAAAAATACTCACTTCCCCTTCTCAAATATTGTTATTGCAGTTTCATCATTTCTAATACAAGGCTTTGATTTTTATGAAAATAAATACATTCAGATGAGTAGTAATTTTAACAAGAATACTAAACTTAAATTTCTTGCTGATCCAAACGAGGTGATGTACTATGTGAAAGAGAGTGAGCATAGGGAATACACTTACATGAATATTTGTTTTTTTAGAAAAGGAAAAGCAAGAACAAAAGAAAACAAATTTATCTTCAACTCTTTAATTCAGTTATTCACATGGGGTAGGCAAAATATAAATATTTATTGAATTTTAAAACAGTTCCAAAACTATGAATATCACTGATGAATGATAAACCCTTGAAAAGATGGAATAATGCAAAATTTTTATAGCTTTCAGAGAAGGTTCTGAGAACTTGGAAGAACAATCTTTCTATTGGAACATAAAAGGAGGTTAGGTTTGATAAGACCAATGGAAAATCCTTATTTAATATTGCTTTCATATTAAAAACTTTAATTTTATCAATCTCATCCCCCAGGACCTTCCTTTTCCTTCTTTATTCCCACTCTCCTCTGCTTGCTCTGCTCTGTTCATTTCCCTTCTATTGTTGTTTTATTAATTAATATGACTCATTGTGGTATATTCCTACATGGACATAGCATAATTTGGTAATTTCATTACCCATTACTTAATTCCCTTCCTTCTCTCTCTCTTGATCCTCTTCCTCTGTTCTCTTGGTTTTTCTTCTATTCCCATGAGATCCACTCTTTTGTATTACTTTTCTCTTTCTGTTCTTTCTTACTGTAGCTGTCACCTATTTGAAAAATATTGACTTTCTGATTCTAATTTATTTTACTTAGCATAATATTCTCCAGTTTCATCCATTTACCAGCAAATGACATAATTTCATTCTTCATTATGACTAAATAAAACTCCATTTTGTATATATACCACATTTTTATACAATTTTTATGTATTGAGGGTCACATTGTCTGTGTCTATAACTTGGCTATTGTGAATTGCACTGCTATAAACACTGATATGCTGACCAGGCATGGTGGTGCATGATTGTAATCTAAGCCCAGGGGTGAAGCAGGGGGATTGACAGCTTGAGGCCAGTCATTTAAAATCAACTAGTAAAAAAAAAGAGAGAGAAGAAAAAGAGTGGTGAGAGTTGGTTCACAAGATAGTATTCACTCATTTTTTTCTAGAAAAATGATAGAATGATGGGCCAGCCTACTGAAGCCTCAGGAAGACATCACTGGAATACATGACTAAGAATATGCAGTGAATGGCTGAAGGTCAATATATGATGGTATCTGCCCAGTAGTATTGAGGAGAGGATGTCAAATAAGAGGCCCTTGTCATCCACACTCTGCTCAATACTATTGAGCAGATAGCATCATATATTGGTTGTTATAGATTCACAGCTTTCCTAATTCAGCACAACCATTTGTAATTCTCATCCCCACAACTTTGGGTTGTGCTGAATTAGAAATATTGTCTCCTAGAGATGAACATCTCTGACAAGAGACATAGTAAGTAAGAGAGCACTACCTGAGAGTTGCAACTGATATTTGTCCACTTTGGGTTATAATTTTCAGTGGGCCATTACCAAGGTTCATTTCTTTCCCTAGGTGAAAATAATTGCATTGGCTAGGATATTTATTCTGATTTGCAGTATGGATCTAGAATTTTACATACAAAGTGCTACAAGGGTAACACGTATGGAGAACATGGGTTTCTATGGAGTCATTGCCCAGTATACATGCTCAGCAATAACTGTCAATAGTAAATGCACCAACTGCAGTCTAACGCATGCCCACCTAGGACTGAAAGTCTAGACCACACAAGAATCAACCCAAACCAGCCAAATTACTGGCATAGACAATGGAATATTGAAATATGACTGAGAAAGGAGATGATGATTACTAATTCCAGTCTTAGAACAAGCCTGCCTCAACGGTGAACTCAAAAATCCATAAATTTATATTTGTCTCTCAGTTTTCTCTGCTTCACTTTTTTCCCCTTTCTCTGGGACTGTATTTCACAATAAATAAAGCATCAATACTGTTTTGCCTCAAGCTCTAGTTTCTAGAGAACACAGATAAAAACATTTCCTAAAAACAAAGCAATGTTAATAGATTGTAGGTGTTTCCATGATACAGAAAAGGAATAGTATTTAGTATAAATTCAATAGGTGGCAGTCTCGAAAATGACTTACATTTAACTACACTAATCAACTATCTGGTTAAAAATAAGGTAGCTACAGTGTTTATTCATTAACATTCTTTACACATCGATTTCTCTTTGAACCAATGTTATTCCAGTTACAATATATTTGAACCTCAAAATAAAAAAAATACATTCAATTTCAAGCATAGAAAATCCACAGAATAAATAGCACATTTTCTATGTAGCAAGAAATCAAAGGGTAATTAATATAGAACAGACAATGAGAACCCCTTTACAAAAGAAGTCACTTGGGATCATATGTGCCCTTTTAGCTACTATTCATTTTATAATAGACTTCATTATGCAACCTCCAAAGATTTTTCTAAGGTCAAAAGAAGTAACTTGTATGTGTGTGTATGTGAGCAGGGCTTTTATTCCTCAGCTTTTTAAAAGCCCATTTAAACTCTTTGTCCTCATGATCTCTAGAGAAGATATTCTGATTTAAGGGCTGGCAAGAACTTTCAAGTCAAATTGCCTATTGTAACATTCTACATCCATTTTTGCATATGAAATGTAGAAGGTTTGAGGCAATTCTTAAATATTTAATGTTAATAAATTCTCACGAATTGGGGAAAGGAATCAGGAAGTAGAAGAGAATATATGATGAAAGGTGTCGTAGATAATTTTATGGATAAATTAAAAAAGGTTTTCAAATAAAGTCCAATTCATATATGGATAAATTTGCCTGTTCTCTGTAACTCTACAACATATAATGTTTCACTAATTTAGTAATTATTTCCTGTAATATCTTAGGTACCATTTTGCTTTTATCTCTATCAAGATATGAATGTTACTATATTATTCCATTTTGTGTTTATTCTTTTAATCATTAAATATAAATTTAAAGCTTAGTTTTTTTAATACATTCTCTACTAAATTCTGGATATCTATGTCCTTGCCTCATGTAGTTTACAATCTGATAAGAAGATAAGCATCTCTTGCCTTCTCCTCTAGATAAGGCTAACTCTAACACATTAGTTTAAGAATTACAATGGAGGAATAAATGATATTAAAACAGAACAGGCATATTTGCCCAGGGAGAGAAAAATACCGTCACACAGGAAATACAGAATATGTTGTGAATGAAATGTTTAGTTGTGTTTGCTATCAGAAATTAAATATTTGAAAAGGAAAATAAAAACATGATCATCAATAGATGATTACAACAGTAGGCTATAAATAGGTTCAGTTTCTGTCACATTTGACACTTATTGACACATTCTGATATAATGACCAGTAAGATTCCATGCTTTGTATATGTTGAGAAATAAAGTTAATTTATTTGTGTGTGTGTGGGCTTGTGTGTGTGTTCAATGCTATTCCACAAAATGATGAAAAAGGAGTCCATCAAATACGCCTCTCCTATGAAAATGCTCTACAGCTGGGCATGTTCAACAAGAATATTACTTACACAAGAACTTTGAGTTATTGTCATTGTATATATAAGCCTGAGAAAAAAATTAATTTTTATCATGTACAACTTTTTTTGATGTTCCTGAACAATGCAACACATTAATAAGATATTAATTACTAAACTACAATATCTCCTTTTAACATTCACTTACAGAATTATTAATTCTCCTGAATAATGCAACACATTAACTCATTATTACTGAACAACAAAATCTTCTTTTAACATTCATTATAGAATTTTTGGTATGATACTCAAAGTTTCACTTTAATGATTCATGTGTGAAAGACAGAATTAAATTACTATCTTCAAGAGTATATTGGAATAGGATTGTTTAGAGATTGACTATCTTTTTAAAATTAAGGCAAGTGAAAACAGAATATTATATATGTCATGGCTCTTTTGAAGTGATAACAAATTGCATGATGTTTATAAATATCTAAGTATTAAATATTTATCAAAATTTCAAGAGTCACATAAGAAAAAGCTTGAAAGCAATGTACTGATAAATTATTTTAAACTTGTATAGTTTCTTAACTCAAAAATCTAAAAATAATTTTAGTTTACACTTTGGTAACATATATTTATAAACAAATTGTTGTACTTATATCATAAGTACATTATTTACTTTTATAGTAGCATAATACCTTTTATCCAGAAAAAAAGAACAAAAGTATACTTAGTCCTCTGTAATTTGGATATTCCAAAAAGAACTTTAAGAAAACTTATTAGCATTCTTATCAAAATTTACTAATTCAAACAAAAGTTAATGCTCACTAACTTGAAATGATTGGCTTAGGAAAGCTTTAACCTAATCAGTGCACTAATACCCTGGTAAGGATTAAGGGACTGTTAACTGTAAGCATGTAAGCTGTGGCTGGAAGAGGTAGACCATTGGGGTGTGACTTTGAGGATATATATTTTGTTCTTGGTGAGAGAAGGTTCTCTCTCTCTCTGCTTCATGGTGCCAACTCCTGAGCTGTTTTCCTCCTCCATATGCTTCTGCCCCAATATTCTGCCTCTCCTCAGGAACAGAAGCAATTGAGTCTGCTGTCTACGGACTGAGACCTCTGAAAACATGAGCACCAAATAAAATGTTCCTCCATTAAAACTGTTTTTTTTTTTTTTTTCAGATATTTTGGTCACAGCAGAGAAAAAGCCGACTAACACAAATAGTAAATAAATGTTGTGCTGGAAACAAACAAGATGGCAGTTAAAATCCTTCAGTAATCATCCTCCTGCAGACATACTACAGCAAACCACCATCTCCACAGCCAAGGAGGCTAGGTAGAAGGCCATAATTCTTTATTACAAGAAAAGATACTCTGAATAAGGGAAGAAAAATGAATTTATACACAATCTAAGCAACATGGAGAGAAATGCCTTCCTGGAGGAAAGAGAAGGAACTGAATATAAGACTTAGACTTCAAACTCAGTACCAGCACTATGGAGGTGATGGACACAACCTCTGCCCCTAGGCTAGTAGCGACAAACTGAGCCACTGGAATTGCCTTTGCCAGACAATTAGGGGCCTGATTCCACCATCCCTCTTTCACTCTGGTGCAGCAGAGGGGATAATAATAACTCCATGTCCTGGAGGAGAAAGGTACAATAACCAACACAAGATGTTGCCTACAAGTTCAATATTAGGCCTTCCATAGAGAGACCTATCACTTCTATCACTAGATAGAAGTCAATGCCCTATTGCCAGACCAATGCTCACAAATGTAGCCTGTAGACCTGACATCATCATGCAGATACCTGAAACTTGTGGCACAGATCCAAGTTTGATCTGCATATTTTTTTGGACATATCACGCTTCCAGAGAATATATGGTTTCCTGTGAGTTTGAAACTCAGGCAGTCTAGCTTGCTGTCAGCTTTGCTGTCCAAAAGATAGTCTCCACCACCTATCTTCCAGCCTCAGGCAACATAGCCATGTCTAGGCTTGTGTTCATAGACATAGAACACAGACCTTCCCTAGCACAAGTAGAGGTCTGTATCCTGGAGAAGATTTAAGTTTTGACCTGAAATATGGCTGGATGTTGATTCTACCATGAAATCATGCAAGTCCTTAAAGTCATGAAATTCAAGCATAATGTTACTTAGCATTGCCTAGGTGACCAAGGGAATACCTACACCAATACTCCCACAAACTTGGGCAGCATAGCATGGAAGAGAATTCTGTTTGCTGAGGATAGGTTAGAGTAGCAAGCTCATGACTTTGCTTTGGAAATTAATACCAGAATAGCAAAACCTATCACTGTATAGATCCTAGTGGCCTCTACCCCCAGTGGTGCCTTTGAATGCAGCCTCTGGAATATTTCCAGTGCCAGGAAATGAAGCCTTAGACTATTCGTCTTCTATTCCAGCTAGTATCACTGGCAGCTGGTTATAGCAACAGGTAGTGTCTACCAATGTGTACCTGTGTACTACTCCAGTGCTATGCTTGTCTTGTTGAAATGTGAGCTCAGTATATGACACAGCTTTGTGGTATTGTTGGCCAAAGGCATGGAATGGAGACCTGGTTGTCTCCTTTCACTATAATTACCAAAAGATCAATGAAGAATACTGCAATGCTTGATCATAGACTAGTGACTCTGGATGAAGTGTATGGGAATGCTGAGCCCAGGGAGAGGCTTGTGGGCATTGACTAACCTTTATAGATACTTTCACAGTTCATGATGAACAACATATCAACTATAGATGTGGGTCAACCTGCACTTGGATGGCCTTCTCATGCTGAAACATAAACAGCAAAACCAACACATTTTCAAAGCAAAGCTGGAGTTAGTTTACCATCTAATGCTAAAATGGTGGAAGTGATTACAGGGTCAGGGAAAATTGTCAACCTGCATTTAGTTTCAGGGAAGGACAGAAACAAAGTCAGATAATGCAGATGGGAATAAGTAACAAATCTTTTAATTCCAGATGATGTGACACTGAGATAGTATAGAAGGAATAAGAAATAAACAGAAAAGAGACAAAAAGGAAGGAGAAGGTAATAAGATTTTAATTCAGAAGTTCCTCATACTTTTCCAGGCTTGTTACCCCCAAGTCCCTGAGAAATTGATAAATACACTTGTGTACTGTTAATCAATCCCCTAATAAGTAGAAAGATATGATATATTGAGAAAACTATAATTCAGAAGACTTTCTAATGCTTGCTATTGAATTAAATGAACATTGATTGCATCATCCTAATGATAAAGAGATTAACAACACAACCACAAATCATCTTGAGATCACCACTACATAGCTTCCCATACCCACACCTCATCAAGTGTCCTTTACAATAAGAGCCAGAAACCCCCAAAACACACCAATCATTCTCAAGACGACCCATATTCTCCCTTGAATGTATATTCCACATTATTTTACCCCAAAGGCATTTCTTTATTGAGATCGCCAGAATTGTTGCTTGAATATATATCTATTTTCTTTCTGTGCTGTTAACACAGAATGGACATATTTGTGTCTTCCACAATGTTATTTAAATTGTTACTTTTTCCACCAGTTACTTAAATTTCATTAGCTTTAATTCAGTGAGATTTATGCTTCACTTGGTAGCCATGAGCAGGACAATCACAAGTTGGTTTGTTTTTTTTTTTATTTCATTTTAGTCTTAATTACTGATATCTTTAAAACATAAGTCACACATAACACTTGACACAATGATATATAGGTTATAGAAGGGCTAAGAAAGCATCAAAACTGTTCACGGGGCTTAGGCAGAATTGAAAGCAAAGGCAGAAACCTGATACTGGTACAAGTATCACTGCAGGTGGGCAGATGAGATCTACTAGCCAATTCCAAGAATTTGGTCAAGGCACAGATTTTGTCTGAGGCAATGCATGGAGCTGTTCTAGTTACAGACCTGTTCAAGGCAAGTGTCTGTATGACAGATAGTTTTGAGTGGTGTATATCAGGCAGGGAGATCATGATGAACTGAAGCCACAGGGACAGAGTTGGGAGATTTTCACCTATTTCAGGACATTCATCAGGTGGTCATCAATTGTCATTGTCTTAGGTGTTCCTCATTTTTATTTGGTTTAGTTAAAGAAGTTGCATCATTGTTGGTCTGTTGTGTTAGCTAATGGGCTTGGTTTCCTTGATATGGATTAGATATGCCCATGTGTGTGTGTGTGCCATTGATTTAGTTTGATAAGTTTGCAAGAAGTGATTTTTTTGTTAGCATGTTTAATTTATTTATCTGTTTGTGACTTATGATTGTGTTGTAAAGCTGGAAGTTATTCTTTTTGATAAGTTCTGTATGTTCAACATCTGGTAGTTATATATTTGTCTAGGCAAGTTACCGAGTCATTCTGCCTTAGCACTTGTACTCAAAATGGTGTAGCTCAGGGCAAACTGATGCATATAAAATGGAGCAGATCCAGGCAGGGCATAGTCTGAAATCAGCTCTTCTACAACTTGGAGCAGTTTAGAGCAAGACATAGCCTGCTCTCCACAGAAACAATTGAATACTTTAACAGAGAATCTTAATAGAGAGATGAAAAGCAATTAAAATATCAAACAAAAAACCTCAATCTGAGAAGTACATCCAGTGAAATTAAATGTGCCAAGCAAGACATCAATAGTAGAATAGATCAAGCAAAGAATCAGTAAGCCAATGATAGATTCTTTTAAAATAAGCAGTTGGAAGAGTGAAAAAAAAAGAAGGAAGGAAGTAGAATGAAAATAGTTTATGAAAACACTAAAACACCATTTAAAAGCAAGTATTGGGTCAGTTAGATTCAAGAGGGAATTAAGATTAACAAAAGGGGAGGAAATTGTTTTTGTTTTGTTTTATTTTGCTATTTGTTTTTGTTTTTTTCCAAAGAGATAATAATAGCTTCTCAAACCTAGGGAGATACAAATATTCAGGTACCAGAAAACCAAATGTCACCAATCAGATTTAACTCTACAAAATCTAGCCCAAGGCACTTTATAATCACACTTTCAAAAAGGTTAAAGATAAAGTGAATATTCTCTAGGCACCAAAGAAAATAAACACACATCAGAGTGTCTCAATTTGGCTGACAGCACATTTCTCAGCAGAAAACTTACAACCCAGGAGAGAGTAGCATGGGATTTTTACCATACTGATGGTAAAAATAAAACAAAACACAATGACAAAACAAACAAACAAAACTATAGACCAAGAAAATCATACTCAACAAATCTATTTTTTTAAAATGCAGTCAAGTCATTCCCCAGAGAAACGAAATCTGATAGAATGTATGACCATCAGACCAGTTCTTCAAAAAAGGAAAAAACAAAAACATTAACAAAAACAAAACCCTGCAAGATTAAGAACATTGAAAGATATAAAATCCACTGATAAAAGATATAGATTTGAAATGATCTTACATGCCTAAATCATTCAATCTTTAGTTATGAAGATTAAAAGCATTATAGAAGGACTAAGAAAGCAATTAATAGGAGTATCAACAAAATTAATACATTGAGACAGACAATATAGCAAAAATATAAAATGAAAAATCAAAATTTCAAAATGTAAGGAGAAATAGACTGCAAGCAGAGAATTTTTAGTATATTTTTTATTGTTTATTTTTTTATATTTATAATTATGCTTTGCTATTATCATTTCAAAATAGTTGAATAAATCTAAAGATTTTTTTTATAAGCTTTGTGGAAACCACAAAGCAAAAATATATAAAAGAAAAATGAAAAACAATAGACAAGGAATCAAAATACACTTCTAGACTAAATTTAACCACATTAAAAAAAAAGACTGTGAAAGAGGGATAAATTAGAAAAGAACTAAAATCAAACAAGAAAACAATTTACAAAACGTCTATATTAAGATCTTGCCTGCTGAAAATTATCTTAAATGCAAATGAATTAAACTCTTTAAGTTAGAGACATAGAGTGCCGAATGGAACAATAAAAACAACAACAAAAACTATAATGTTGCTTACAAGAAAATCACTTAATGGACTTAAAATGAATGATATAGAATAAAAAATTTCATGCAAACGGAATCCAAAGAAAACAGATAGTTGTTTTTATATAAGATAGACTATAAATCAAAATAAAAAAGGATCAATTCAGCAAGAAAAACATAACAATTCTAAATATATATGCACAAATATCTGAGCACCCAAATAATAAACAAATATCAATATATCTAAATAGAGAAATATACTCCACTATACTAATGGTAGTTTATTTTAACACCTCATTTTCAGCAACATACAGCTCATTCAGTCAGAAAATCATCAAAGAAATAGCAGGTTCAACTGCATACTTCACCAAATAGAATAATACAGACATCTGCAAAACATGCTATTCAATATTGCAAAATACACATTCTTTTCATAAGCACATGGAACATTCTCTAGGATAGATCACATGACAGATCACAAGACAAACCTCAACAAATATTCAAAATAAAATTATATTATCTTTTATGACCACAATGTAAAAAAAAATTATGAATCAATAACAAGGAACATTATAGAAACTATAAAAATTCATGAAAATTAAACAAATTTCTCTTGAACAACCAACGAACCAAGGGAAAAATCAAGAAGGAAATTAATGGACTCCTTGAAACAATTGCAATTGAAGACACAATATACTAAAACTTATGGGATATAGTGGAATCTGTACTGAGATGAAAGTTTATAGCAATTGATGACTAAATGATAAGAAGCAGAAAGATTTCAAATGAGCAAGCTATCACTACACCCTCATATGGCTAGAAAAAAATTAAGAAAAAGCAAACATGAAATTATTAGTTTGAAAGATATAACAGAGATCCAAGCAGAAGCAAGTGGAAAAGAGAAAAGAAAAATATTAATAAAATGAAGAGCTCAATCAATGAAAAGAAAAAAAATGACACATCCTTAGCTTAACTAACTAATATATATATATATATATATATATATATATATATATATATATATATATATAAAATATGGGATAAAAAAAAACAAAGAAGTGTAATCAAAGATGAAAAAGGAACCATTACAACAGATACCATAAAGATACAAAGAATCATGAGATATTATCATGAACAACAGTTGAATTAAAAAATTAATAACCTAGAAGAAATGGACAAACTCCTGTGTGTACACACCTTACCAAGATCAAATAATAAAGAAAAAGAAAATCTGAAGAGCATAATAATGAGTTAATGAGATTGAATCAGTAATATCTCCCATCTATGAAAAGATAGTTGGTTGTATTGCTGTGTTCTATCAAATATTTAAAGAAAGACTAGTACCAATTCTTCTGAAATTATTTCAAAAATCAAAGAGGTTGGAATTTTTCTAAACTCATTTTAAAAGGCTGCATTATCCTGACACAAAGGCTGGAGAACACAAGAAAAGCAGTTATAGAGCAATACCTTTGAAGAAAAGAATGCAAACACCTTTAAAAAGGCACAAAAAGTCCAAAAGTATATTGAAAAGGTAGATAATTCACATGAGCAAGTAAGATTTACCCAAAGTATGCAAATATGTTTTGATATATGCAAAACAATAAACTTGACCCAACACATCAACAAAATATAGGACAAAACCATGTAATCATCTAAATAAATTTAGAAAAGGCATCTGATGAAATTCAAATTCACTTCATGATAAAAACTCTAAGCAAATGAGGTATAGAAGTAATTCCATATAATAAAGTCCAGATATAATAAGCAAATAGCTGACATAATATTAAGTATGGAAAAGCTAAAAGATTTTTGTCTAAGATTCAGGATCAACAAAAAGATGCTCATTCTTTTTTTTTTTCCACATTTCCTTACAATTTGGATGTTTTTTATTTTATTTTCTGTTTAAGTGCCCTTGCCATAACCTCCAATAAAATACTGAAAGAATTATCAAAAACAGACATCTTTGTTCTTTTATTGAGATTTGGGGAAAACACCCAACAGTTCAATATTAAGTATGCTAAAGAAGTGCCGATTCTTACCACTTTTATTAAATATAACACTGGAAGTCATAGCCAGAACAATGAGAAAGAGAAATAAAAGGCATCTAAGTTGGAAAAGAAGGAGTCAAACTGTCACCTTTTGCAGAAAACATGATTTTACACATAAAACCCCTATAAATTCCACCAAAAAAATCTTGGAACCCACTAATGAATTCAGAAAAGTTGCAATATACACAATCAACATGCAGAAATTGGTAGTGTTCCTAAATAACATTAGCAAACTAATTATGTAAAATAGAAATCTAGAAAGCAGCCTCATTTAAAAAAAATAAATAAAATGCCTAGGAAGAATTTTAAGCAATGAGGGGGTAAGATGTCTATACTGAAAACTATGAAATATTGATGAAAGAAATTGTACAGTTCACCACCCTCCCAAGCCAATGGAAAGATATCTCATGTTCATGGATGTTCAATATTAAGTTGTCCATACTACCCAAAATAATCTACAAAATCAATTCAATCTTTATCAAAAATATAGATGATACTCTACTTGAAAAAAATTCCTCTTATTTGTATAAAAACATGAAAAAATAACCAAATCAATCTTGAGCAAAATAAACAAAGTAGGAGCATTATATTGCCTAATTACAAAATAAAGTTTAAAGATAAAATTACCAAAATACATAGTATTAACATCAAAAACAGAATCTAGGCCAATGGAAAAGAATAGTCTAAAGTAAATCTATGTGTGCATGGTCAGTTGATTTTCAACAAAGATGCTAGACATATTTATGAGAGAAAGTCAGTCTTTCAATAAATGATGCTACAAAAATAGGATATCCACATGCAAAAGAGAAAAATAAATACCTATACTTTGCAACAACATAGGTGGAAATAGAGATCATTATGTTTAGTGAAATAATTCAGGCACAGAAAGACATACCACAGAAATCAACATAAAATATATGAAAGATGTAAAGGTTAGTCTGGAACATATGAAAACCACTAGAAGAAATACGGAGAAATGCTTTGGATAACCAGACTTCAAAGATAACCTACAGAATAGGAGAGGATATTTGAAATCTGTACATCTGAACAGGGAACAAGAATACATAATTAACACCAAAAACTAAATAGCAATACTAAATAGCAATACTACTATTACTACTACTACTACTACCAATAATAATAATAATAATATCCCAATTAAAAAATAGACAATTGACCTGCCTAAGTAGAATATCTCCAAAGAAGACATACAAAATGGCCAACAAACATATAAAAAAGTATACAACATTACTTCTCATCTAAGAAATGCATATTAAAACCACAGTGAGGGGGCTGGGATTGTAGTTCAGTGGTAAAGTGCTTGCCTTAAATTCGTGAGGTACTGGGTTCGATCCTCAGCACCACATAAAATAAATATATTGTGTTCATCTACAACTAAAAAAAAATTTTTTAAAAAGAAACCACAGTGAGATATCATCTCACTGTTCATAAGAATGGTGATCAAGGAGAATAACAGAAACAAGTTGTAGGAGTACTCTCCATACCTTCAACACCTTCCTTCCCCTTTCCTCACCCTATGTTGATTGACTGTGCACCTGACAAGAGCAATACCCCATTGGCTGTAACCTCAGGGCCATGATTGGCCCGAGGACCGTTCATAAGCTATTACACTTTCTGGAATAAATGGGTTCTGTGTCTTGCTCCAGCAGAGCAGTTTTACCTACCCCGGAGTCTGGGGTGAGTGACTCCGCGACCATCCACCCCATACCTCATCCTGTGGGACCCCATTTCGTCCTTCCTAAGGACCCCTTACTTTCATCCTCAGGGAACCTAACTTGTTGGCAAACCCACACAAGGCATGACATAAACAACATTTTGGCGCCCATGTGCTCTAGGGCCTACTCAACCCCTCAGTAAGTGAATCCTGGCAGGCCAGTCAGCTTCTCCCCACTACTCTCCCTCTTCCTGGAGGTCCCTAGCTGTGGCAGCCTGAGTGGACCTGGTGACACTCCAATGGGCACTACCTGGTGGGCCCATGCGGAATGCCCGGCCTTCGAGCTATGGGACTCTGTGGTGTCACCCGCCATTGCAGGAAGAAGTGGGCAAGAATGCTGCTGTGATGTGTCCCATGGTGGTGTGTGCATCTGGCAGGGAGGAGGGAGGGTGCTGTGCACTCTGTGCCTGCACCTCCTCTGGCCACAGCCACACCGCTGCATGCAGCCCGGAACCATTGTCCACAGTGGTCAGTGCGCTGACACTAAGTGTGTAACCAGCCAAGCTTTTGCAGAGAGTGCATACACCCATCCCTGTCTGGGTCACCCATTCGAACATTACTGTTTACTTTCACTTTACCTTCTCTCGCCCCTGTTCCTCCCGGCCCCTCAACCTGTCAGTCTTCTCCACCCCCCCTCCATCTCTCCTCTCCCTAGGGGGGGGCCCTCTGGCGCACAAAAGGGTCAGCGAGCACCAGCCTCGGCCTGCTACCGGCCTCAGCTGAGCACATTTCCACTGCAGCATGCGCCCTGCCCTGCAACCGGCTCCAGGACAGCTGGGAAGGCCTGGCCAGGAAGGTGGCTCAGGGGCGCCCAGCTCCTCTCTGTCCTCACCGCCTCCTCCTCTCTGCAGGCAGGAGAGAGACAGATCCAACCCTCCCCAGAGTGTTACACCACCCCCCTCAGCAATCACTGAATCCCAGGGCTGAGGGAGCGCAACCCCTCGCAGAGCTCTTCCCCCTCCGGCTCCCATCCCCACAGGTGTCCCCCGCAGGAGTGCGCCTCCCACAGCTCAATAACTCTCTCCTCTCTTCCTCACAACACCAGTGATAGGGTTTATGCAGGAGGGGGTCCCGGGGGCAGGGTGGACTGTCCCCAGTGCACCCTGGGCAGGTCGCTCTGTCCTGCCGGGCATCAAGGCACCAATTCTGCTTCTAAAGCGGCAATTGCCCCAGTTAGACATGGGGACCTTAATTAATTTCTGCCACTAAGGAAGTTTCACCCCTAATGACTCACTGTCAGATCTGATCCTCCTTAATTGGGTGGACACCTCACCCTGCTGGGTGGAACAGTGGCCTATTCTTGAGCCTAAGCTTTCAGCATTAAAGAACCTTGTCCACAAGCAACTCACTTTAGATCATATTAAGCCTTCAACCAGCCCTCATAATTCTCCCATTTTTGTCATTCAAAAAAAATCAGGCAAATGGAGATTATTACAGAACCTTAGACATATCAACAAAAAATTGAAAAAATGGGCACATGTCAAGGTGGCCTTCCTTTCCCCTCAGCCATCCTGATAGATCATAGATATCAGGGATTTTTTTTTTTTCCTTCCCTCTTCATGAGGCAGACAGGCCTTACTTTGCCTTTTCGGTCTGGGAACCTAATCATGCCAACCCTTGTGAGTGATATCAATGGAAAGTCGTGCCACAAGGAATGCAAAACAGCCCTACCATTTGCCAAATGTTTGTGACTAAAGCCATCACTCCTTTAAGGAGCAATGGCAACATTACTCATTACATGGATGATATCTTAGTTGCTTGCAAAGACCAAGCGTCTCTTCAAGCAGTTCTGACTTCACTCCTAAAAAATCTAGAGGATCTTAATCTTCATGTGGCCAAGGAGAATATTCAAACTCACCCTCCCTTCTCCTTCTTAGGGTTTCATTTTTCTCAGGTGATACGACCTGTTAAACCCTCTCTTGACATCCCCAATGACATCTCCTTGATAATATTACAAAAATTTTATGGTAAGATTAACTGGATTAGGCCATTCTTGCCATTATCTCCAAAAGTACTTGAGCCCCTCTATGATCTGCTCAAAGGCAGCAAACATCCTTCTAGAAAGCTTAAGATTGCTCCAGAAGCTAGAGGCACCCTGGCAAAAATTAATCAATCATTCACATCTGCCCAGCTTAAAAGATTTGACCCTGTCATTCCTCTGTCAGCCATAGTACTTTCCACCTTGAAGTTACCCTTAAATGTCCTTTGGCAACCTGACAGACCTGTATTATGGTCACACATTCCCTGGAATTCTTGTCATAAAATCACCAGACTCACCTCACAAATTATAGCCTTAGCAGTGAGGCTCAGAGAACAAGCTAGATGCATCTTTAATAAGGACTCTAACACCACAGTTGTACCCTTTCACCAGGAACAAATCACCTTCCTCCTACAAACTTCTTTAGACTTCCAGATAATGATGGAGGGATTTCCTGGGTCACTGTCTTCCCATCTCCCTCATTCTAAACTACTGCAGACCCTACAAGATCTTCCATTGACAGAGACCACTCATGCCTTTCCCTCAGGCAAACCCATTCCTATGGCCCCTTGTGTGTTCACAGGCACCAACATTCATCATCTGGCTACATTATAATGGGATCTAATATAAAAAATGATCAATTTGTCCAAAGGCATTTCAATTCTGTCCAAGTAGCTGAATTGACTGTACTTATCCTGGTGCTGGAAAGATATCAGACCATTTCCCTTAACATAATCTCTGATAGCATATATGTTGTCAAGGTCTTCTCTTCCATTGCTTATTCCACATTTAGACCCAGAGACTGTCCCATTGATCAGCCTATGGCTACCTTGAAGGCTATACTAGAAGTAAGACAACAACCATGGCATATTATGAAAACTTGCTCCCATTCTGGGTTTCCTGGCTTCCTATCAGAGGGGAATGCCTCTATTGACAATCTTGTAAGTCAGCCTAAAGTCATGATGTCCACTCTAGAACAAACTAGAATCTTACACCAGAGGTTTCACATCTTAGCAGATAGTCTTCATCGTCTATTGCCTGAAATTCCAATCCAACAATGCAAACATCTAATTTATACATGCTCCTCTTGTGGCCCATTGTTAACATTGTGCCTACTCCAACCACAGGGAGTCAACCTCTGTGGGCTGACACCCAACTCCTTCTGGCAGATGGATGTCCCTTATATCCCTTCCTTTGGGAAACTCAAATTTGTACATGTGATAATTGACAACTATGCCTCCCTTGTGTATGTGACTGCCCTCACAAGTGAAAAGGCAGCCCATGGGATTAAGGCTCTGAAAGAAGCAATGCTATTCATGGGCATCTCGTGGTCAATTAAAACAGACAATGGCCCAGCCTATGTCTCCCTCAGACTGAATAAATTTTTAACTTCCTGGGGAATTTCCCATACCAAAGGGATTCCCTATAACCCTCAGGGACAAGCAGTCATTGAAAGAACCAATCACACTCTAAAGGAGATGCTTCAGAAACTTGATTCTACTGAAAAGGACCCCTCTTTGAGATTGTTGGATGCATTATTTACCCTTAACTATCTCACTTTTGACAAACAAGGCCTCAATGCAGCAATCTGACACTGGGGTCCATTTACCTTCCCTACCCCCCTTCCCTCAGTACAATGGAATGACCCCTTGACCCTTCAGTGGAAGGTGCCAGACCCTCTGCTCACAAAAGGGTGAGGCTATGCTTGTGTCTTTCCCCCTATAGAGTCTAAGCCCCTTTGGATCCCAGCCAGGAATATTTGTCCAAGCCTTTCTCAAGAAGACAACATAACTTCCCACCTAAAGAGAGAAGTTCCTTCTGTGAGTATCCAAACCAAAGCTAATGTTGTCTTTGACCCTTCTATTCTTCAAAAGGAGTGGAATAAATTATCAGCTTTGTTAGATCCATCCAATTGGATTATCATTGGGCTTGAGGTTCTAAGCCTTCTTCTGGTCCTTCTCTTTGTCAAATGTATAAAAAGACAATTAACCAAACTAGAAACTAAACAAGCTCTCTTAGTTCATATCATTAAAGAATCACAGGAAGACAAGAAAATTCCCACCATATGGATAGTAGCCCTCAAGAACATGTAAGAACCTTGCCTACCCCATCTTCGCTGAAAACACAAAGCTTCACAGCTTCAGCCGACCCTAACCCCAAAGCCTCTTCCCTTCCAGCCCCACCCAATACCATTACCCCTTCTTTTAGGAGAGAACTCATCTCAGGGCACATTCACACAGGCTGGTTAGTCAATGATGGATAAGATGCTCTGAAAGATGGGCATAACCTAAGACAGGCACAGTCTTGTTTGCCCTCCCTCTCTTATATGCAACATGTGGGAGTCTGGAAATCCAGCAGAATGATTCTCTCCCATGAGGAGATTATCAAAAATCCCTCCAACATGCTTGCTTATGGGCCACACAGGGTCCACTGACCTTTCAAATAAAAGTAAAAAGGGGGAAATGTAGGAGTACTCTCCATACCTTCAATGCCTTCCCTCCCCTTTTCCCCACCCTATGCTGATTGACTGCTCACCTAACACAGAGCAGCGCCCCATTGGCTGTAACCTCAGGGCCATGATTGGTCTGAGGACCGTTCATAAGCTATTAACTTCCTGGAATAAACAGGTTCTGTGTCTTGCTCTGGCAGAGAAGTCAAACCTACTCCTAGAGTCTGAGGTGAGTGACTCTGCAACCATCCACCCCATACCTAGTCCTGCGGGACCCCATTTCATCCTTCCTAAGGACCCCTTAATTTCATCCCCCAAGACCCCAACTTGTCGGCAAACCCATGCAAAGCATGACATAAACAACAACAATTGCTTTGTGAGGATGTAAGAAAATGGTTGGTACAATCATCA
Organism: Xerus rutilus; assembly: GCA_028644305.1. Taxonomy (NCBI): domain Eukaryota; kingdom Metazoa; phylum Chordata; class Mammalia; order Rodentia; family Sciuridae; genus Xerus; species Xerus rutilus. The sequence continues at coordinate 67,861,081 of CM053410.1, forward strand.
TGGAAATATGGAAGTTCAATAAAAATTAATAATAGCACTCTCACTACTGGGTATATATCTAAAGAAAATGAAATTAGTAAATCAAGGTGACATCTTTGATTTCATGTTCACTGCAGTTCTCTTCACAATAGCCAAACAACAAAAACCACCTAAATGTCCACTAACTGATGGATAGATGGAGAAATTGTGGTACAGATATGCAACAAAATACTTTTCATTATTTATTTTTTTTTGAGAAAGAATGAAATCCTGTCATTTGCAACAACATAGGTGGAAATAGAGATCATTATGCTTGTGAAATAATCCAGGTACAGAAAGATAAATACCACCTAAACTCACTCATATATGGAATATAAAAATTTGAACTTAGAGTTGAGATTAGAATTGTGTTTACCAAAGGCTGGGAAGAGTAGAAGGGAGGAAGCAATGGAATGGGTAGATCAATGTGTACTAAGTTATAGTTAGGAATGAGTAAGAAGTTCTGATTTGATATTGTCTAGTGGAGTGAATATAGATAAAGGTAATATGGTGTACATTTCAAAAACCTGGAAGGAAGGTTTCTTTAATGTTTCCACCATTAAGAAATGACAAATATTCATTATATGGTTACATTTAACCTGATTTTAACATTCTACAATGTGTATAGGATTCAAAACACAATGCAGAATGCTATAATCATGTACATTTTTGTTTGCATTTGTGTATTAATTAAAAACTTAAAAATAAGTAGATGAATCTAGTATATGATTTTAGGATGAAGAGAAATAAGATGTCTATTACTTCTCATTATAATTTTTTAACTCTTGGCTTCTTAATCTTCTGCAAGTATTATTTTAATAAAAATTAAAACAGAAAGACACCAAAACATATCTGTAAGCCAAGGTTTTTAATTTTTAAGCATCAATTGTTATCAGCAACACGTTTTTCCTGATTACCATCCATTGAACCTGAAAAACTTTAATAAACAATAATATGTAGTAATAAATTATTTAACTACACAAACTTAAATTGGTCTATCAAATACATTTATTCTCAGCAACATGTACTGAATTACAATGATAAATAAAAATATATGTACATATGTGTGTATATATGCATTTATAATCTGAATATATCACTGTGCCATTCCAGAATGTGACCCTTCTTTTTCAAATCTATCGTTCAAACAACATCCACTGAAAGAGTTGTCCTATCTTTTGTTCTATTACTTCAAAGAGCTCTAAAGGCCTAATATGCAGTGTATTATCATTTAACCTGAATATGTATTTTAAAACTCTATTGCTCTATTGAAGAAGATAAGCTGATGATTAAGAACTGTGGTCTTATTTTCTGAAATATAAACCAAAGTACAATATACGGGGGGGTGGCATTTTTCACTGACACAGCCCATATTGAATATCACTGGAAAGTGTTCAGTTTTTGCATTATTATGACTAATTGGAGGTGTTACTAAAATTTGATATTGCATTTACATAATCATGAGACTTGTTATTTAAATTTTATATATTTGCTTAAAATAATCTAATGAGAAATTGATTATATAATCTCAATTGCAGATTACTAATAGCTATGAGTCTATTTATTATTACTATAAGGAAGTCAGATTACTTTATCATTCATAATTCATTAGACACTAAATATTCAAGTAAAATGAAGTACTGCCATATGCACTTACCCTGGTGCAATGTGTGCAAAGAAAGATGACATTTTTGTGGATACATTTGTGTTAATTCTCTTTAGTAAAGTGAGACTCTTGTTTTTCTTATATAATGAATGTGTTTCAATATATATTATGCAGCTGAGATGTTTTAAATAATGATACTTGCTATAATTTCTATTCTTCCCTATGGTTATAAATTAGAAGTGTGTTTAGAGTGAGTATTAAATTTAAGCCACTTAAAAATTTCAATGTGTTACCACATAAAATGTAAGATAATGATGTATAAAAATGAGCAGAATCTAGGAATTTCATGTTGAAAGACTTTATCTTTAATTACTAATATTTCACCTATATGTATATCTATACATTTTTTTTTACTATTTTTTAAGATACATCTTTCTCATTATGAAAATAAGAAGATAATGAAGAGAGCAACACAGTGTGAACAGCAAAAATTAACCAAAGGATGGTGACCTAATAAAGTTATTATATCTGATGCTAGCAGCAATAGAATATCTTCCTCCATTAATTTGGTAGATTAAATCAATCATTATTCTATGTCATATACTTCTACTTTAGGAATACATTTTGAAATATAAAAATTCTTGACTTCAAAAAGTTAATGGGAAAAAAGCATACATATAATGCATTGTAATCATGAAACTATAATAATCATATATATATGCACAAAAAAGGATGTGTAAATATCAAAGGTTTTATTTTCATGAACCACAGGAGATGATTACTGATCTGAAGTTTTATAGCAGAGGAGACAACTACATAAAATTGAGAGTGGAAGTTAATCATTAAGATCATTTAGGCTGTGTAAGGGCCCAGAGGCATCAGAGACTATTGCTTATATTCCATTATATTGTATTTCATATAGCTAAGACATATATTTTGAGGATATATCATAGATATAGGAGATTAAAGAGCTCAAAAATCATCAGTCTATAAATGGTGTCACACACTGAGTTTAGGAAGTTGTATAAAGAAAGTAAGAATTTTACGAAGAAATATGTGAGGAATTACATGACAAATTTTAAAATTTATGAAGATCGTTTGAGCAGCAGTATGACAAATACATCCTAATGCAGGGAGATAAATAAAAGGAATCCAATCTCTGAAGAAAGGACAGCTCTACTTTGTAGGAGGCCAAAAGGATTTTAAAATCATTCAGGCAATAGAATTGACATGCCTGGATTAATTTGAAGTATACAGTAGAGAAGGAGTCATAGAGAAAACCATGGTTTTGGTTTGACTGGCAGAGGATATAAAACAGAAGAATATTTAGACAGAAAGAAAATATGACAAATTCACTTTGGCTATTTTAAGCAGGTGGTACCTACAGCCACACAGGTAAATATGTCAAAGAAGAAGCAATTTACACAGATTTGGACCTCAAGAATGAAGTTTAGATTGGGGAAAGACAACGTAAAAGCATCAATACATTTAAAAATGAGCATGCATCAAAAATGATGAGTGAAATTTTTATATATTTTAATTTATTTATTTCTATGTAGTGCTGAGGATTGAACCCAGTGCTTCACACGTGCAGGCAAGTGCTGCACCACTGAGCCACAACCCTAGCCTGAAATTCTTGAAAATGTGGCATGCAGTAGACAGAATGGGGGGAAGTCCACAAAGGAGGTGGAGAAGAAAATTACAAGTTACAATGTTGTCACAGTTTGCATCAAGCCTGCAATTTTTTTTTTTTTTTTTTTTGGTACTGGAGATTGAATCAGGGGCACTCGACCACTGAGCCACATTTCCAACTCTATTTTGTGTTTTATGTAGAGACAGGGTCTCACTGAGTTGCTTAGTGCCTCGCCATTGCTGAGGCTGGCTTTGAACTCGCGATTCTCCTGTCTCAGCCTCCCTAAGTGCTGGGACTACAGGCTTGCGCCACTGCGCCCGGCTAAGCCTGCAATTTTTTAAAAAAGACTATAATAATACATGGTGGTAAAATCTGAAGAAAGACTATACAATATTCTAAGAATTGTTCAGTGGAATTAGCAAACAGAAAATAGCTGATAACCCCAAGTAACTTTGTAACAGAGTTATAGTTATGGATGGGTAGCTATGGTAGATCAAGTATTAGAAAACAAGCAGAGAAGTACAGCTGATTTCTTTCTCAGCTCACATTTTCTCTATGTTATACAATTACATTAATAAAAATTAAATATAGTTTATTAGGGAAAAATCATTGTACTATTTGAATCAAGCATACCAATAAAATCCTTTCAGTATTTAATTTTAGAAAGTGACAAAAATGAGATTGCTTGGCTTCCCAAAACATATTGAGTTTTGTTATTAAATGAGTATATTCAATTCCTAACTAATAAATTTTAATCATCAATGTTCATATAGTCTCCATGCTCTACCATATAGATTTGTTGTCACCGTGGACCACAGTATATTATTTTGGATTATGGACCATACTTTTCTCTAGTGGTTCTATGATGGCTGCTAATCTATAGTTGTGAGTTCCTTGGTGATAACTACATCACACATCCCAGTTGTCCCTTTAAACCTACTTTAAATTCCATGGGAATTTTGTCTGGCCTCAGGGCAGGGAAAAACAACTTGGATAAAGTTTTAAATATTTTCTGCTTTACACTTGGATCACAGCTTTGAAATGTGAAAAATAAATCAATATGTTCTTTGTCCTCTAGTTCTCTTTTGATAATCTTTCCTTAAGTGGTATAAGCACTATGTATACTATCACTTTCTCAGGGGAAGAGATTTCAAAAGATAATAAATGAAGTACCTAGAAGAATATATTACTTAATATTCCAAATGTTTTGTCATATATTTATTGCAACTGAAAGAAAAAAATAAAGTTAACTAATTAGGATTTCTGTGAATGATATAATAAAAATAATTCTCCTGAATTGTTTCATTTTGACTAATCTGATCAAGTAAGTAATATGGAAACCTACATCCTGAGGTGATTGCCTCTTTTAGTGAACTGTGCAACTTTTTTTCCTATACCTGGGTAGATGTCTAGTCTGTTTCATGACTGAATGCACAAGTCACTGACTGTATCTGGGACCGCACTGATATTTAGATGTTTCAAAGACAAGATGCCTTTAACCAGGATGAAACACATATTTCAAATTGATTTTTCATAATACAGGTCATTTTTGCCAAAGAATGCCAACAGAAAGCAGAGTCAAGAGAAAAGAGATAAACCTTAATAATTTATATTTTATTCTCGAATACAGTATTCTTCTAAGCTTTCCTTAATTTGAAGCATTGCAGTTTTGATCCAGGGCATATCCTTTATGGACCAAAGTTAAAATTGGATTTTTCACTTTCAAGTAAACATAGATACATGAGGTCAGAATGTGGCAGATGACAGACTTGTATTACTCAATTTAGGGTTGACAGAGGGTTGAGATTGAGAATATTGTAAATAAATAGGTGAAAATATTGTAGTTGGTCAACCATTTCTTGTAGCAAAAAACATCGCATATAAAATGGTCTTTATTAAAACATGTAAGAAGCAAGACACAACAAAATCACTTCTTTTTGGTTTATGGCCAAAAATCTACGATGACTATGGTCAAATTTAAAATTGCAAAAGGACTGATCTTTCTTCTCCAAGATAAAGTTGGTGAGAGCAAACTTGAGTGTGGATCTTGAATGAGAACAGGGACCAAAAATAGAATCCAGAGAAATGGAAGAAGTTTAATCTCTTTGCATTAATATTATACTGATGTGGAAACACGAGTTAAATGTATAGAACACAGTAAAATTGAAATCTTGATGCAAATAAAAAGTTTGATATGTCAGCAATAATTTTTGCATTGGTTGCATTTTGAAGTGATATTTTATGTATAATTAGGTAAAATAAAATATATCACTTAAATTAATTTAACTATTAATTTTATATTTTTTGCGTTGCTACTGGAATAGTTAAATCTACACATATCTCTCATAATTGTGGCTTCCCTTAAATTTCTATTTTACAGAATTTTCTTAGGTTTTCCCATATATTAAGGCAAATAATATGAAATTTCCTGTATTCTTCTGAAAATCTCTAACATAACTAAGCATTGTCTCTACTCTGTTACTATCAATTATGTTATAACACAGTTACTAGAGACACACACTATATGCCAATTCACCTAACTTCTAGACTCAAACACAAGCTCATCAACCAGAGAGTGAAAGGACAGAAAAACATATGATCAGATATCTCCTGCTAGTTAAAAACAACAAAAAACATATGAAACAAAACAAAAAATTAATGTCAGAAATTGAAAGATACCAGCTAACCAGGATTCCAGAGGACTCACATTATTATACAGGCATAAAACCTGTCAAACATCTATCTGTTCTTCTCTCTTCCCAATGCAAAGTAAATATCCAAGATATATAACTCCTGCCAAATTCACTGATCTAAGCACATACTAATCTCATACTAGTCTATGAAGGTGTTTTGTTTTGTTGTTTTACCACCTTTTTATTTTATTTTATTTTATTTTATTTTATTTTATTTTATCTTATTTTATTTTATTTTTAGTACCAAGAATTAAATCCAGGAGTGCTTACCACTGAGCTACACCCTCAACCCTTTTTTTAGATTTTAGAGACTTGATAAATTGCTGAGGTTTGCTTTGAACTTGTGATCCTCCTGCCTCAGTCTCCCAAGCCACTGAAATTACAAATATGTACCAACATGCCTGACTTCCCCCATCTTTTGATATAGAATATGCTATAAACTTATTTTTCTCCTCTCTTGCTCTTTTACCAAAGTTGATTTGCAATTCTGGATATTTTTTTCTTCATTCTTTCATATCATTTAATCTCACAATGACAAGCCATCAAAAAGCCATCAAAAGCCACAAGTTACATCAAACCAGAAAAAACAAATAAGCTGTGTTAAACAATTTTACTTGTGTTCAATGGAAGAATCAGAATGTTACATTAGAGGTAAATACTATTGCAATTTAATATGACATGTGAAATGTAATGAATATATATTGAGACCTAAGAAGGCAAAATAAATTATAACTCAGTACATGTATTTGGTTATTTTTTAGTTGATTAATATTTTTTTTTACTTCTGTCTCTTCTCATAATGCACATATTCTATTTTCCTTTGGACAAGTTTTAAGATAGTTCATGTGGTTGTGGGATCTATGTATTATGATGCTTTCTGCTTCCTTCTGAAGTACAAGGTTGTAACCAAGGACATTTCTTCTTTTACCACATTGCATAATACAATTATATTTAATAGCATATGTGTATAGGAATACATATACCTTCATATTTGGAATTTACTTTGCCTTATCATAAAGACAGTCAATAAATTGTTACAGATAAGCAGAAATTTCAGAATATTGAATGAAAATAGCACTATGCAAAAGCATTTCTGATTTAGTTTTTGTTGTTGCATGAATACCTCTCCATCACATGCAATCTAGAGTTCACATAGGAACCACTGTTGATGACGGCACTCCAAGAGATCTGCCTTTTGTTTTCTTGTCCCTTGCTATTTTTCCCATTCTTTCTCAGGTTTATTTAACCTTATGAGTTTGTGTTTTTATGTACAAAATATCTGATTATTGTATTAAAAACGATTATAATTAACTTAAATTTACTTAAAGTGTCCTTAAGCATACCAAAAACACTTTCTGGAGTTTGATTTTTCTTTAGTACATTGATCACATTTGTTTGGTATTATTTAAAATGAATACCTTGATTTATAATAATAGCCTTCCAGTGTGTGAAAATTATTCCACATTAAATATCTGATCATATTAGTTATAAGTCTAAAGTCTTGTGATTTAAATTTGACAACTAAATTTTCCAAGTCAAATAGCAGCTGTGTTTCAAAGTACTAAAATGTATTTCTTTGCTACAGAATGACAGTTTTTTCAAGTGCCTTGTACAACCATATTGGCTGTGGGATTTGATTGTTGTGAGTTAATATAGTTCTCTTTCACTGCAGGATTGGAAATGGAATGTCTAGCAAATTTATGCAAACCCCAAAATTGAGCGAATGAGGAATATATGAGAAACAATCATAATAAAGTTTTTAGATAGAAAAAAAACTGTGAAAAATTAGGTTATCTGGCGATGTACTGCAATGGTTGCTTCTGTAATGAAGAATATTGTTTCCCAGTTCTCAATTTTCTTCACAGTTCTATTTTTATGTCATATAAAATTAATGTGAATAACAATATATATGTGCTATTCAAACATGTCATGAATTTTATATGAACTTCCAAACATACATAAAATCACTACAGTTATAAGATAATTAGTTACAAAAGCACATATATACTTTATAACGGGTAAATACATTTTAATAAAAAAGATCATTGACTATAAGTCATGTTTTTCAATTCAATATTTATCAAGTTTGTTGATCATCAGGTACTTTTGACATTTAATCCATTCATATTTATTAATTTGAATATATTTCTTCGTCAGTTTTAATGTATTTCTGAAAATTTAACACTCTGGAAAATATAAGAATGTGTGTGTGTGTGTGTGTGTGTGTGTGTGTGTGTGTGTCTTACAGTGAAAATGGCAAAATAAAATAATATTCTACTATATAAGAGATATAGGATATAGGAGAATGATATAGGAGAATGGGAGGACACTCAGGAGCCCGTTCATTTACTTTTTAAAGGTCTTTTGGGATCAATGTTATTATGACACTTTTGGAGACTGCTTTGCATATGGAATTCAAATGTAAGAGGCTTCAATTCTTTTTCAATGTGCTGAAGATTCAGAAGTCTGACAGTTTTATTTTGAAATATTTGACATCATTTATGTACTTCAAAGCAATTTGTATTTGTATTTAATACACTAAGGATTAAATAAATATGCAACTAAAATGTTTAAAACAATGACTCGCACATAATTACCACTAAAAATATCTTAATCATTAAGAATCATAAATGAAATTCATCTGCTTCATTCAATGCTTGAATATCAATCCAAAATTTTGTGATGTGATAAATTATATCACATCATATCTCAAGTAGATTCAGTTTCAAAGTGTTTGAATAACTTAGCCTTTTGCTGGCTAAGAGAGAATGAATTAGGACTAAGTAGGATACAAAGACAGCACATATGTGAAAGGTGTCTAGCAGCATACCAAATGTCATGTCTAAAGAAAACAGAATATGAACTCAGGCAAAGGGAAATACAATAGAAGAAACTTAACTCATGGTAGATGATTAGTTAAGATAATGCTAAGGGCAGTAAGAGATTAAACCTTGAAATCATAATAGCTTAACATTAGAGAAGTTTAGATATTTCACACTTAAAGTCCAATCAGATATAGACCACCATGTGTACTGACAGCTAGCAGATATTCAAAATAGAATGGATCACTACATAAAGATTTTATATGTGCCCAGCCTGTATAATATTCGCAAGATATATGCCCACATCCATTCATGACTATATTGTATGACCAAGAGGCTGAGACATATCTACTAAATATGGGTTTATAAGAAAAATAAATGAACTATTAGAATTTCAAGTCTTGTCAGAAGAACTTTAGGAAGTAGAGTTTGAATTCATCCAGAGGCATTATAATTATTATAAAGGTCCTGTTAATGTTGATTTTATCCATAAATCAAAGAGCAGAATGTATACTGGAGAAAGAAAGTTTATAAACAGACAAAAAGTGGTTCGGTTGAGGTCCCTGTATAAATAATATAAATTCAAAATGATCAAGTAATAAAGACAGGGATCTGCTGCTTCTGATTTGAAAAACAATGTAGATTTGGGCATAAGAATTTTCTTAGAGGTAAGATTCTTAGTATTCATGGCAAATATATAAAAAATGAGCCTCAGTCAATAATTACAATTTCATAGTTAACTACAGGGTGAAAAACCAGGACAAAATGAGTGACTGGGCAGGAATGGTTCTGAATATGGAAGAATCTTATGGCCCATAATTGAGCAGGGTCAATGCTATTTTATGACAATCAGTTATCAACATTCCACTGACTTAAAATGAATTAAGTTAGATCAGTGCACCAGTAATGCATATTGTCTTTCATCCTAAATATCCTGCACTTTTCTATAACAGATTATATTTAAATTTTACTTTAAGACATAATATTTTAATACATTTGAAAAAATCATACTGTAAATTGATAAGGCATTTTATTTAAAAATTTTGTTATGAAATTATTTAAGAAAATTTTTAAACTCAGTCATTTTTACATGGAAAAAGAAGAAAATTAAAATGACAACTTTTCTAAATTTTTCTAAATTTTATTGACTTCAATGAAAACAATCTAAATTTTAAGGAATTAAAAAAGCTACATGAGTGTAATAATTAATCTATTAATAAGCTGGGTATGGTGGTACACATCTGTAATCACAGTGACGTGGGAAGGCTGAGGCAGTAGAATCACATGTTCAAGGACAGTTTGAGCAATGTATATCCTGTCTCAAAATAAAAAGTTAACAAGTATTGGGGATGTATTTCAGTGATAAAGTGCCCCCTGTGTTCAGTCTCCAGTACAAAAAGTCAAAGAAAAAGACAAGGAAAGGAAAAAACGTTTAGTAGAGTTGAGAAGTTGGGATTTTTTGCCTTGTAGGGATACTAATGGGATAAAGGGCCAAAGACATTTAGTAGATTCTCAAGAGGATGCATTCAGATTGACCAAGGATCCTAAACTGAGTGAGTTCAGAGGCACCTAATGGCAGGGAAAGTATATACTTTGCAAGGTAGAGTTATCATGGGAGTGGAAAAACACGGAAGCAGAATAAATTAAATGTTTTTCTCAGAGAGTGAGACATCTCATTGAGAGATATCAGCCTGAATGTTTCTCATTAGTGACAAATTTCTGGGCACAGCTATGACAGTAATAGCTGATAAAAAGTAGAAAAGAGGATATTTGAATCACATCACCTTTTATTAGAGATCTGAGAGTTCAGATTGTTATATTGTTGGTTAACATAAAGGTTGACTTCCCCTGAAAGGAAGATAAAAATTGCATCAAAAAAAGAAATCAAGAGTCAGATGTTAATGAATGAAAAAGTAAGTTTGGAATGCTTATAAAATATAACAATAAGGGATGGTAGAGATTGAAGTTAGTAGATGAACTAAGAGCAATTGATGAAATAGTGACATCGTTACTATCAAAGGTAGAACTGATTAGTAAAAATATTATAAATTATATAAGATAATTGCAGTGGATATTGTTATTTCATAGGTGGGAAGAGTTTTATCAAAGCATGGAAATATGAGGAATGTTCAGTCAATCTGTTAAAAGAAACTCTTTTTAACAAAGTGGAATTTATGGTACTTATAATGGAAGGATTTGAAAATGATGCCTGTTTGGAATCTGGTACCCAAAAACAAAAACAAAAAACAAACAAACAAACAAACAAAAAACGAAGGAAAGAACCTCCTGAAGAGGTTTACTATTATACATATTTAGTCACAAAAACTTAAGATTTAATTCATTCTGTTTTTTTCTTTTTGGTGGTAAGCAGGCAGGCATATAACTACTCTTGAAACAATAAAAATTACATATTTTCACGCACAAAAATAACAAAACGCATCCATTTTTGATTGGATGTACTCTGCAACTATAATTCTAGACATCCTTGTATATGGGAGGCAAATATAAAGTATTGAATAAAATATTCATAGCACAAAATAAAAAACAATGAAGCCTCCAAATAGTTACTCTACAAAAAAACTTACATTTATCCTGCTCATCATTCTTTCTGATTTTGGCTAAAAATAACATTTTTATTTTTTAAAATATCAACTACAAAAATTATTATTTTTAATCACATTATTAATATGAATTTTGCTATCAGATTTTAGTTGTTCACCTCTTATGTATTTTATGTGGCTTACATTTGATTTTGTTAAAGTTAACATTTTTGTTAAATTTATTGTAATTATTTTGAGCCATTCTGGTAGTTTTCATTTGAAATTATGGTGTTTCTAGCAATGATTCTTTTACATATTCCTGATTAGATTCAATATGCTTTTCCTGGTAAAGCAATATGTATTTAGGTAAAAACAACTATCTTTATCACATTATCTTCTTTAAGGGAATGAGTGAACAGCATGCCTCCAAGAACGTACACATGGGTGATTGGGTGAACCATCACAGAAGTTAAAACCTTATTTCTCTTCTTTTAGAGATATTTCTACTTTCCATTTACTCTTTCTACATACATCTGAATTTATAATTGAACATATATGTATATATATGAAATCATTGCTACTGACATACTCTGTATAATAGTAGCACTAAACATATTCAATAAACATTCACATTTAAAAGAATAAATAAATTCAGAAAGAACAAGGGTATCATGGTTATAATAAATTTTGCATTTATCTCAATGTATATAGAACACTATAAGAATCATTTTAAAATAAAGTGTGATAAACAAAATATGAATATACTTGATCCTAGTCAAAATTGAGAGAAATCAGGGATAAAGAGAGCTAATAACCAAACTATGGAAATAAAGAGAATATAAATAAAACTCACCTAAAATACTTTTGGAAAACAAAAGTAAGAAAAGACCAGATGGGAAAAATAGAAAAAAATAATAAGATTGTATATTTAGATTAAACCATATCAATGATTTCATTAAATGTAAGTAATTTCAAAGGCAGAGATGATCAATTCACTTAAACAAGTAAAATACATCTATTTATTGTCCATATAAATCACTTTAACTATAAAGAAACAGATATATTTAAAGTAAAAACATGAATAAAGATATAATATGTAACAACAATCTTTAAAAAGATAGATATCTGTATTAATATTTTAAAAAAGAATTAAGGGCAAGGGATGTTTTCAGAAATAATAGAGATCTTATGTCGTAATGCTGTCTCAAAAAAATTATTACCAGTTGGGTACCTTAACACAGACTAGTTGGCTTGAACATCAGAAATGCATTGTTTCACAATTCCCAAAGCAAGAACTCTAAAATCTGGATGTTGGCAGAACTGACTCTTTTTAAGACCAGAAGGAAGCATCTGTTCTATGCCTTTCCCTGATCTTGTGATGGATTGCTGGCCATTTTGACATACCTTGGCTCATGACAGTGTAGTTCCAGTCTTCAAATGGCATATGTCCTGTGCTTCCATGTTGCCTGCCTTCTGTTTATGTCTCTCTATGTGCCCAAATTTCCCCTTTTTATAACAGCATCAATCATATTGAATTAGGGTTTACCTTAAGTATCTCATTTTAGTGGATTCTGTCTGTAAAGACTCTATTTTCAAGTAAAGTCACCTTCTGAGGTACTAGGAGTCAGGACTTGAAGGGAACTTTTCAAAGTACACAACCACCCCATAATGAGAAGCATTTTATAATGATGGAGATGTCACATTTTTTCAAAATATATAACAATTTTCAGTAATGCTTCTTACTGCTTCAAATACTTGAAACAAATTCTAACAGAACTGAATTAAGTAGACAAATGAACTATTATAGTTGTAATTTCAGCACTAATATGTTTGTGATTATAAGAATCAATAATGAGAAGATAGATAAACTAACCAAATAAAAATAGTTAGTCAATGTAGTTTAAAACAAATGTTTTAAGAAGAATATACATAAGTCAGAGGAAATATATATATATATATACACACACATATATACATATATATACATATAATGTCATAAATTATCAAGCAAAATACACTCAAAATACAATGCTACTTTTTGATATATTATAGAACCACTAGAATGATAAAATATTATATGAGTGGCACCCCCAAGTGTAAGTGAGGATGAGGAGAAATTGGAACACTGTTTTATAACTAACAAATGCCAAATATACCAACATTTTGTAACAGAGCTTTGCAGCTGCTGATCCACTCAAAAGTTTTCAGCATTTGTTGATGGATATTTAAGCTGGTTCCATATCCTGGCTATTGTGATAGGTATTGCAACAATCATGAGAGGGTAGGGTCTTTTTTACATGCAGATTATGTTTCCTTTGCGTATAGAACTAGTAGTGGGATTGTTGGATCAAATGGTAGTTCTTTCTATTCATTGAAATAAGCCAGGCACAAAAAGACAAAAATTGCATAATCTCATTCAAAAATGGAATCTAAAACTGTTGATCTTATAGAAGTTGAGTGTTTCCAGAGACTCAAGAGCATAGCAGGGGAGGGAGGAGGAAGAGAGACATCCATTAGCAGGTACAATGATATTGTTTGGTAGAAGAAATAATTCCTGGTATTCTATGACACATCAGCGTCAATATAATTAACAATAAGGTGATGGACATGCAGATTACCCTGAGTTGATCACTACCCAATGAATACATGAATCAAAATATTATATTATCACTCATAAATGTACAAATATCATGTTTCAATAAAAAATAAAAATAAACTTCATAATAGCTTTTTCAAAACAAACACTCAAACAACCCAAATGTTCACCAAGTAGATGGATTAACAAAGTATGTTATATCAGTATAATGAAATACTAATCAGCAATAAAAATGATCACACTATTTCACGGATGAAACTCAAAGCTCTTATATAAGTGAAAAAAGATGTCACAGAATGGTACAATGTATAAAATTTTATTCTTATGAAGTTGTCAAGTAGGCAAATATAATCTACTGGGCCAAAGTTTTTGATATGGCATCAAAAGTTTATAGGATAACTTTTTGTAAATATATTTGGTAAAATGCCTTATACTGCACTAGAAAATATTACAATGTGTACCCAGTGGGGTAGTATATAACTATAATCCCAGTGAATTGGTAGAATGAAGCAGGGAGATTGCAAGTTAGAGGCCAGCTTCAGCAATTTAGGAGGCTCTGTCTCAAAATTTAAAAATAAAAGGAACTAGGGAGGTAGCTCAATGCTAAAGCACCCCTGGGTTTAAATACCCAGTACCAAAATAATAATAACAATAATATCACAATTTGTGTATTTAATTGTTATGTAAATTACATCTATATTAAGTTGAAGAAGAACAAAAGGAAAAGTGGGAGGGGTAGGAAGAGGAGAACAGCGAAAAGGAAGATAAGAGGGAAGAGAAAGAGGATCAGGAGGAGTATACAGGTTACTAAAAAAGTAACTGCTAGCAAATTAAATGCTAAGTATATTGATTTTCTTTTACTTCTGATATTAGTTGCAGAAGTCAGGTCATACCTGAGTGAGAGAGAACTATTATATTAATATTATCTCTGAGAGAAAAGGCTTTGTATTTTATTGAACAATGGAATGCTCCCAACATCCTAAATATAGAAAATCATTTCATGCTTTATGCACTTTATCATATGCTTTTGTGTCTAAATGCATTTAAATATAAAAGAAAATCCCAATGTCTAAGAATTGGGCATACATAATATATGTATATAAAACAATCACTTAAAATACTATGCATCTTTTACAAAGACTTTGTAAAAGGCCAAAACAAAACTTTAATCTTCAGACTAAATAAAATTATTAATTTCTTTCTGTAAAATGTTGTTATTAAATATTTCTGGTGTATTTTTCATCCCTTCAGCAAAATAATTCTTCATCTTGGTCAGAGACCAAGTTACGTTGTCTCAGAAAATCAAGGACATTTTCAAATTGAAATTTTACTTAAAACATCCTGGTTTGTGGAGTTCTGGCTGGACTATTTCTTAAAGGCATTTGTAAATACGGAACTTCAATTTTATTTCTTTGATTTTGATTTTTTCTGTTGAATAGATACCCTGATGTAATTACATATTCACTAAAGATATTTATTTATGTATTAATTTATCAAACTTTTATGTGTAAAGAAGGCATCAAATGTAGTTAAAATGAATTCCAATCACATGAACAATGAAGATCTAAAAAGAGTATGAATTTCTTTCTAAAAATTCTACAATCTTCGCAGACATACATGATATCCCAAACCACTCATAGTTCCCGGATGTTCTTAAAAACAATGCCTGAGAGAGAAAGGAAGATTGGGTGGAGAGGATATGTTTTTTTTTTTCCTTAAATCTTCTTGTAGTGTGAACTATATCATATTACTTTCAACATTATTTTAATAAATAAGGAATATCTTAATTTGCTAAATGTTATCACTGGGCTAATTTTCTTGGTATTAACAAATAAGACCTAAATGCTCTACTTATTCTGAAAGGTACAGCACTCTTCTCTAATATTATATTAACTGTATTAAGTGTGCCATATCATTATTTAACAAATAAAGCTGAATTGTTTTCCCATTAGTTGAAATCTTCAAAAATAACAGTAAAAATATTGGTCCCAAAGTAATTAAGACACTCTATAGGATTTTACATTATCTTACATTGATATTTTTTAACCTCTCAATTATTCATAATAATATTAAATTTAGAGAAAATTACAAACCAAAACCAAATTGTTTTTAAATTGAAGATAGAGAACAAACTGTTACCAAATACTACGCTGTTTGAATATAAGTTATTATTAGAAGACAAGAAAAGAATTTAAACCTCTCTATATCTATTTAATTATCATCTATTTATATCCATACATACCATTATAAACTAAATGGAATATTTTGCATTAAAACTATTATTAATATATATCCTCAGAATATCACACCCTAATATCTTCAAAATATAATTGTGCTAATGAATTATCTGTAATTACTCATGTAAGTTAGAAAGCAAATATTAGGACACTTCAACAGATAAATCGAACCCCCAAAAGTATTGCTGACATAATTGCAAATATCTTAAAACAGATTGCATATTATATTTTGACATCTTAAAAAAATGTTTTTCTGGTAGGGTGAGACTGCTCTTCTGTAGACTTAAAAGTTAAGCAAGGGCCATTTTGGAGCTTGTTTCTGATAGCAAACTAATGAATTGAGAGCTATACCTTCTTGTCCTACACAGCCCAGGAGGCAATATTCCTTTGTCTCATCATTTCAGGGTCCAGTGCCTTACAAATAAATGTCAATCTCATAGCCCAAAACCCACCAAAAAATTTCAAATTTAGCCAGTCTTAAAGTGTTCACCCTACCCTACCTTGCCTTTCTGAAGAAATCCCAATAATGTAGTGGCCTAAATGTCCCTTCACTCCTGTCTCCTGCCTGATGACCATGCTTGTGTCTTTCTTTTTTTTTTTTTTTTTTTTTAAATATTTTTTTTTAGTTGTAGATGGACACAATGTCTTTATTTTATTGCTTTGTATGTGGTGCTGAGGATCGAACCCAGGGCCTCACGCATGTGAGGCAAGCGCTGTACCGCTGAGCTACAATCCCAGCCCCGCTTGTGTCTTTCCCATGTGTCACTGCATGGCACAAGGGGCTTCCTCTCTCAAGGACCTATGAGGATAACATACTTTTTTTTTTTCCCTGAGCCTTTCCTATGTCTCTTCTTGGGGATGCATCTGACCTAGCATTTTATGAAAGAATATAAACCACTGACTAATTTACTCACAAGTTATATTAGTATATAATGCCCTTTTAATTTTATTTTATAGAAACTGTCTAACCAGAGGTATTTTGACTCTAAATTTTGGGATCAATACAAGTTTGCTATAAATGTGTATACTTTAGACAGTAAAAAATAAAAATAAACTGCTCTCAATTATTTTTTTTCCCATCTTTTCAGCAACCATTTTTGATTCTCGGTGTCAGTCTTGCCTCTAGATCCATTGGTATAACAAGGAAAGTAATGCAAAAATAGTTCCTTAAGAAGCTCTCACTTCAGTAAGAAAATTAAATGGCAATTTTGCTAAAAGAAAGCTTTTAAAATTTGTCATCAAAAGGAAAACTTAGTTTGGAGTTATTAATAATAATAAATGAGGAAGGCAGTAAATAAAGAATTAAAATATGCATGTTAACTTTCACTAGAAATCTGATGTTTTATATTCTCTAATATGAAATTCTGAATCAAATATTAATTTATGCTTCATGATTATTCTTTGTATAAAATGTCTTGTGTGTTTGAAGATAATTCAGGCAACACTTCCGAAGAAATGAGTCATTATTGAAGAATTTCTACATAATAGGTACAGGGAAAAACTACTTTACATCATTGATCATTAAAATATACCTGTGATATAGCTATCATTTCCTTTTTAAAGATGGCATTTATTTATTGAGCATAAAGATTTGGCCTGTAGCTACCTTAATGAAAGGTTTATCTTAGTTGTCCTATGATGACATACCTATTATGTATAAATCCAAGTTCACAGAATTCTAAATTTTAACTTTAAATACTAGGGGAGAAAAATGCTTTCTTTCATTATTTTGATTTTCAAAAATATAAACACTTAATTGAGTAAATGTGTGGTTTGAAAGCTAGGGTTTTGCTAATTAACTCCCTTGAAACTTATTTTTACTGTATCCTTTAAAATTCAACATTGACACACTGTTATAGAAAAGTAGAGAATACAGATGGAGGAATCATCCCCTAAGACATATCTCTATATCATCTAACTGCTATTAGTTTTCTTTTGTTGGAGCACTGTATTTCTAATTTATATAAGCTAATTCATTTTTGTTGAATACAAATATGTATTTGTATTCATATCACTCCACTAAAGAAAAGTCAACTATTATTCCTTTCTTTCTGGAGTTAGGTATTGTCAAAAGAAGGCTACTCATCTTATATTCTATAGTCTTTCATAATTGAGACCTTGAATAGTGTAGGCAATAACAATTTAAACTATTCATTTGACAGCTAAGTATATATTATCTAAAACTCTTAAATGCATTCTAAAATTATTACAATTTTCTAAAATCCAGACCTTCTGACTCCCAATTTCCTTTCTTCTTTGATAACATGTATTACTTCCTATTTGGTAAGGGATTGTTGTCTTGTTTTTCTTTCTTAAAGTATTCCATTTCACATGAATTTTGAAAACTTTTACATTTTATTGTTTCATTTTTTAAATTTGTCATAATATTATTGAAATCATAGGCTAAAATGAAGACCTGGTTTATAACTCCTAAAATTGATGAAGATTTATAAAGACTAAGAGAACAGCAGAGGCACTAAACTATTCCATTAGTGTAATTTGCCTGTGGGGATAGAAAATGAATACAACATAATTATCCTTCTGAAATGTGAGCATAAATATATTTCCTTCAACTACAATATTCAAAGTACAGATTTTTAAAAATTTGTTAGCTTAGTTTTATGGTGAAGTTAAAATCTGTTCAATGTAAAAATATTTACTGGACATCTAACTTATTTAGGAGACTAAATTCTGTACTGTGAGCGAGGATAAATATTTCTTGTGTTTGTTCTTCTTAGACTTTAGTAGTAGGATCCATCCATATACAGAGACAAGTACCAATCACACAAACCAGCAATACATGATTACCTTTTGAGTTCCACAAATAAAATATTTTTTTTAAAAAAGAAAAAAATGCAATGTTTATCTACATCTTGAGTGCAGGTAAAGAATCATCATAGATGCTTCACCTTAGCTATACTTTAAAGGGTGGGTACTGATAGTGTCTTATGAAATGTTGATTAAGAAATTAATCTTGAATTCTAATTTATGAAAGAGCAATCAAGGAATAGGTCTGTGTGTTTACAAAACCTGTAAGAGCTTATAGGGGCAGGAGACTACTGATGTAGTTACATGATTGGAACTTCAAACCACTTTTAAATTCCATTTGTAAACAGTAAGAATACATTTTGAAATCTGTGATCATGCCATGATACACTGACCTTAAATTTAACAAACATATTTGACGACGTCGATTTTACTTCCAGTTATGGACTTCTGCTTCACCCTGGATTCTCTTCTCCATATTCCTTAATATTGAGCTTCACATAAACTTACTGGACATCTGTAACTTAATGGTCTTGTAAGAGTAATATCAGATATTTTCTGCTGAGTTTATGAAACTCTATTTAGGGACCACTATAAAAATCAGACAGACCTTGCACTCATTTTCAATAATGTAAAAGTATAAACAAATAAAAATGTTTTCATAAAACAAATATATTTTGATCCACTGTCTTGATTTGTTTCCATTGAGGATATTAATTTTATTTTGTCTTTGAAATTAGATGAATACATGTTTTTTTTTTCTCAAAGGGATTGATAAACTTATAAAGGTTAATAAGTGACGGTATATACGCCCAAATAAAAGGTGTAGTTTTTTTGCTAACAAGTACTTAGGCCTTTCGGTTTACTGGGAAAAGAAGTTATTTGTATAAAGGATAAAAAATGGAAACATTCCTCATTAGGTGTATTTGTATCTCCTTGCATTTTGTTCCTTTTATCCAATGTTTCTGCTAAAAGCGTATGTTTTTAAAGATGTAATGCCCACAGATAATAAACTAAGATGTAACTGAAGCCAGGAAATAGATGAAAGTAGAAAACAAGTAACAAAGAGAAATAGATGAAACAATAACACAGTCCACTGAAAATATGCTATACTCAGCAAAGGGATCTGCATATCCATTAGCAATAAGAGGAAGATCGTTGTATTTTGTTGATTGGACAAACCTGAGTGACTGATTGCAGTTATAATGCTCACCATAATAAACCATTCCAATATTGTATTTCGTATCATGGAAGAAAACAAACCCATATTTGAAGCAGTCAAAAAGAGTTTCCCTTCATAAGCATGTGATTAGGTCATGTACAACAAAATAAATGACTAAATTTTGAAACTAGAACTGTGTTTATGTAAATAGAGGTGAGATTATCTGAAAAAATGTAATAAGATATGGACTTGCAAACCTATAAACAGCTATCTGTGAACTTACTACCTGCTAAGCAAGCACTAAATAACTGATTTATATTCATGAATCCATTGAATTGTTCAGCAGACCCAAAATAAGTGTTATTATACTTTCAGCAGTGTGGTGGTCAAAGTGATTCTATAAACTGCTAAGAGAACATTCTTATTCATGTTTCTTTCAAAATGGTTTTAAGGTGGCTGCCATTAAAACTGTAAACAGAAAATAAGTGAAATAACTGTTTTACTTGCCAAAAGGAAGTTGACAAGATGATTGCTGATGTTTCTAATTTTGAAAGTCAATAAAAGAAGTAAAAATATTTTGTCAAACTGTTTATAATATATAGCAAATAAACCGAAAAATACTGTATACTGAAATCAACATATTTAAATGTTTCCATAAACTTAAATATTTATTTTTATCTGAAAACAAATGCACATTTTGTAACATACAAATAATTTCTGGGCATATAATATTTGACAGTTTTGACTTTCAATTTCATATAAAATATGATGAAGAATGCCATATTATATGGAATTATAACTGTCTTGATTCCTCTGAAAATATGAAAACTCCAAATGAAACAAAGCTAAGGATAAAACTATCATGGCTAATGAAATATTTTTTGTTTGTTTGGTCTTTATGTTCTACTTTTTTTTTTTTTTTTTTTTTTTTTTAAATATTTATTTATTTTTTTAGTTGCAGGTGGACAGAATATCTTTATTTTATTTTTATGTGGTGCTGAGGATCGAACCCAGTGCCTCACGCATGCTAGGCGAGCACGCTACCACTGCGCCACAACCCCAGCCCTATGTTCTACTTTTTTACATTTCAAACTTTCCTGCAAATTGGAATTTTAGTCAGTCAGAAAAATCAACTGATTTATATATTTTGAATAAACAACTCATGCTACAACATTTAAACATAAATGCAATAATAATAATATTAATGGATAACATTTATTGAGTATATGTATATACCAACTCACAAGCCCTATTAAATTCCATTTGGTTAGACATTATTATTAACTATATTTCTCTAGGGAGAAATTGGGGTTCAGAGAAGCCATACGAGTTGGCTATAATGATTCAGGAAGTAAGAATTGGAACTCTCATCTGTAGCTCAGCTCCAAGGCTGATACTTCTACCTATTACGGTGTACTAACTGCTTTTCTTATCATTTGCACTGGCACATTTCTCCATTTATACGTATTTTATTACTTATCTAAATAGTTTCTTCTTAGAAGTCAACAGATACAGATTCAAATTTAAATGTTAAAAATGCTCCCCAAATTTTTATAGTTTACAGTTTTTTTCTATAGCATATGAGACTGTTACTGTTGACAGTGTAGGGACTATTATGCTCAAAAGCATACTTATTTTTAACAAAATTATACTTGTACCATTTTGAATTCCTATGACAATTGAAATTGCATACAAGGAATTTTATTTAAATGTACATTAAAATATGCCCAGGAATAAATGCATGAAATTATTATAACTTGTTATCATGGTATCATGATAAAAGTAAATTTTTAAATTTATTTTATACATATATACATTTTCTAAATTCTTAACCTGGTCTTTGAGTTACTTTTGAAATCAGGAAAGTTTTGATAGTCTTTCTTTTAAAGTTCAACTATTTCAGTGATAATAAATTTGAATAAAACAGGATATATTTGATTAATAGAATAAGATAACTCCCTCTCATTTAGAGATGAAACTACCATGCATAATGGTAGCTGACTGAGTGATTTAATGAAAAGTAAAAGATATTTCCAGAGAACAAATGATAATCCAATTGACAGTTCTCCAATTTGGCTTCCAAAGAATTGCAAAGTGCAATTTAGACAAGAACTTCAAGAATGAAATGTCCTGATGTTAAAAATGAGAGCACATGTTGAAGAGTTTAGTGATGTTTACTATTTAATTTTGTAAATGACAAAAATGTTTGTTAAAATAGCAAGAGTTTCCTTAAGGGAGCTACCGTTATCCATGTGGTACCTGTTGTATCTTGCTTAAAGTACCAATTTATGGGGCTTAGTTTTCACACTAGTGATGTAACTGTTAAAATACTCTTGGATAGAGTAACTATTTTTATGCCTTATTTAAAATATGGGGATTTTTTTAAGGTTATGTCATTTAAACTTTAAAATAATTTTATAAGATAAATACTATGTTCACATAAATTAAAAAAATCCTTATTGCTAAACTTTCTATTAGACTGAATACTTTTCTGTAATTGTTATTTATGCAAATATCAATATTTCCAAAAGGACTTTTTGGTTATTTCATATCTCTTTCATGTAAAACCACCATATTAGATCTGTTTTATACATGGAATGTCCCCAAAACATTGAGAAAGGACTTATATTTAAAAGCTAACCTCAGGGATACTAGAAGAAAGTAGGTGGAAAAAAAAGTAGGAATATGTAAGTGGAAACTATCACAGACAGGAGAGGAGACAAAATGGATTTCAACTCCTGGTTTAATTTGGGGCTCAGATGGGGAATCAGATCTCCTTACCATGGTGCATTAGTAAAAATGCCTCTGTCCCAGACTTAGCCATAAAAGGGAAACTTATGGATGAGCAGATGTAAGGAACATTCTCACTTGTATAATGCAGTATATTATTGCATTTTGGGTTATTTGTGCAAAGACCAAGAGGGAGAGAACAATTGAACAGTTTCCCTTGTCACACAAATATACATAATAAACTGCAAAGAATAAAAGTTGTTATAAACGTTAGTGAGGAACCCATAACATTTAGGGACAGTAAAGTTAATCAGCTACAATGCTATCTGTTACAGTATATGAATGTCCCAGGTCAGTCTACTTTGAGGTCTCTCAGTGCTTAAGAATTTTTTCCCATTAGTGCCTTGTCAGGGAGTTGGATTAGTTTCACGCTGAGGGTGTCATTTGGCTACTGCACAATGACTTAGAATCACAGATTGCTGTTGATCATGTATTCATGACAGCATTTAATAATTTCATTAAGTCTTAGAACAAAAGTTTTAGATTCCTTTTTTATACAAAAGATATACATTAATGATCTAAAACAAAGACCTCTTCATTCACCTCTCAAAGTTTATTCTTAGACCAATTTTATATAGCTCATGGATTAACAATAGAGATGAAATACAGACAAAGTCTACTTTCTGTTCATTGTTATAAAGACCATGGATTATAATGGAATGATCATTTTTAGACTTTCTGGAAAACATAATACCCTAAAAAGGGATAGGAAAAATTTTGCCTAACCTACTACTAGTTTCCTTTAACTATCTTCAATAAAATATCTAGTATAGGCCCTGATGCACAGGAAGTGCTATATAAATGATAGTTCTCAGTATTAGTAGATAATAAATAAATAAACAACAAAATGAAATATATAATATATATTATATACAAAAATACTTCTTTCATATCTACCAGAATTATATTTTTTCAAAAAAGTTTCCTCTCTTTTTATAAGAAGGGAAGGATGTATCAGGTAATTGTTTCCAAAACAAGGCTTGCCAGGATAAAAAAAAAATCAGTTAATGGTTTGCAGTTTAGAGCAAAAGAATTTGACATGTGGTTGAGCCTAAATGCAGTGAAGTATGACAATGTTGCTTCATTTCACCCAGTGTCAAATGGGGCAGTGGAACATTTTTTTTCAAATCATTAACCAGGCAGTCTTGCAAATGCAAAGTTACAAGAAAAGTAGATTTTGACACATTGTTTCATAGCTTAACTTCTTTTCCTTGCAAACGACTGTATCTGTCATTTTTAAAAGCACATATACATCAATGGATTTTAAATAGAGAAGCAAGAGTTTTTTATTATAAAATGGCAAACAAATTCTTTCAAGAAAAGCATGATTTTAGGAGATGATTATCACTTTAAAAGAAAAAAATATTCATAAAACATGTCAAAGATAATAAGCAGCCTCTTTTAAAGGAGGATGCCTAGATATGGTTATAAAGATCATGGCAAATGGATCTTGCAGAGTGAGAGAAAGATAGGATTTAATTCTGACTCTAACAAGTGCAAGTGGGGATTAGGAGCAGTAGTTCTTGCTATAGTGGAAAGGGGAGGTTGATGGGAAATTACTAAGAAGTAACGTCAAGCAACGGGAAATTCTTGCTAAACCAATGCAATAAAATTCTTGCTGAACATAAGCCAATGTGATAACACATAGGGGTGGTCCAGTACCAAGGATGGGAGTTTTTTCCTAAGCAGACTTAACAGGATTCTTGCTCAAACTAGATTGTGCAAGGTCAGAGAGAAAAAGGGAAGGATGTGTGTATTCATGCAGAGGGCTCAAAGAAGCCTAACTAAAATTTTGTTCCAAAGAGAGAATCTTTGTCACTTTTATAGTAATCCTTTAGTTTTTACTTTTTCTTTGGGGTAAGAGTCATGTGGAGAAATTCTAGATTGACAAAAATATCAATTAATTAACTTTCTATATTAGCAGTATAGAAAATCAAATGTTTTACTTAAAATTATTAACACATATATAAAATGTACCATTCCAAATGTAATGCATTTACAAAAGTACATCAGTAAAAGAGATAACAATACAGTGGCTAAATTACTCACGTGTATGAGCTACTGAACAGGTCTGGATCTGAGAAAATTCAACTGTGTGCTTTATTCACACTTTCTCTAAGAAAGTGAGAATCTCCAAAATGATTTTTAGTATATTTTTAAAGTTTTCTGTCATTTTATTTTTGGTGGATATATTTTTAGTTATCTTCCAAACTCAAACAATTTCTTCCTCTCTCGGATCTGCTTTCTCTGCACAATGCTGATTTTCATGTCCATCATTGACCCAGGGGGCAAAACATCACAACCATAAAGGATTACTTCTGGGCCTAGGAGCAAAACAGAATTTTCTCTGCTGGAGTTTTAAATGTCTTTTGGTCAGTGATTTCTTTCTTCTAATGTCTAATTTTGTGGATGGGAGTAGCTCTAACTTTATCCTGTACTTGCCCCTCCATCCCTCCCCACCATTGTATTTTGGAAGCAGAAAACTCGCTTTCTAGTTTTGCTGGTTAATGGAGAGAGAAGAATTTTATCCCCATAGAGACTAAAATCCAAAATTACTCACACCTGATTGAGATGATTTAGGACTGTAATGTGATACTTGAAGTATTTAGTTATGTATGATTTTGGTCTTTAATTCTCTAATATTTTCTTATGGAATGGAACTCCTAGGTACTTTGGAATATATTGAATATATTTTGCTTATGGTATAGATTTTAATCTTTAGACTCCAGAGGGCAGACTATAGTTGTCTAATGAATGCTTCACACCAAATGATATTCCTGTATTCATCCCTGAAACCAATTGTATATGACAAAGAATAATTTACTGATGTGGTTAAATTAAAACTCTTCAGATAGTTTTATCCTGGATTATCTATATGAGCCCTAAAAGCAATCACATGTATTCCTTTCAATCCTTTCAAAGAAGATAAAAGGAGAAGGAGAGATTGTTGATGTGCATAGGAGAAGGCAAAGTGACCGTAACGGAAGAGATTGGAGGGGTCACAAGTCAAGAAATTTTGGTACCCCCAGAAACTGGAAGAGGAAAAGTACATATTCTTCTCTAGAGCTTCTAGAAGGATTAGGCCCCTGGCAATAACACCATGATTTTAGAACAGTGAACCCAATATAAAAATTCTGCTTTCCAGAACTGAGAGAATAAGTTTATGATATTATAGCCTCAAGTTTGTGATGAATTTTTGTAGCACAACAGGAAACTAATACAGCTGGCGGGGGGCAGGGGGAATGTCCTAATCTATTCCCTTTTCCTGGGTCTGAGACAGTTACATGTGACAGAAATGTCTACCTGATCAAATTTGCCCTAGTAGGACACACTTCTCTTCAAAACTTGGCATAGTAATCGTAACTGCCTTAAAATTGTTTCATTAAACTGGACATCTAACATGCAAATGTTGTGACAGAGGCAAATGTGTCACCACTTGGTCTTTGAAGATATTTATGCCCTTTTCCTCAATTAGATATTTCCTCAAATTGCAAACCACTGTGAGATAGAGTTCACCTTTTAGTCCCCTCCATGAGCAACTCAGTTACACCTAATACATAGGTGATGCTCAACTAGTGGGAGATTTATATGAATATTTTTAAACATGAAACTAAGAATTGTTGTAATAATGATGCTGGCACACCTACTACCAAAAGCAAAACAGCAGAGGTATGTGGTAGCTCCAGGCAGAGTCTGATCCCAGTGATAAGATGGTAGCTGAAAGTGCTGTAAGACATTCAGTGAAATGGCTTTGTTGATACGTTTACCATGCATCAGTCAAAGGAAACAAACCAAAGAATAAAAAAACCCAGCAAAATAAGAACCCTGTTCCTCTTTGTTTTCTAAAAGTTCTATTGCAACTTTCAAAGCTTCCACCAAGAAGCCAATCTCTTTTCAGTAAACTTTTTTTTTGTATAAGTAGGAATTTAAGCTGATAGGAGAGATAAGGAAAGCTATATCATTATCATTTACATATAAAGTGTCCCTCTAAAGCTCATGTGTGAGAAAATGCAAGAATTTTCAGAAGTGAAATGATTAGATTATTTGAGGTGTAACCTAATTAAATCACTGATATGGATTAACTGGGTAGTAACTATATGCAAGTAGAGTGCCACTGGAGGAAATACGTCACCGTGTGTATACTTCAGGGTTTATGTTTTGTTCTCGGTGAGAGGAGCTCTCTGCTTCCTGGTTGGCATGTCCTGAGCTGCTTCTCTCCACCCTTCCACTCTGGTGTTCTACCTCATTTCTAGTCCACAGCTGTGGCATAGACTCGTCATGGACGGAACCTCTGAAACCATGGGCCAAAATAAATTTCTCCTCCTCTATGTTCTTGTCAGGTCTTTTGTTCACAGTGATGAAAAATCTTACTGAAATATCATGAAACACTTTTCAAACTCCACTGGGGGAAAAGAAAATGTGTTCATACCCATGAGTAAGCCATTTTAGAAGGAAAACTTAAAGGTAAGTGTATTTAAAAGATCCATCTTCTGGTTCTAGTCCATTTTTTGGTTTAACCATAGTTTTATGTCTAGTTGTTTAAAACAAAACCTGTTCTCTTTTATTTTTAAGCAAATTTTTGTTTGTTTCCATTATTGGTCCTTGAAGTGTGCTAACCACAAGAGATTTTAAAATTTAATTAGAAATGTAACTACCATATATTTTATTATACAACTTTGTAAGATTAAGACTGCAGAAATACAAAGCATTAACATTTACCTACTTACTAATTTTAAAGATTAAAATGTCTATATAAAATGAGCAAAATTTCTTGCAATTGTGTAGTGATAGAATTTTTTTTTTTTTTTTTTTTTTGGTACTGAGGATTGAACTCATGGGTACTCGACCACTGAGCCACATCCCCAGCCATATTTTGTGTTTTATGTAGAGACAGGGTCTCACTGAGTTGCTTAGCGCCTCGCCATTGCTGAGGCTGGCTTTGAACTCGCGATTCTCCTGTCTCAGCCTCCCTAAGTGCTGGGATTACAGGCTTGAGCCGCGGCGCCCGGCGTGTAGTGATAGAATTTTATAGGAGATATTTCATGCTTATTTTTAAATTTAAAATCATCAGCTGTTACATCTGTTCCATTGAAAATGTGTTTAAGGATATATTTCTCAAATTTTTAATTTTATAAAATTTTAAAATTTTGTTATATCTCAAATGATCCAGTGTGACATCATGTAATATTAATGTGATGGGTCATTTTAATAATACTGTGGTGTGAATTATTAGATTCAGACCCATCTTTGTCTGGTTGGAATATAGAATATTATTAAAACATATCTTCAGTTTCCTCAATAGATGTACTTAGCAATTGGACTTTATATTCACATATACTAAAGAACTTTACTCTGGAGGAATATTTTTAGATAACAACTAGATTTAAAAGTGATATTAGCATGCTATTATCTTCTAAGTATTCAAAATATTAGATTCAATAGTCTTATAGAAATTGAGTTTAGTAAAACACATGAAAATGAATAACAGTTTATTAGAAATATTTCCTGGATAATGTAACTATTTAGTACCAATAATACAAAAAGCTTATACTATAAAAACTAAAACACAAAATATAACTATTTGTATTCCTGGTTTAACTGATGATGGGGGAGGTGTTGATGGTTGTATGCATGTGTGTGTATGTGTAACAAAAATATAAGGGAAATAAAAATTCTTTACATGAGTTCAATCTTTTTTCTACTTTGTACAAATCACTCAAATTTATGACAATATAAAAAGTGCGGTTAAAAAAAAGAGACATGTTTGACTTGGATCAGCATAGAGAAGTCACTAAAAATGCATTTAACTGACAATGTCATGCTCCTGCCAGCTGACTCTAGCCACATATATTAAAGTGCTGGCCAACTACCCTACTGATGATGGGCAGGAGAAATGCTAAGCAATTCTTAAAAGATTTGAATGCCATTGATCCTGAATATTTATCCTGACTTCAAATTTTATTGTATTGCAAATATCAAAGAAACAACTTTTATTTTTACTATATACCTTATATTACTTTAACATTTTTATATATTACTTTTAACATTTTTTAAGACAACTAAAACTGCAAAATAGGTAATGTCTTTGTTTGCCACATTCTAAAGACCTAGAAATATTCATATTATTTAATCAAAATATATTGTTTCACCTGAGACATATGATTCAATTTTTGCCACAGCAGGGCAAATGAGTTAATGATTTTATGACATTTTAAGATCTATGGATGAATATACTGTAGCCTTAATAGGGTTACTTTATCAGAACAACATTATAACAAACAAAAAAATAAAATATAAAAGAATAAATATGAATACAGCTAATTAAATTGTGTCCCCCAAATAGTAACAAAAGATCATTACTTTTGTAGATACTATAACTTAATCAACACAGAGATCAAATGTTCCCAATTCATTTTTCATATTTATTTCTTAATTGACAAGAAAAAGTTTTATGTATTTGTGGTATACAGCAAAATCAGCCTATTTAACACATGCATTATAACTCATAGACAGATAATATGAAAATTGACAAATAAAGCAAGGAAGGAGAACTATGTCTTAAAAATTGTGAACTCAGTACCACATAAAAATAAAATGAAATTTTAGCATGATAGAGGAAAATTTTAAACATATCTCTAAAAATGATAACAGAAAATTGGAGAAATGCAAAATTGTTTGAAATTCAGTAGTTTAAACAACTAGAATAAATGGGAAGAATTATACAGCAGGAGAGGGAGAAAGTGAGAGTAAAATAATGGAGGCAAGAAAATAATTTAGAAAATTAAGATAAAAGATTTTCCACAATAGTAGAACAAAAACTCACAAATTTAAGGTAATACCATATATCAAAAATTTAAACTATCACACACATGTACCCCACTCATCACACAATTGTGGAGCTCAAAACAAAATTCCAATTACCTGAGAGCGAGATACATAGTATAGGGGAGCTTTTATAAGCTTTATAAGGCTATCTTGGCATAATTCCTCTATTGGTCTACTTCATGGTATTTATATAATACATGTATTTTACACTAATTTATGTGTCTCTACTTAATACACATCAGTCAAGATATTAAAATATTTTCAACTATTTTAACACTAGGAACATGCATTTTTTTGTAATTGTTTTCCTTTATACTAAAATAATAGAGAATTTTATCTTTCAAGCATATTTTAAAATATTTAAGTTACATATTTAAAAGTAAAGAAAGTGCATAAAAACTTGGCAGGACAAAAAGACCTGTATTAAAATTCTAACAGCTTCTAATTAAACATGAACTTTGGACAATATTCTTGGTCTCTGTGACTGATTTCCTTAAATATAAAAGTAGAGACTATACACAGCTTATAGGTTGTGAGAAGTGATTAATGTACTCTATTTAGAACACTTGGCATAATAGTTGTAATAAAACAGGAAATAATTACAATGAAATCCATATAATGATTATGGTTATTTTTAAATTTTGGCCCTGCACAGGAATATACAAGATTCTAAATAGTTGATATAACCAAATAAAGTTTCTACAAAAATTTTCTAGATATATGATGATACTTCACCTTCAAAAACTCTAGAAGGCTGATCACAATTTATTTCCTCTGGTTTGCATATGATTTCTGACTGTAAGATTTGATCAAGGTCATTAACTACTTAGCCTGGAACCTGGAGTACATGATACTGATTTTCACATGGAAGTTATAGACACAGTCATAGTATTTGGAAGAAAATTTTCAAATGGAAAAAAATAATAATAAAAATGTAAAGCACAGAGGAAGAGAAACCGAGATTCTTGTTTAGAATCAACTGAGGGGGAAAGAGATAGCTAGGTCATTTGAAATATTTGTTTGTTTTCCCCCCTTAGATTTATTAGTATCTGACCCAATAGTTTCCTTAATTTTAGGAAAGGCCGCCTCTTCATGTGAGTCACATGAATAACTTAGAAATTTCCTTCTTTCTTCAATTTCTGGTGTTCTTATCTGTTCTTATATGCTTAAGTATTGTGTGGTTTTCCAATGCTTTTTAACCTTAAACTCTCAAATTTAAAAAATAATAATAATTTTTAAAAAAGAAATACAAATGGCTAACAAATATATTAAAAAATGTTCACCGTAGCAATAAGAGAAATGCAAATCAAAACAACATTGAGAACAACATGGAGATTTCATCTCACTCTAGTTAGAACAGCAATCATGAAGAATACATATCATAAGAAATTCTGGAAAGAATGTGGAGAAAAAGGTACATTCATAAATTGTAAATTAGTACTATTTTGGAAAGCACTTTGGAGATTCCTTAAAAGGCTAGGAATGGAATCCCATATTACTCAGCTCTTCTATCCCTTGATATTTACCCAAAAGGACTAAAATCAACATAATCCCACCTAAAATACAGGCATATCAATATTTAGAGCAGCATAATTCATAATAGCTAAGTAATGGAACGAGCCCAGGTGTCTGTCAACAGATGAAGGGCTCAAAAAAAATGTGGTATATGTATGCATTGGAGTTTTACTCAGACTGAAGAAGAATGAAATAATGGCATTTTCTGGTAAATGAATGGAACTAGAGAAAATCATAAGCCAAACTCAGAAAGTTAAAGGGTCAAATATTTTCTCATATATTCAAAAGCAAGAGCAAAATTAGGAAAGAATAGAAAGGAGATGGTGGTGCCGAAGAATGGGATTGAGGAGAAAAAAAGAAGGAGAGGTAAAAGGAAAAACTGGAATGAAATTGACCAAATTTTGCTATGTACATATATGAATATACCACAATGAATTCCACTATATATATATATATATATATATGGCACCAATTTAAAAACAATAGATAAATAGAAGGAAACCAATAGAGGAAAGGACATAGGGAAAGGAAAAAAGGAAGGCAAAGTAGAAGTACTAGAGACTAAAATGGAGTGAACTATATTCCATGCATGTATAACTATGTCAAAGTGAACCCTATTATCATGTATAATTATAATGGACCAATAAAAACATTTTAAAATAATTTAATATAAAACTAATGGTTAAACAAAAAGAAATTTCTCTCAACATTTGCTTCAGTCAGCTTTTTTGCTGCTGTGAACAAAAAACCTGACAAGAACAATTTGAGGAGGAAAAGTTTATTTTGGAGTTTATGGTTTCAAAAGTCTCAGTCCATAGATGGCTGTCTTCATTGCCCAGGGCCTGAGATGAGGCAGAATATCATAGCAGAAGGGCATGGCAGAGCAACTAAGAACATGGTACCAAGAAGCAGAGCAAGCTCAGCTCAATGTGGACAAAATACATCCCTAAAGGCAGAAAGGCAAGTAAGCCCTCAGGGACCTACCTCTTCCAGCCACACTTCACCTGCTTCCTGTAACCATCAGGTAATCACTCAGGAGATTAATGCATGGATTAGGTTAAACCTCCTATAACCCAATCATTTTATCTCTAAACTTTCTTGCATATGTCTAGTCTCACACATGAGCTTTTGGGAGATACCTGATATTTAACCATAAAAATATTACATGAAAGTAATTAGATGCATTTCCAACTATCTTGAAGCTTAAGTTTTAAAATATTTTGCTTACTATGTAAAGAATATGATAATTTCAAAATGCAATTTCTGTTTCCTACAGACAGAATGTCTCCTAGGAATGGACATTCTCCAGCTAGGGAAAACTTAGGACATATTTTCATCAAATTCTTGTAGTGTATTTGGGTTGATATAACTATAAATATGATATACCATATAAATGCTATATATCCATTTTGTAGTTGAAGGGAACATCTCAAAAACATAGAATGTTCCTTTAGAGAGTTTGAGAATGACAAAAAATTTTAACAAAATGTTCCATGTGTATGTGTATTATGATCATTTAAATGTAGATAAGGACAAACAAAATGGTTTACCAAAATTTCTAATGGGTCCCTGTGGCACCTAAGAAATATATAACCATGTTTTTAACAGTTTAAAATTAGCACCATAGGTGTGCAAAGTTTTTTTGACTTTCAAATGAGAAATGATTCTGTATGTACTTGGGTAAACCTCCCCCCTAAAAGTAGTGATTTAAAATTTAAGTTAGATATTGAATGAAATTTATAAAAATTCTTGGACTTGAAAGTTTTAATTTGCAATACAAATATAGGCAATTCAATACAACTAGCTTCAGAATAAAGTTAAACACATCAAAATATTATTGATTGCTATGAATATGACTTAGTTTATCTTAAAGCTTTGAATGTCAAAAGAATATATTATTTGTATGTATCAAGAATTGACCTTTGCTGGGCCCGGTGGTGCACGCCTGTAATCCCAGCACTTTGGGAGGCTGAAGGAGGAGAATCGCAAGTTCATAAACCAGCCTCAGCAACAGCGAGGCACTAAGCAACTCAGTGAGACCCTGTCTCTTAAAATGTAAATATTGTTATATATATTTGATTATGTCAATCATCATCATTTTTTTTCTCTTTACTACTGAAAACAATAGTAGAGGGATAGGGATATGTACACTTGCTTATGCTAACATAATTTTTTAGAAATAATATAAAATAAATATAGTAATTCATATAAAAGTGTATTGAAGTGAAATATTAAAGCATAGAAAAGAGACAAAGACTACAACAGAGAAAATGAATAGAGAAGTGTTCAAACTGAGATATTTTGTCAAGTCTAGGTTAGTTTGCAACCCAAAGTTTACTCAACTGAAACACATTATTTGTTTTCTCCACTCACCAGTTGTTGATCTGAGCAACTAAATTCTTCACAAGCTTTAGCTGAATAAATGGGGTCAAGAACTGAAATAAAATAGCTTTACTAAAGCTAGCATTTACTCAAAATATTGAGACTACAGCTGTTTCTTTAAATAAATCGAACTGGGTATTTCCATCAATCTTGCAATTGGACTGTAAGATGGTAATAATTGTAAAATGAACAATTTTGTAAATGTATTCTATTAAATATCTCTTTTTAACAAAATAAATATTCTCAGGGCTTTCACAAATGTTTGAACTCCACTAAATTACATAAACTTAACAAGGATAAAGTGTAATATTTTTAAAAGTGAAAAAATAAAATTACATTTATAGCTTTAAAAATCCAATGAAATGGATTACTCATCAAATATGAGATTAAAGTTGATATTTAAGGTGTAATCTCAGTTTGCAAGAGAGAAATTCTTACTTTTAATTTAAAACCTATTGTTCTTGCTTTGTTCCCAAAATACACCCAACCACACAAGAAAATAAACATATATTTTTCCTCTTGAAGGAGTGAAGCTTAAAATGTTGTGAGAGAAGAAGTTATATCAATGAAATACATAATAATATATGTAAGTCCATTTAAAATAAAATGTAGGTAGTATATAATGATTTTTTGATTGTAGTATATACAAGGCTAATAATGATCCAGCATGTCCAATGTATACCATCAGAGGAATCCCTAAATTCTGAGGACAAATGGATTAAACATTAGCATATATTGTTGGTAATTTAGATTTCACATTGTGATAGTACAGAGAAATATTGAACAAATTAATTTTTTGTGATATTATATATATATAAATATCTGCAAAAATTAAGGTTTTCATGTTTACTAGAAACATCTTTAACACTTCAGAGAAGATTATTTGGAAAAAAATGACCTGGTCTTTGAACAATTAACACAAAAGTATTAGTCATTTAGGAAAAAAAAAGGAAGATGAAGAAGATGGAAGTTAGAAGTGTGTTAATGAAAGAATAAGCACCTCAGGCAAATGCAAAGATAAAGAACAAGTAGAGTGCTGTAATGAGGCTTACTGAGAGCTATGACATGATTAGTGTAAGGCCTGGACACAAAAGTTCTTTGCACATGATGCTAAAGACTTGAGAGCTTTCTATAACACTGCAGAGTCATTGAGTCTTTCCAGTTCAAGAAGTTGATGTGGTCTGCATCAAAGTTCAAAAAATTTTCCTCTTCCCTCAAGACTAAGCATCTACCTTGCACTCTTTATAATCTGGGGTGGCCATGTGACTTATTTTGGTCAAAGTGGCCTGACCACTTTGATTTCTGGCATTTAGCTGTCTAAGAAGGCAAAACTGTACAATATCTTCTAGTCTACTATTGCCAAAGTGGTATTAGTGAACTTGAAACAAGCAGGAAATTGTGTACTATTCAATACAAAAGGTACCCTCTCTTGGTTTTCATATTGTGTGACTCACACCATAAGATAAAGTCCAAGATTCTGTTCCTATTGCCAGACATGTGAATGAGGCTTTACTAATTCTTACAGATAACAGCTGATGTCTGACTTGAGAACAGATGAAGAGAATCTAAAATTCTCAGCTAAGAAAATTGAGATAAGAAAAATGGCACAAACAATCCACTAAATCATAACTAATTAAATGAAAGCTTTAAGCCACTGTTCAGAGCTCATCTGATATACAACACATGTTAATTGATGGAGAGTCTACTTTTAAATGGTTCTTTTAAATACGTGGAATATACAATGAAGGGATGAAACAAATATAATATGTTAGAAGCTATTAAAATTGTCTTTTGAAAAGATAAAAAAACATAAATTTCACTTTTAATGAGAGTAGATTAAAGAGGATTATGACAAGTATGTTTTGGAAATGAAAGTCAAAGGACTTGAGATCCACTAGATACCATTAAGCAAAAGTAAAAGTCTGACCTTAATATTTCAATACGGAAGGGCCTGGGGGCAAAGCTCCGAGGTAGATCATTTCCCTAGCCTTGCAAGAGGCCCTGAGTTCAATCCCCAATACAGAAAAAGAAAAATTCATTAGGGGATAAATTGTAACATTTATATGGTATAAACAAGTAAAGAAAACTGGGAATAGAATTTTGGTTGAGCTTCAAGATGTTCACTTAGAAGGCCATTCTGTTACAGATATAAATTGCTCTATGCAAGCAAACTTGAATACCATTGATTTGGATGAAATTAAAATTTTATGATAGTCTATTGAGCAGAAATTAAATTCTATTTGTTGCTGTTTCTGGCACTTAGCTAAGAAGGCAAAACTGTACAATATCCTATAAACTATTGATATATACATCCATATTGGATGAAAACATTTGGTACTTTATTTGATATTGATTGAAATTTAAGTGCAACAGGACTTCTTTTTAGATGTATGTTGATTTTTAAAATAAAGAGAAAAATGACAGTGGCATATTATGTACATACATATAAATTAATATATATGTATATGTATTCATAATCATATTTTTCTCCAACTTTTCCTTCACTGTAGAAGTAAGAAAAAATGTATGTTTCAATTTGTAACACAAAGTGAGACTCCCCAAGATGTTCTTTCAGAGGAGATTAAGTCACCACATGATTGAAACTAGCGATAGGTCTACTCAGAAAGTTTAACATTTACATGTATCTCCTCCTAAATTTGTTATTTATTTACACTAATTAATAAGAATGAGAGCTAATCCAGTCTGGAGAACATAACCAAATGACAAACCAACACAGATGCTTAGTAACTGGTGTTATGTTTCTTAACACCATCTGTAACTGCTGATAAATTACCCTCCTGGGGCCAAATTTGAACATGAAATGATAAAAATTATTATAACTATTATAAAACTACATAAGAAAATTGTAAAGTGAAGTATATGAAAGTCACATGAAATATCTCATTGGCTATGCCCTGAAACATTGAAATAGGTCCCTAAATCTGATAGAAACATGAATAACTCAATGTTTACTTATGAGATCAAAATACTTGTTAAAAATATTGCTCTGGCTAATAACAGTCTCCATAAGAATTCTGTAAAGGACTCCTGAAAACTATCAGTTTTAGTGCAAATGCATTAAAAGTACATAAGTTTAAACAGGCTAGTATAGTGGCCCTTTTAACATTTATTTTTGCTCATATAGTATATAGAACTTAAGGATAGAAGCTAAATTATAATCTCTTACACTTAAATTATAGTGATTTATCCATTAAAAAGATGTCCTGTAGAATTTCAAGTCATTTAAATGTGTGACTAGTAGACTTTCTTATGAAACTCTTAAAGATTTTGTATAAAACAAATGGTACATCAGAAGCCAGTTAGATACACTTTTTGAACTCTGTTTTTTCATGGCTCAGTCAATAGAACAGCAGTTGAATAAATGTGATGAATTTACTTTCCATTCTTCAATAGATATGACAAAGCTGTGTTATTCTATTATTTGTGCTATTATATATTAAGTATTTCATTGAAATTAACATTGTTGAGGTGTCTCAATATTTAAATATCTGGACAGAAGAACATGAAATAATGCATTAATAGTATAGAGTTTATCATACTTTAATAAGTTTTATACAATGCAAAAATATACTCGAAAGTTGAAATTATTTGAAAGGTATATGTCTTCCTCTGGTATATTTCAAACATCATGGGAATGATTTTTATTGGAAAAACAAGCAATATCTTTAAAAATAAAACTCTATTATTTTTCATACTGAGAAAACCCTAAATTTTCCTTTTTTAATGCATACACTTTTTTATATTATTTCTGTGAATAACTGTTTAAACTTTTATGCTTTCTGGTGCTATCATTATTTTGAAAGTTCAAGATCTTCTCATTTCCCAAATGAAAAGAAAACCTATTTTCTAGAAAACCTCTTTAAGTAATCCTTGGCTTGAGAGTTTCATTTTATTACCAGTTTAGCAGATTATCTCTAAACACCCGATATCATTAGTTGAAAATATGGAAAGCAAAAATTTAAAATATTCCATCATTATATATGTTTAAATTTGTATAATAAAATATATTGCTTTTTATAATAATAGTCATTTAAAGAAATATAATATTTTGGCCAGTTTTCCTTTAATTCATTTCTAGAATAAAGCAGAATATTACTTATTTATGTGTTTGAGGACTTGGTCACACTCTTTAGGTCCTTTCTAAATGATAGGAATTAATAGCTTTGACTATGTAGGAAGTTCTGAATTCATTTCCAGGCAAAACATGTGGTTGTAAAATATTTTCCGTGTAAAATTATGAACAAGCCAGGTGCGGTAGCACACACCTGTAATCCCAGCACTTTGGGAGGCTGAGACAGGAGAATCTCGAGTTCAAAGCCAGCTTCAGCAATGGGCGAGGCTCTAAGCAACTCAGTGAGACCCTGTCTCTACATAAAAAACACAAAATAGGGCTGGAGATGTGGCTCAGTGGTTGAGAGCCCCAGAGTTCAATCCTTGGTACGAAAAAGAAAAGAAAAGAAAAGAAAAGAAAAGAAAAGAAAGAAGGAAGGAAGGAAGGAAGGAAGGAAGAAGAAAAGGGAATTCATTATTTTGAATATAATTTCAGTGTGTTTCAATAAGCCTCTGTTCTCTTTTTACTACAGTTAAAATACAAATGATTAAAAAGTTACATATTCCAAAATGGAAAACTTTGCATTTGAAAAGAAAGATTGATACTTCTTGATATAACAGAAAGTTTATAATTACATTAAAATACACATGTACTGATACCTATGCTTTTTTATACCCATTACATTTATTACTACTGTATGGATTTTTAAAAGGCCTTAATCAGAGACAACTATAAAATGAGTCATTAAATAGTTCATTGATGTTTCACTTTTTACAATACACACCAATATCTCAATATTGGTTGTTTTTGGTTGGTGAGTTTTATCTTGATTTCTCAAATAACATTGCTATGGATGTTATAATATAAATGAGCAAAATTAAGTAAAAGGAAACATGAACTACTGAACTATATATAATTTTAATTATGGTTAATGTTATATTTAAATAATCACAATTCTGACAAATGGAGAATATAACATGAAGCCCTGTGATATTACAATTCCAATAATGAGTGCTGGAGTATACCTATTTTCTTATAGCGTACTTTGATGAACAGTCCTAATAGAAATAAAGAGTTACTCTTACTATAAATTGTTCAAATATATATCACAAGCAAATATATTTTACTTTTTGAATTAATATTGTTTAATATATTACAAATATTTTCCCAAATACCCAAGTTAATTAACTATTTCAACCTAAGAATGCATAAAAATGTGGCACCTTGTCATTTACTATATCAGTTTTGTACTTTGAATAAAAAATTACATAATCTTATTGATGAAATAATAACTATTCTAATTATACATATATTAGAAAGTTTGTAATAATCAAAATAAACATAAAATATGTGAAACAATGTTTTCATTATGATGATTCATTATTAATTAATCTAGAAGCAGAATAGGTTTTATACTCAATTATTTCTTAAGAATCAGGACTTTTGTTTTACTGATTGGTTTAGGAATATTTATTAATGTAACCAATAAAGTACTGTTTTCTGGCCCACTGGCTAGCATTTCATCCTTAAAGCCTCTGATTATGAGTGTTTTATATAATTTAAAATATCATCTAGCTTAATCCTGTCATTTTACACATGATGAAATCAATATATATAGAATTTAGGTGCTATTTGTTTAGCCCACAGAGCCAGCCAGTGGCAATGTCCAAAGTCTAATGTTTCCTTAGTGTTTGGACTTTATTAATTCTGTATATACTACTTTCAAAAGGGAAGAATCCAATGTTAAACAAAACAAAAAAATAAGCATACATCATAGAGAAGGGAAGAGAATGAATAATAAATAAATTTAAACTGTTTATGAATATTTGGTTGAGTATATCTGATTTTAAATCATGTAAGTATATTCTAGATTAGCCTTATAAATGAGATTAGTAATCATAATATCTGACATGATAAAGATAATCTGTTTAAATACTCTGTTGCCTCTTGTTTTAGTCAACTTTTTTGCTCCTGTGACCAAAAGACCTGACAAGAAGAATTTTAAAGGAGGACAAGTTTATTTAGCACTCATGGTTTCAGAGTTCTCAGTCCATAGATGGTCAACTCCATTGCTTTGGGCCCCAGACAGATGGTTTGATCATCACCTCCAAGCCCACATCCGGCTTATGGACATCCTTCTCCCAACTGATGCTCCCATTCAACTGAGACTTGCCCCAATCATGCTCCTCTCCATTATGCCTGTGTGGTCAGTCACATTATAAATCTTGAGGGTAGGGTGAGGGAAGAGTTTCTTATTAAACAGTGAAAAATAAACTGTCATTTATTGCAGTATTTTGGCAAGTTGGGTCTTCAACACGTTGGACCCTGCCATCTCTTTTCTTGTCTAGTTGTGTAATGGTTAATTTGAATTGTCAACTTGATTGGATTAAGAGAAGCTCCTGATTAAGAGGCTTACGGGCATGTCAATGTGTGTGTCTAGGAATGATTGTCATGTGGGGGATGATGGCTTGGATGGAATAAAAATTGGAAGAACAAGGAAGCAGCAGCAGATGCAAGCTCTGTTATTCTTGAACAGGTCCTTGATTGCTGCTGTGATGGTTTAAGGATATCAAACTCTCTCATTTCTTTACTCTTCCAAAGTAGACTCTGCCAGTGATTCTCCAGAAGCCTTTGGTCTTAGACTAGGGTAGCACCATTGATCCCCCTTGTTCTGGAGCTTAAGCCTCTTGAACTGCATAGCTACTACTTCTTCCAGCTCCCCAGCCTGCAGACCACATTGTGGACTATCCAGCCTCTGGTCACATAAGCCAACCTAATAAATCCCATTTTTATAATTATGTTTCCTGTTGATTCTGTTCCTCTAGAGAACTCTCACTAATACAGATTGTAAGGATGTATTTGGGATATAGCTTTGGGATATCTCTCTATTTTTGTGACTATACTATTACCAAAACAATTCCCAAAAGTTTTTACAGGTTTTTGGTAAAGATATATCAGGCTACTTTCAGGACCCAGTGGCTAAAGCAAAAGATTTTGTTGACTCATGCTTTGTTTTGGTCTTGCCTCTTTTTGGAAATCCATTTTGGAAATTCTATGTCTTAGAAATAAGTCTCAGTGCTGTGTTGACTCGCTAAAATTCAACTCAATTTGTCCTCTGGCTCAGTATAATTTGAAACACTGACCTAGAACAGGCAAGTACCTATAAATGGCTTTCAGAATCAGGTTGCAAACTCATAGAAGTTTTGTCATGAAAACTTTTATGAAATTTGTCATCCAGAAAGTTTATAATAGAGAGCATTTAGGGCAAGCCTTGGAGATCAGGGATACTCCATATTCCAAATTTATCTTTCATGCTTTCCTTCAGCTTTATTTTTTGGATCATACATTTTTTATATGCAATAATTCAGTTTTTCAAGTCTTCTGAAGGCATTGGTCTGGACATTGAAATCAAGAAACTTAATCTGTTAACTTTTCCATGTTCTCTGCTTATACAGCAATAGTGTCAACCTAAGCTTAGGTCTTCGTTTTATCATATCTCTCAAAGTGAAAAAGTTTTTTTTAACATAATTCCCATTGATGCAAACTAGGAAGGATATTATCTGAGTCATAATAAAAAACAGATTTGTGGGGCTGGGGTTATGGCGTGAAGCACTGGGTTCAATCCTCAGCACCACATAAAAATAAAATAAAGATATTCTGTCCACCTACAACTAAAAAATAAATATTTAAAAAAATAGATTTGTTCATTCTTTGATGCTTTACATTACAAGTATCACCAACTTCTCAGCATGCACAGTAGGTATTTATTCTCTTGGTTCTTCATTTTACATTTTAGTTTTCCTTAACTATTTAACCTTAACTATTCAAGTATTAATCATTAAATGTTTTATATATCTTTTAGAAATAAGTAACAAAAATTCAACCTC
Source organism: Xerus rutilus (assembly GCA_028644305.1). Taxonomy (NCBI): domain Eukaryota; kingdom Metazoa; phylum Chordata; class Mammalia; order Rodentia; family Sciuridae; genus Xerus; species Xerus rutilus. Next base: position 67,902,625 of record CM053410.1, read on the forward strand.
ACTTATTTAAAGCAGTAAGGTTGATTTAAGCAGTATTTATTTGACATTGAAACATCTAAGGTTATACATATTTTCCAGGAGTTGCTTATCTGTTAATTCAAATAATGTCACAAATGATGGCATCTTTCACTCACTCTTTAAACTCTGGTCCTCTGCTATTCTTCAATATGTAATCAGGGTATAAGTTTTGGGGTGGAATTGTATAAAATAGTATGATGTTATCCAGAGAAGAAAAAATGGATCTGAATAAGGAAAAATCCACAACTACCACTATAGATGTCAAACCCCCTGACATGCTCTTGATGCATTTATGCTTCTATCTGACCCACAAACTCAATAATAATAGGTATTATTCATTTTAAGTAAAAATTAATATTTTCCTTAAAATCAACATTTTTTATTAATTTAAATATTTGTTTTTTAATTATATTTTTAGAATTCCTAATTCACATTCTTTGCTCATTTTTAAAATAAAATTTGTGTTTTAATTACTTATACTTATTAAATATTTATTATGATAAGCTGTGAAGATATTTTTAAATATAGTATATTTAATAATTTTTTAAAAACAGAAGACACAGAAATAAACCCACATAAATACAGTCATGTCATACTAGACAAAGGTGCCAAAAACATACAATGATGGAAAGCTTCTTCAACAAATGGTGCTGGGAAAACTGGAAATGGATATGCAGCAAAATAAAATTAAGCCACTATCACCATGCCCAAAAATCAACCAAAAATGGATCAAGGACCTAGGATTAGACCAGAGACCTTGCACCAAATAGAAGAAAAAGTATGCCCAAATTTTCATCACGTTGGATTAGGAGTATAGTTTTAACTAGACTCGTAAGTGCAAGAAATCAAATCAAGAATTAATAAATGTGATGGATTCAAACTAAAAAGCTTTTTCTTATCAAAGGAAACAATCAATAATGTGAAGAGAGAGCCCACAGAGTGGGAGAACATATTTACTATATGCGCATTGATAGAGCACTTATTTCCAGGATGTATAAAGAACTCAAGACACTTAACATACACATACACAAAAATAACCCAATCAATAAATACTCTAAGGAACTGAATAGATGATTCTCAGAAGAAGATATACAATCAATCAACAAATAGATGAAAAAATGTTCAACATCTCTAGCAATTAGAGAAATGCAAATCCAAACTACTCTAAGATTTTATCTCACTCTAGCCGGAATGGCAGTTATCAAGAATAAAAGCAATAAGATGTGCTGATGAGGATGTGGGGGAAAAGGTACACTCATACATTGTACCTTTAGAAAATTTGGAATGGATTCATCATTTGACCCATTTATCCCACTCCTTGGTCTATACCTAAAGGACTTAAAATCAGCATACTATAGTATGCTATGAACATAGCAGCTTAATTCACAATAACTAAACTGTGGAACCAACCTAGATGCCCTTCAATAGATGAATGGATAAAGAAACTGTGGTATGTATACACAATGGGACATTACTTAGGATTAAAAGGGAATAAAATTATGGCATTTGCAGGTAAATGGATGGAGTTGGAGAATATTATGCTAAGTGAAATAATCTAATCCCCAAAACCAAAGGCCAGATGTTCTCTCTGATAAGTGGATGCTGATCTATCATGTGAGTGTGGCATTTGGAGAATGGATAAACTCTGGAGGGAGGAGAGGGGAGGGGGTATGGGGACAGGAAAGATGGTGGAATGAGATGAACATCATTATCCTAGGTACATTTATTATGGCAAATATGGTGCAACTCTACATCATGTAGAACCAGAGAAATGAACAGTTGTGCTCCATGTGTGTGCGATGAATCAAAATGCATTCTGCTGTCATGTGTAACTAATTAGAACAAATTTAAAAAGCATCAAAATTTTTCTAACATTTATAAGTATTAGAGGCAAACACAGCAGAATGTTTAGTCTTTATCATCTTCAAGTATTATATTTGACCCTTAAAACAAAATAGAACTTTTTTAATTTACATTGGCTTTGAAATGAAGATTGTCCATCAATTTTGTTTTCCAAATCATTATTAGTTGTGTAGAAACCAATAAAAATTTATCCCAAAAGATCCAAAAAGAAAAAAAAACCTTGTAACAACTTCTGTGGTCCTTAATTTCTTTCTTTGTTTTATTATTCACTTGTTTGTTTATTTATTTATTTTAGTTCTTTTTAGATGTACATGTTATGATTCATTTTGACATAATTGTAAAAGCAGGGCATATAGTTTGCTCTAATTCAATTCCTAGTATTTCTCCTTTTTCTTTTTCTCCCTTATCCTGTTTCTTTTCCTCTACTAATATTTCTGCTATTTATTAAACTGTTTTTTTAAACTAGTATCTTGTAGATATACATGATGGTGAGATGTAGTATGATGTATTCATGTATGCACATGGGAAAGTTAGGTGATATTCATTCCATTGTTCTTCCATTAGTCTATCACTATTCCATCTCTGCTCCACTTGTATCTCCCATTCTCTCTCCATACTTTGGACTATTTTATATATATCAGAGAAGGCATTTCATCTTTGGCTTTTTGGGTCTCATCTACTTCACTTAGCATTATAATTACATTTATTCCACTTATTGGTAAGTGCCATAATTTCATTTTTCTTTATGAGTGAATAAACCTTCATTATATATACTTACCACATTATTAATTTTTGAATGAGAAAAATAAAGCATAGAGAAATTGTTACCCAAAGTAAAGCTTGTGTTGCTGGAATTTGACCAAGAACATTCTGACATTTACAAATATATTTCCCTTAAAATTACCAATTTGCCTTCATATATAACAATTTTATTCCTGATTCAAATATGATATGGGCCAGAAATTTTCTTCCTGGTTTCTATCTACTATTTTTTTATTTATATAGAGTGTTTTTTGTCAATTACATTACATTCACTTCTATCAATATTATTTCACTTTTTTTCTGTCTTTATAAAACTGCAATCATTATTATAAGAGTTTTCACCTTGGTATATTTCTAATGGTCTTGAGGGTTTTTTTCCATGTAATGTTCATGTATTGAAGGTTATTTTGGTTTATGAAGTAATACGTGAATTTATTATTTTCCACAAATCATAGTCTTTATATTAAAACCATTAGAAACATTCTACTTATATCTGTTGCTTTTACTTGCCATTTTATAATCAAGTAAATGATTAATTGTATATACTTACCACATTTCATTCCTGGAACTTGCATTTTGTCATAGTGCCAGTAACACATGGTTTTCATTATGCCCAATTTAAAATGCCTCAAAATATCCAGAATAAAATGTTCCAATGAGTTTTTATGCTTTTTTTAAAATTTCATTTAGCATTTTCACTTGAATTTAATTAAATTTATCTTAATTAAAGGTAAATGGCATTTTCAAAATAGTTGTATTTTAGATCTACAAATGTGATTTTTCAAATCAAGATCCTTTGAAAATGTCTCGATTTTCTTTATATAGATGGTGCACATAGCTTGATAAAATATTCCTCATCCTTTGATAAATTATTATTATTATTATTTTTAATGTAAATGATTTATGTTTAAGAATATGCCTTTCCAATCACAAAATTTTTTTTATCATAATCACCTTTTTAAAATTTAAGGATGCATGGAATATAGGTATAGTTTAGAAAAAATTTCTTGACAGAAAAAAATATTATTTTAATAGATACATTTACTTTCTCCCCTTTAAAAACATTTACAGAAAATTTTCTCTCTAAACTGAGTTTGCTACAAATACCATCTTACTCATTCATTTTCTCCCTTAAGTCAGATATTAATTCTATAATGAGTGGTATACAAATAATATAATATTCCACAATTAGATTTCCTCTCCTGAAATAAAAAAAACAGACAGATATCAATAATTTTTGCTGACCATATAATAAACAAATGAGCTTAAATTTGTCATGAAAGAACAAAAGTAAATGAAGACTTGAAATTAGATAATCCATTATCAAGTAGCTTCCTTCCTGCATGCCTGCCAGATTTCTAACCATCTATTCATGCTCACACAGGCCTTCAAGGTCAGTTGTTCCGTAGCGTACTCTAATTATGTCAACCTCCAACAGAGAAAGTTTGGCAGATCAACAATGGTTGCTGGAATAAGAAATAAGCAATAATAAATGCTATTGTTTGAATACTGTTTGTCCCCTAATGCTTCAAGTGTTTAAATTCAATCTACATGGTAAGATATTAAGACTATGCTTAACATGACTATGGTGTTTAGAGGTAGGGCCTTTGGGAAGTGATTAATTTTGATGAAGTCATTAGAATGGAGATCCCAAGAATAAATTCTGATAATTTTATAAGAAAAGGTAGACATCAGACACAGAGACAGATATACACATGTGTTCTGTGTCTCTTGGTATATAATACCCTCCACTACTTTGAGTGTCTGCCAGCAAAAATGACACTGATATATGTGGTCCCTCAACCTTGCACCTCCAGAATTATATAAGTCAAAATAAATATTTCTTCTCTCCCTTCCTTCCTTTTTTCCTTCCTTCCTTTCTTTCTTCTTTTTTTTTTCCTTTTTTCTACTGGAGATTGAACACAGGAGAGTTTTACCACTGAGCTACATTCCCAAACTTTTTCATATTTTATTTCAAGACAGATCCTCACAAAGTTTCAAGGCCATCCCTGAACTTGCAATCCTTCTGCCTTAGTCTCCAAAATCACTGGGATTATAGGCATGTGCCACACACCCATCTCCCCTTTTCTTTATAAAGTAGTACTCTTCTTTAGGTCTGTCTGTCTGTCTGTCTGTCTGTCTTTTTTTAACCAGGAGTTGAACCCAGGGACACTTAACCATTGAGCAACATCCCTGACATCCTCAGCCATTTTTTAATTTTTTATTTTGAGATAGGGTTTTGATAACTTGTGTAGGGCCTTGCTAATTTTCTGAGGCTGGCTTTGAACTTGTGATCTTTCTACTTTAGCCTCTGGAGTCACTGAGATTAGAAGTATGTGCTACCATTCCTGGACCTCAGGTATTTCTTTATAGTAACAAAAACCAGAAAAATATAATCAAGTGTTTAAGATTCTCTACATTACTACATTATATCTATAATGAACTTCCAGTTTGTTTCCCCCTAAAATCCATCAGTAGATTTCACAATGTATCATAAAAATGCCAATTTGTAATGTCACAGGTAATATATACATACAAATTATAAGTGATGTTCAGATAAACTTTTTCATATGTACACATCACACACATATAAATATATACATGTTAGATCAATTATATATATAATCATATACACACACACATACACACTCACACAAGGAATCAGGTCATGAATTTTACGATCATATATGCATGCATGTATATGTCTGAATATGGGTATTATGAATATATGGTCAAGTAATTAACATGTTACACAGATATGATTGTTTGTTGAAAATATTTCCCTTTCGAAACATATCACTTCAATCATTCCCTCTAAAACCTGGAACAAGACAGGGATGCCTTCTTTCACCACTTCTATTCAACATAGTTCTTGAAACTCTGGCCAGAGCAATTAGACACATGAAATAAATTAAAGAGATACAAATATGAAAAGAAGAACTCAAACTATCATTATTTGCTGATGATATAATTCTATAATTAGAAGATCCAAAAAATTCCATCAGAAATCTTCTAGAAATAATACATTAATTTAGCAAAATAGTAGGATATAAAATCAATACCCATACTTCAAATACATTTCTTTACATCAGTGATGAAACCTCTGAAAGAGAATTTAGGAAAACTATCCCATTCACAATAGCCTCAAAAAATATTTGGGAATCAATTTAACAAAAGAGGTGAAAGCCTTCTATAATGAAAATTAGAGAAAACAAAAGAAAAAACTTGAAGAATGTTTCAGAAGATGGAAAGATCTACAATTCTCCTGGATAGGCAGAATTCATATTCTCAGAGTAGCCATACTATCCAAAGTGCTATACAGATTCAATGTGATTCCAATTAAAAGCTTAATGGCATGCCTTATAGAAATAAAAAAATGCAATCATGAAATTTATTTGAAAAAATTAAAAGACCCAGAATAGACAAAGTAATCCTTAGCAAGAAGAGTGAACCAGGAGTCATCACAATACCAGATCTTAATATAGTAACAAAAATGGCATGGAATTGGCACCAAAGTAGACATGTACACCAATGGTACAGAATTGAAGACACAGAGAAAAACCCACAAAAATACAGTTATCTCATACTAGACAAAGGCACCAAAAACATATATTGGAAAAAAGATAGTTTCTTCAACAAATGGTGCTGGGAAAACTGGAAATCCATATGCAGCAAAATGAAACTAAACCCCTATCTCTAACCATGCACAAAACTCAACTCAAAGTGAATCAAGGACCTGGGAATCAGACCAGAGACCCTCTACTATTAGTAGGCCCACATCTTCATCATGTCAGATTAGGCCCAGACTTCCTTAACAAGACCCCTGAAGTGCAAGAAATAAAATCAAGAATCAATAAATAAATGAAATGTATTCAAACTAAAATGCTTCTTCTCAGCAAAGGAAACAATCAATGAAGTGAAGAGAGAGCCTATATTTTGGGAGCCAAGTTTTGCTACATGCATGTCAGATAGAGCACTAATCACCAGGATATATAGAGAACACAAAAAATTTAACACCAAAATAACAAACAACCCAATCAATAAATGGGCTAAGGATCTGAACAGACACTTCTCAGAAGAAGATATACAATCAATCAACAGACATATGAAAAAATGTTCAACATCTTTAGTGATTAGAGAAATCTAAATCAAAACTACTCTAAGATTTCATCTCACGCCAGTCAGAATGGCAGTTATCAACAGTAAGTGTTGGCAAGGATGTGAGGGAAAAGGCTCACTCATGCATTGCTGGTGGGATTGCAAATTGGTGCAACCAGTCTGGAAAGCAGTATGGAGATTCCTTAGAATACTTGGAATGGAATCACCATTTGACCTAATTATCCCACTCCTTGGTCTATACCCCAAAAACTTAAAAACAGCATACTACAGTGATGCAGCCACTTCAGTGTTTATTGAAGCAAAATTCACAATAGCCAAACTGTGGAAACAACCCAGATGTCCTTCAATTGGATAAAGAAACTGTGGTATATGTACACAATGGAATATTAGTCAGCAAAAAATGAGAATAAAATTACGGCATTTGCAGGCAAATGATGGAGTTGGAGAACATCATGCTAAGGGAAATAAGCCAATCCCAAAAAACCAAAGGCCAAATGTTTGCTCTGATAAGTGTATGCTAATCCATAAAGAGGTGGGGGCATGGATGAGTAGAGGAAGTTTGGATTAGCCAAAGGGGAGGGGAAGGAGGGGAGGGCTCCTGGAATTATGATGGAATGAGATGGGCATGATTACCCTACATACATGTATGATTGCACGAATGGCGTGACCCTACTTTGTGTACAGAGATGTCAAAAATTGTGCTCCATTTGTGTACAATGAATCAAAGAGCATTCTGCTGTCATGTATAACTGATTAGAACAAATAATTTAAAAAAAAGAAACATCAATTCAAGAATTTACTTTCTGTTCTCTTTATAGTTTCTAGGCTTTGTCACTTTTAAAACTTCAATTATTCCTTCACCTGTAAACAGAGCTCTCTGTTATTACTATTTACTAAATGTTCCTGATGCTGAGAAGAATCTTATAGACTCCCTAAAAGACAAAAAGACTGCCCCTTTTGTATGCCTGGCCTTGTATCAAGTGCCTTGAAAATATTAGAATCCTCAAAAATGATTATTGACTTGCATTAAATCTAGTCAATAACCACATAAAAATTGGACCAAAATTTTCTTCAGTTTTTAAGTTTGGTGTCACTATGCCAAGATGACTTCACTGGCAAATGTTATCAAAGATTTAAGGTAACAATACTCAGAATATAGAAGAGGAATGCATATTTTGAAGCCATTTGATGAGCACTATAAAAACATGATGACAAGAAATTAAAAGAAAAGAGAACTTTATAACTTTAGAACTTTTGCTTCAGAAGGAGACAGGGTGCTTCTGTAGGAAAAGATTCAGACTGGAGACCCAATGGCAAGGACCTAAGAGCTACCTCAGCGGCATTTCGCAGCTGATGGTCAGCAAGAAAATGCAAATATCAGTTGCAGAACTATAAGGAACTGAATTTTTCCAACAAACTAAATGGGTCATGGAAGAAAATCTCTTTCTCCAGGGAGTCTCCAGCTGAGCATGTGGCCAGCTCATGGCTTGACTTCAGTCTTATGAGATCTGAGCAGAAGACTATCCCGAAACCAGCTGGATTTCTGGACCACAGAAACTGACATAAAAATATGTGTTATTTTAAGCAACTAAATTTGTGATAATTTTCTACAAAGCATTTGAAAACTTATAAGGCTATCAACAAAATAAATCTCTAAACCAACAACAAATACCATCCATAATAATAGACAAGCATAAGAAAATGTTCTTTTCAAGTCAGGAACAGAGAAAGCTTTTCCTCTACGCTTTGCTGGTAGTCCTTTTTAGTGCAGTGAATTTAGAACAATCAATAGAACAATTTAGGGTTTATAAAGAAAAATTTGTCATTACATTCAAAGTTTGTTTACCTGAAAACCCAAGAAAATCTTTAAATGTATATACTACTACTGAATTCAGAGGATTGCTTGATTTATACAAGCAAGAGACTATTAGAAAAATGGAGTGTTGAAGCATAATGTTTAAAATAGCAGCAAAACATAATTTGCTGAGGAATACATTTATAGAGAAAAAATAAAATCATTTATTAAGAAACATTAAAGAAACTAACCATTAAGAAACTATAAAATAAAAATATGCATGACATGTATGGGTAAAATGGCATAGTATCATAAAAATATTCTTTCCAAATCAGTATAAAACTTCATTGCAATTCTGGACAAATTCTTAATAGGAGTTTGTGGAACTTGTCAAAATGAATCTATATGAACAAGCAGGGTGACAAATATACCCAGGAGAATTTTGAGAAGTAGTGAGCAGCCTGCCTTATCAGATTTCAACACTTATTATGAACACTATGAAAAATAAGTCAATCTAGTGTCAGAGCAGATGTAATAAATGGACTAACAGAATAAACAGGAACTCAGTAACTAATCCATGTTTTTATAGAAACTTGATATATTATGAACATATCACTGCAGATAAGTGAGCATTGGATAGACAATTCAGTAAATGAGACAAGTGATTACACACATGAAAAATAAAATAATCATCTTCCCTCCATATATGTAGATTGATTCTATATACATTAACAATATAAATACTAAAACATTCTTCAAATTTTGGGGATATATATTAGGATATCTTTATGGCTTTGGAAAAGGAAAGAATTTTTCTGATTGCCATAAAAATATCATTGAGAAAAACCAGAATGACAAACAGAACTTCTGTGAGTCAAAAGAAACAATGATTGTCACAGATTGAAAATATAAAAGTTGGAACCCATGTAATTTACAAATGATTAAGGGCCAAAATAAAGCAATAAGACAAATGTAGTACTCTTCAACTCCCACATAAAAATTGAAATATATAAGCAAGAATTAAAATAAAAAGATAATCTAAATCTCACTATTATGTGTAATTATAACACACCAATAAAAAATTTTAAAAAGAGAACCCAAATCCTATTCTGTGTTTCTGTTTTGTATGTATGAGTCCAAGTTGTCTTAACTTTAGAGAGGTGAATTCTAGTATTTCTTGGTACTTTCATGTTCAGTAATATCACCATGGTAGCTTGAAATTGGCCAGGATGGGAGAATATAAATTAGTAAGTATTTTTTCAGTGTATCAGGCTTCCACATGAACAAATAATACCCTCCATGGAACTAATATAGCACCATCAGGAAGACCTACAAAGGAATTTGCACTTTTGAATCTGATGTAAACACTGTCACTGCTACAGCAATAACTATGTGAGGAATTTTACCTTGTAGCCAGTTAGTGAAGGCAGAGCCATAGGAAAAGAGCATTTTTTACCTTTTACCTCTTGAGTCATTTGTTAGACTACTTGTGTTCTATAGCCAAAGGATAGCTCACAAATGGAGTGCAGAAAGTGTGTATATATCCTTGCATCTCAGTGACTGTAAACTGGCATTTTAGTTCATATAAATATAAACTTTGGTTTCAATAAAATTCAGAAAGTAAGGAATTCTGCATAGAATAGGTACTATATGGTAGGAATCATAAACCTATTGCAAATGGCTATCATACAGAAAAATGTAAATTAAAACCATCATGATACATAATTCCACATTTACTAATTCAGCAAATATTAAAAACTTCATATGTCAAATAGCCCTGGATGTCTGCTTTGGTAAATCTCATACACTATTGGTGATAGTAATAATGTTGTTTTAACCATCTTAGGTAGCAAATTGGCAAAATTTAGTAATATTAAATTTGTTCAAAATGTATTCCAAATATACAAAGCAATATATATGTATATAAATGGTCATGGTAAGATGTTTGTAAAGCAAAAAAAAAAATGAGAAACATCTAATAGCCTACCATTTTGTAAATGGGCAATTAAAGTTTGATTAATTAACATTTAATCACCTAAATATACATACATGCTAGGCAGGCACTCTAAAACAGAGCTATATCCCAGCCTTGAAATTGAATTATTACATGTCAATAGATATGAATCTCATAAACAGAAGAATATATATATATACATATGTATATATAGTTTTTAATGCTTTCATAAACTAATAAAGAGCAGAATAATATTACATGTTATTACATGTTATTTATATAATCATATTTGGCATATAATGTATTTTAAAATACATAATAATGAACAGTTTAATATTTGGTGTCTTGAAGAAGAGATATTAAAATAAGCATGAGCTTATTTATATGTTTATCTATTTAACTTCAGTAGAAGAATGAATTATAGTTCTTATGCTGCATCTCCCTATTACCTCCCAGCTGGTCACCTTATCCCTGGAAGCCACTGAGTTATTTTCTGTATCTGTAAATTCACATTTTTTATTTCACATGTAAGTGAGATCACATATTACTTTTCTGTATCTATTATTTCATTTAGTTTAATGCTCTTTAGGTTCGTCCATGTTGTAACAAGTATCAGGTTCTCTCTTCATTTATTTTTAAGGCTGAAAAATATTCCATGCTATGTATGTGTATAATAATTTCTTTATCCATTCTTCCATCAATGGACAATTATATTTAGTTTATTTCCATATAACCTGGCTGTTGTGAATAAGGTTGAAATGAACAGGCCAGTGCAGATACCTTCATGATGTGATGATTTCATTTCCCTTAGTTATATATCCAACAGAGGTATTGCTGGTTACATGATAGTTCTATTTTTACTTTTCTTTAAGAAGCTCTGTACTGATTTCCATAATGGGTGCTCCAATCTACATTCCAATCAAGGTGTTCAAAGATTTCCTTTTCTATACATCCTAACACTTATAAATTCTTGTCTTTTTGATGATAGCTATTCTAATAGATGTGAGGTGATGTATCATAATGTCTTTGACTTGCATATCCCTAACAAATAGTGATGTTGAGAATCTTTTAAAGTATCTTTGGTCATTTTTATGTATTTCTTGGAGAAATAGTTGTTCAGGTCCTATGTTAGTCAGCTCCTCATTGCTGTGGTCAAAATAGTGGAAAAGAATCTTTAAAAGAAGGAAAACTTTAGTTTGGACTCATGGTTTCAGAGGTCTTAGTCTTGGTCAGCTGATTACATTGATCTGCATCTGAGGTAAGGGAGAATATCATAACAGAAGGCCATGGTAGAAAAAAGCTGCTCAGCTTATGGAAACCAATAAGGAGAGAGAGAGGAAGTATTCCTGAACAGATACATTTCAAGGTCATACCCCCAATGACCTACTTCCTCTATCCATGTCTCACATGTCTAAGGTTATCACCCATTAGTCCATTCAAATTATTAATACATAAAATGGATAAATCCACTGATCAGACTACAGGCCCCACCATCTATTCATTGCCCAAAACCCACACCTCGCATCCTTGCTGCATTAGGGACTGAGCTTTCAAAACATGAGGTTTTCAGGAGACATTACAGATCCACGCCATCACAGATCTTTTGCCTATTTTTTAATTGGGTCATATGATTTCTTGATAGTGTTTGAGTTCTAACATTTTATCAAATGCATGATTTGACATTTTTTTTATAGTTCATAAATTTCCTTTTCTCCCTGACATTGACCTTGCCAATGATTTTTTGAATATCACGCCAAACACTCAGGTTACAAACCAAAATAATTCAATGTAATCATATTAAACTGAAAAGCTTCTGCACAACAAACAAGACTTATTTTTGTATGCCAATTTTGTATCCTGCAAGTTTACTGATCTTTTAGTTTGAACAAAAATTTTTAACTGAGTCTTTAACAATCATGTTACTATCACTGCTGATTCTTTTTTTTTTTTGGTACTGGGGATTGAACTCAGGGGCACTCAACCACTGAGCCACATCCCCAGCCCTATTTTGTGTTTTATGTAGAGACAGGGTCTCACTGAGTTGCTTCGTGCCTCGCCATTGCTGAGGCTGGCTTTGAACTCGCGATTCTCCTGTCTCAGCCTCCCTAAGTGCTGGGATTACAAGCGTGAGCC
>CM053410.1:67915368-67932088 GCA_028644305.1 Xerus rutilus
TTGCTGATTCTTGATATAGATAAAATAATGTCCATAATAAATTGTGTTAAAACATATAAAAACAAATGGTCCAATTAGCTTAAACACTGTTGTTTTAATAAAAAAAGTCCACTATTTTCCAAAGAAAACAGATTTTACCTCTTTAAACTTTTGAAATTCCTGAATAGAGTAATTGAAATTTATCTTAAAAATCATCTCAGTCTCTCATCTAAATATGTACACCTGAAATATAATTATAAAATTGCTACTTCTCTGTGTGTAAGAGCTTATAATTTTGTGAGTCAATTCATTCTGTTTCTTATTCTCCAATTATCACAAATTTTATAATGAACTCAATTTTGTCTCATTTTGACAACCACTTACTAATCTTAGGATTTTTTCCCTTATTTATTTCAAGTAGCAATAAAAACTTACTACTATCATATATCCTATTACTTATATTTGTACTTCTCCTAGGAAAAGATGCACACGAAATGGTGATGAGCTTGGATTTATAATCAACAGAATCTTAAAGGTCATCACACAGTCAGATCAACAGAAAAATAACATGAAAAGTCCAACTAATAAATAAAAACTTTCATAAAAAAGGAAAGGTCAAAGCTCTTTGAAAGTAAGCTCCAATAAGATATTTTTATTTTATGTCTATATGAACAGGATATATGACAATGGAGATGTTTAATAAAGAGTATGATAATGAGGATGATTGAAATGTCAAATAATCTCACATAAAATGAGCATATTCTTTAAGAAAACATTAATATTTTAATGTGATAATGAAAAGCTAATATTTATCAGATTCTTTATCAAGTGCATATCTGAATATAACAATCTTTAAATTGAAAGATATTTTTTATCATATTTATTTTGGTTTATTATAAACAATAAACATGCACTTTAAAGAAAGTTTCATAAAAATATGTATAAAAAGAAAATAAAAGTCTTACAAGATAGCCAATAATAGTATTTCCATAAGATTGGTGAGTGTCACTTTAAAAGATGTTTTTGAGTACTCTTCCAGGATCTTCACTATTTCTTCCAATAGTTTTTAAAAAAACAACTTTTTTTTGATAATTATCCTTAAAGCAGTTAGACATTTATATTAATTAAAGACTAAAGACCACACATACAAACATATCTCCATAGTTGCAATAATGTTTGACTTTAAGAATCAAATCTATGTTGGAAATATGATTGCCTCTGTTGTAAAAGTTATTATTTCTACCATGATAAGCTCTAGTATCATATATCATAGGTGCTGTCTTGATTAAGTCTTAGACCATTGCTAAAAATCTCTCAATTTTACTTTTCTGGCAATATACATAGCTCAAACACTAAGCATTTCGATTACCAGGTTCTAACTCTCTTGGCTTAAATCATAAAAACCCAGATGCCAGAAGCCTTGAATGTCAAATGTTCAGGGACAAACACTTCTTCCTCAGACCTGATAAATTAGGCAAAATACCCAATCAACAGAAATCTGCTTGCTATCACAATCCACAGTTTGAACTTGCTGTTTCCTTCGTTCCCTATTAGTAACCCCTGAGGGGCTTCCTTCTTTTTGTCAAATGTGTAAGTAATAAAACTAATCTGGGACCATTGACTGTGTGTTCTGTCATAATCAGAACATAGAACATAACAAGTGTTGAAACAGAGATCCTATATCCTATTCCTGTCTTTTGGAGCACATATATGTGTGTGTGTGTGTGTGTGTGTGTGTGTGTGTGTGTATCCTGATCTTTAATAATGTCTTTATTATATATATATGAGAAGGGAAGGCCATTGTACATACTATGTAATATATGTGTGGGTATAAAATCCTTAAAAGTGACTGTCTTCTATAAGATTAAGAAATCTGCCCCCTAAATTTCAAATGCCTTCATATTATAAGCAGGGTCAGAGCACACCCAGCCAATTCATTTAGTTCATTTTATCTGTTTGGAAAAAGAATGAGAATGGTATGGTGATAAAGTGTCTCTTTCTCTTTTATCTGAAACAGTCTTTCCTGCTAGGTCTACTCAATGCCCTAATGGAAGTATTAGTCTTTTACTTCATGAGAGATAGGATTTATCATTCTGAATATATCTATGCTACTTAGATAATAGCACCACCAAATTTATCCTTCTCAATGGTGTGAACACCAGAATCTGCTTAGCATAGTAACTCATTTCCCATCTTTGATCCAGCCCAACTCCTCTCCACTTTGTCTCAGAGCACTTAAAGCAACAAAATATTATTTCTATTTTTTTAAAAATTTGTCTAACTGCAATTCTGTGTCAAGATTCATTCATCTCAGAAAAAAACTACACATTATTTTAAACTCTTTGGACTAGAAAATTGATATTTAACCAGGGACATATTATTTATTTCTTTCATTCTAATATATATTTTCATGTATAGCAATAAAATTGAGATTCCATCCTATGTTAAATTTAGTATTCCCATTTAATCAGATATTATGTGGAATTTTTCCATGTAAATGAACACTCTTCAAAAACACAGTTGCCATGGCTATGCAACATTGCATCAGCAAGTCATTTAATACATCCTCCATTGAATAATTGATTATGCGTAAGTTTCACAAATTCTTATTTCTTTATGATTATATTTTGATGACAGTAAATATAATATTATAAAATTTTTGAAACATTGTTTTCCAGATAGACCAATATATACTCCAAAGCACACTATAATTAGACTACCATGAAAATCTATTTCCCATTCTTTCTTTAATTCTTAAGTGATGCTTATAAATTTTGTACCTTTTCACATGATAACATAGAGATACTTGATATTAAAAGTAAGTTGATATGTATTAAGGTAGGTAGGTACCATATGTTAGTGGGTGAAAGATTATGAATCAATTGTAGATAAGACAAAGTCTTTATAGTCAGACATGTGCAAAAAATTTCTATCAGTATTAGTCAGAACTGTGTAACTGTGAAGGATTTGAAAACTTTCTAAACTTCATTTTCTCTCTTAAAATCTCATTTTTAAATATTTAAATCTCATTTTTAAAATTTCTCAAAATCTCATTTTTAAAAATAATTATTCTAATCAATATCATTATGTTATTGTCAGAAATAAGTGAATTAAGTGGGACACAGCAAGCACTAAAAATATGGTAGCTCACCCATATGTTGCCACTTTGAATTATTCAAAAGCAATACAAAAAGCAATCTGTGAGATTTATCAATTTCTTTTGTGCAGAAAAAAAATCAGCCACAATTGGTTTTTAAATGTTTTGTCAGGTGTTGTAGAATGATGAAAATATATATTTTTAAGCTAGTGAATCCTTTTTCTTTTCCTTTTAAATCGAGAGTGGAGAAAAAGAGTATAGAATTTTAAGTGCTTTGAACATTATGACAGATCTTGCTCTTTTCCCTCATAATTTTCAGTAACTGTTCAAAATAATTTCTGAAGTCAATATATTTAGAACAGATGAAAAAACTTTGATTCAGTGAACGATCACTTAGTCTGAATAATTATCCTGTGAAGGAGAATTGCATGTAGCTTAGGCATCATTTAAAAATCAATGTTGTGTATAGATTTCAGGGGTCCTAATTTTTATCTCACTTGTCCTACTATCTGTTCAGTTGTCTCTCATGAGTGTAACTGTATTACACTGTAACCTTACCAAAATTTGTACTGGAAGAGAAAGTAACAATGATAACAATCTTTACTATCTACTAAACATAAGCCATGATTTGTTTATTTTGGAGGTCATGAGATTTGTTTTTCATGCTATCAACAAGAATCATTTTATTTAAGAAGAATTGATTGCTGTTCTACTGTATGGCTATACTAGGAGTAGAGCTGTGGAGAATAATAATACCAACGACCTCTATTAAATTCTCCTGAGGAATACAGACAATAGAAACGAAAATACAAAAGTAAAATGGTGCTTTCAAATTGTAATAAATGCTGTGTTTAAAAAATTAGTGTAATATGATAGAAAATAACTTATAGGTTGGTCAAGAATGTGGCAGTAATATTTTGGGTAAGATGTGATACTAGAAAAACAACTCAATGAAGGTATTATGGTTTTGATATTAGGTGTCTCTCAAAAGCTCACATATGAGACAATGCAAGCAGGTTTAGAGGTGAAATGATTAGGTTATGAGATCCTTGACCTAATCAGTGCATGGATTCTCTCATAGGAATTAATTTGGTGATAACTATAGGCAGATAGGGTGGAGCTGGAGAAGGTGAGTCATTAGGAGGGGCATGCAATTGGGATATATATTTTGTCCATAATGAGTGGAGTCTGTCTCTCTCTCTCTCTTTTTCTCTCATTTCTAGTGTGGGACCGCAAGCTGCTTTTCTCCTCCATACTCTTCTGCCATGACATTCTGCCTTACCTCAAGCCCCAAGGCATGGAGCCAATTGTTTATGAACTGAGACCTCTGAAACCATGAGCCTCGAAATAATCTTTTCTTCCTCTGAATTTGTTCTTGTTAGGTCTTTTGGTCACAACAGTTAAAAAAAACTGACTAAAACAGAAGGCAGATGAAATGCAAAATATTATGAATATATTGGTTTGATCTAGAAGGGAAATAAGATATTGTAATTAAATAATTAGATAGAAGTAATTGAGGGGATAATAGTTGAATGTGAAATTTTAAAACTACTTCTAAATCACATAGAAATTTGTTAGCAAAGGTAAAAATTTGCATTTTATTTTCATTTTAAAGGAAAAATCATAGAAAGTTTTCAATAAGGTTAAAGGTATGGTCTGATTTAGATCTTAAATAGACGACCTTTCCTATTCTGTATTAGATGTCCATAAGGCGAGCATGGCTGGAAACAGCGAGAGGCCAATTAGAATGATGTCCATGATAGAGAAACTTGAAGACTTGAATGTAGAGAAAGGATCTCTGATAGATGAAATTCAGAATTATATTCACTCAGTATCTATCACTAGAGTTTATTGTTTTTAAAAATGATAAAATTCACAAATCTAGCTGGTAAATAACACTTTCTTTAGCCTCCTCAGTGCCCCCCTTCATCATATTGATTGCTCTCTCCCCAAGAGCACGCCACATGTCTCAGCACTTTAGCAATGCAACTCTAGTGTCTTTGTCATCAGAGAAGCCAGCATCATTTCTCATTATTGAGTGTCCCTGCCATTCTTCATAATATCTTTATAATAGGGGAGAAAGCCAATGGACAAAACAAGCACAATTCTCAAAGTTCCCTTTGACTATTGGGTATGAACGCAATGTTCAGTAGGAAAGGGAAAGTTCGGGGGAGTGTTCCTTTAAGAAACTCAGTTTTTAAACAAGTACATTCTGAGAAACCTTTTAGTCAACAATACGAAGATGTCAGGTACAAGATATATCAGTGACTGGAGCTTGTGAAATAGATCAAGCTGCATATATGACACAGAGACAGGAAAATATGTCATTCTCCTATCTCCTATTTCTTTTTTCTTTTATTTTGAACACTGAATAAAATGTAAAAATTGGTGATCTTAGAGCATTTTAGTGTATGTAAAAGTTAAGATCTATATTTAGGTTTCTACTGTCAGTGATTGCTTAGTGAATATTAGGATTATTTATATGGATAACATAAATTCTCAGCATAATCAAATTACATAGAGTATGGATCTCTGTGAATTAATATCATTACCAATTTCTATACATCTGAGGACTTCTCTAACTAATTTATAGTAATTAGTTAACTACAGAAATCTCAATATTCTTTTTCTGTCTCAGTGCTTCCCAATTACTGCTTTATTAAGAACAAGTTATTTATTCTACAAGTTGTCTAAAAAACCAAAATTTGCAAATAAACATAATGGTCTTCCATTTTTTAAAGATACATTCTTCTCTCTACTCCTCTTCTTTGACATTAAGATCAGATACAAAATATCCCACATATGCACACGTTTGAACTGTTGACTCTAGAAAGACAACAAAACAGCATATTCTTAAATCTCTTGAAGCATTTGTGGAACTTCTCTTCTAAACAGATGTTATTGTTTTCTAAATTCAGAGTTCAGATATTCATGAGATACCTCAGTTCACATTTGCAAGTAAATGATGGACATGCATATAAATGAAATGAGTTCACTACAAAGGCTCAATGTCATAAGCAAATGCAAAGTATGTGCACATAACAGAAAACTGATACTACTTAAACATTACTATAGTCAATTTTGAAATAGTGTCTTTAATTTCCCAGGAATATTGAAACAATATGTTTATGTTATTGTCACAATATTTTTAAGTGATATAAAGGTCCTTAAATTTTTATTTGTTATAGTTATTTTATTATTCTCAAGGTGTGCATATAGGAAGAAAAAATTTTCTTATATTTACAAAATAAATATTTTGTAAATATATTTTTCTTATATATATGTACATACGTACATACATATATATATATGGCATATTTAGTGCTTCTAAAGAGATTAAATTCAAAATCCACAAGTGCTCTATCTGTACTTTTATCATGTGGTGTCATTCATAGAATAATTCTCTGGTTGCAAAACTTAGTCAAAGCATAAAAAATAAAGAAAATATTGTGAGTTTTTAAAATTTTCTATATTCAATCTAAATATCTTTTTCTCATAGAAATATTTTAAATTAAATACATTCAACTGGACCTCTGCTGACTTTGCTTTGATTTGCTTTCCAATAGGGTGCAATTTCAATGTTCCATTAATAATATTTTTGTGTCCAGTAAGGAAAGTTTAAAAGTTACTGATTTGTAGGCAACCAATATCTGAACAAGGACTCTGATGGTTGTTGGGTAGTATATACGTATAGTCAAAGAAAAACAAACCAAAGCAAAAAGAAGATGAAAAGAAAAATAAAATACATTGATCTCTATTTGGGCTACACATTTATATTTGTAATTACAGCATTAAGAAAGTCTTTTGGACTTCTTTCTGACTCTTTTGCTTTATTATTTGGAATTTTATTAAATTCTTTCCCTCTCCATATCACTTATGTTCCTCAAAATGCTATCCTGAAATGCTTTCTTTTCTTTTTCTCTCTCTTTCTTTTTACTTTTTCTTTTTTTTCCTTTTTTGCTATTCACACTCATTTTCTATATACATTTAAAGTCACATAAATAAAATAGATCTCTTCCATTTACCAGTCCATATTCATCTTTATCTGATGCATCACTTTTTTGTGCTTCCAAAAAGCTGAACTCTGTGGTCAGTATCAACATAAACACAGCTCCCTTGCACCTGGAAGCTTAGACAGGACATTGAAAAAAGGGAGAAAAATTCTATAAGAATTTTTTTGTTTTGTTTTGCTCTTGCTCATCCAGTTAATTTTGGAAGGATTGCATGATTTTAGAGATTTTTCTCTAGATCTGCTCTTTCCAACTGCTTTAAATGAGCCTCTCTTTCTTTCAATCTCTTTAAGACAGTACATCTCAGACATGACATCATTGATATTTTAAAGTAGATAGTTATTTGTTTTGGTGGGAAACTATTCTGTGCATTGTAGAATGTTTAGCAACATCTTTATCTTTAAATGTTACATTCTAGTGGCCTTAGAGACAACAGGAAATTTTAAAGTCTGGCCTCTCACAAAGCACATACTGAAATAAGTAGCAGAAAACCTCTTTGATATTTTGAAAGTGTTCTTCCACTTCTACTTACCAGAAAAAAGTAAGTAACTCATGACCAAATCTAAGCAGAATCACATCTCAAATCTTTCATGTATCAAAGCAATGGAAAGGAAGAGAGTCCTTAGATGAGAGGGCTATAATTTGGAAGTTTCAATCAACAAACTTTACCCTGGTGGGAAGAAGAAGCCCTCCTCTATATATTATTTTAGTTTCAGCTGTCTGTGACATTAATGTACAAGAACCAAATAATTACTTAAATAAATAAAAATCTATCAATAGTTAAACCTTATATATATCCTTAACAAGTTCATACCAAATTTCTTTAAAATCCAACTTCAACATTCTCATTGTCCTTAGTCTCATAATGAGATTTACATATAATGTAACTCAGTCAGGGGAATCTGTGTTCCACTTCAAGGGAAGATAGTCTGTACATCAAATAGTGTTACATGTTTGAGTAGCATCACGTTTATTTTTATACAGATAATGTATACAAGATTTCCACAAATATTAATGGGAAAGCCCAGAATACATACATTTGGTAGTATAAGGGTATAAATCATAGAAAATGAAATATAAGACTTTATTGAGTTGAATTTACTGATAAGAACTTATTTAGGTTTAAGGATTTAATATTTTGGTTTGAGCACCTAAGTGTCATTGGTAGTCATTAAGGTTGACTAATAAAGGCTGCATTCATGGTGGACTGTAGTCATTGAATTCTAAAGGTAGAACTACCTGGATGTGGCAGACTGACCTTCAAGGAGGCCCCAAGATCCCTAGCTCCTGGTGTTCAGACTCTTCTGTGATCCCTAATTCTTACTAAAGAATCCAGCAAAGCTAGCAAGTTTTACCTACATGTATGCATGTGACTTGATAATTTTACATGAAAATGTAATAACTGTCTTACTGGAGTCTCTCTTTCTCTTTCTCTTGTGCTCATGCAAATGAGTGCTCTCTTTCTTCCTTGCTGTCTTTTTATAAGCATGCATCCATGTTGCAAGGAAATGGGGACAACTTCCCAGAGCTGAGGGCGGTCTTGGTTAACAACAAGCAAGGAGCTAAAGTCCTCCATTCTGCAACTGTAACTGAATTCTGTGAGCAACCTCAGTAATTTTGCAAATAGATCATTTCCCAGCTGAGCCCTAGTTTAGAGTTCACTGCCTATTTGATACCTTGCTTGCAGGCTTGTGAAACCCTAGTAAGAGGAACCACTTAGTCCATGCCAGGGTTCCGAACTCACAGCAACTGTGAGACAATTTATGTGTATTCTTTGAAAGCACTAAGTTTGTGGCAATTTTGTTAAACATCAGCAAAACTCCAGTAATCTCAAAATCCTGTAGAGGAAGAATGCCCAGGGAGACAAAAATGCTAGAATAAGCCTTTAAATAAATTGCCCAGCCATTCTGATACCATAGTGGAAAGATCTAAGGATGTTCCTTTGACCAATACATTAAGAATTAATTAGTAAGAGGAGTACTGGCATCTTTCAAGTAGAGAAGACAATGGGGATGTTATACTACCAGAATCAGAAATGATTCCGTGCTATCAATGAGAAGAAAGGCACTTTGAGTGATAATGGCAATGTAGTTGTCAGAGATAAGATGAGCATCTCTAGTGCCTGTATTCTCTCTCTCAAATATCACCATCCAACCAATCACATGAGCAAAAATCTTTTGGATCACATTTCATGGCTTTTTCTCTTACGACCGTTCTTAGTTTTTTATATTTTTTCAAAAGTGTTCCATCTCCCCATCCATACTATGATTGCTTTTGTGGTGACTTTCTGCTTGTCAATTAGCTAAGCTGAACCATGTTTCCCAGAATTATCTACTCTGAATGTTTCCAACTTAGGTTTGCCCAGAAGAGAAATTTCTATGAGATTTGGATGACAGAAATAGAAAAGCAGCCATTTTTATGTTCTGAAATCAATGTTAAGCCAAGTGCTTTCAACTTCACACATTATCACTGATTTGCTACCTCTCCTTGTTGGTATAGGGCAGCAACTGATATGCAAATTCTCCAGAACTGCCAGATCTCAATCAGCATCTCTGAATCCTGAGCCAGACATGTGCACAGCTTGATAATGGTGGGCACCATCTTATGTCTCCCTGTGGACAGGAGTTTGGGCAGTTTGTGTGACTGCTCATTTTGCCTGGAAGTAGAGATGGCCAGAGGTATGGGTCTAATGGTTTGGCAAAGCTTTAAAGGATGCTTGGTCACAAGGAGGTCTGGCAAAGGGTTGTGAACATAAGCCATTCAGAATGGAAGCAGAATATCAAGATATTTGGGTTCTATATAAATAAGAAAGAATAGATTTCATCAGATAAGGGTAAAAATTAAACAAGTTAACCCATCCTGTGGATGACGTTGGGACTTTCTCCATTCATCTCTTTTTTTACCTAATGGGAACAAGTATAAAATGGGTATTGTAATAGCAGTATATTTTGTACATAGACTTCTAAGTTACTAAAACCTCCTCAGCTACAACAAACTCTTCTGTACCAAGCCTGTCAATATAAAAAAAAAATGACTCTGAGTCACATATCACAAGGAGGACATTAAAGCCCCATGTTCCTGAATGTTTCCTTTCTGTTCCCCAAAAGCAAGCCAAGTTAGGGAACAATAAGAGCAAGTCTGACCAGAAAGTCCAGATATATATTATATTGGACACTGGCTTTGTTTTATGCACACTGACAACTACAGAAAGTTAAGATTTTCTGTAGAGACCTAGTTTCTTTCCTGTATAACAAGACAGTAGCTCCTTGGGATGCTGGTTGGACAAGCAAACCTACTAAGCAAACTAATGCTGATTATGTCATTTGCTTCTTCAGCCTAAGATATAAATCCCTTTTATAAATGAGGCTGGGCATGGAACTGAGGGCACTGTGAAAAAGATACATGTCACTTATCTAGCCAGCTACCACTGGACAAAATGCCTTGAGAGACACAGGTGCTGCTGGGTAAAGCACTTTGAGGAATGGAGGTGCTTTCAGGCTGTGGCCCCTGAGCTCTTCTTCTGTAGAACTGATCTCTTATAAGCTTTCTTTCATAATTCATATGTCTCCCATGTTATCTCTAGATATTTTCTTTGACTTTCCTGTAACCTACCCCATTGCCCTGGCACAGCTGGACTGGACAAGACAGTCCCTATATCTCACTTTTTGCTGATCAGCTGATTTAATAGTGGTAGCCTGACAACCACAGAGGGACAGCACATTGTACTCCTGTAATGGGCAATTGCTTTCTATATAGATTTGCCTTCTCTGTTAACCTCCAAATTTGTGGACTTATAAAATACATTATTCAGTGTTTTAATATTACACAGAACATAGATATGGAATATGTTTCAAATATTTCATAGTGAAATGACTTTACATATTTTATATCTTATATTTAGTTTATAAGCCATTAAAGAGGAGAGTAATTAATTAATTAATTCAGCAGCAAAGGAGTAAACATTTTGATGTTGACAAAAGAGAAAAAATACAAATTTGTGTTATCCTTAGAAAGAAGGTTACTGTGATTTGGTTACATATGTGAAAGTAGCATCACGTAAAGCTTAAGTACAATTTTCACCTCTCACAGGGTTCTGTATTTGAATTTATCAAAAAGATATTTATATGACATGTAGAAAATATAAGTGAAGTAACAGCATTCTGAAGTTTGATGAAGTCAGGTACTATGGCAGTTCCTGAGGATTGTCATGTATCCAGTAAGTGGTTTTTAGCAGCCCCATTTACAAGATGATAGATCCTATGAGGTGTCCTACTTCACCAAAATCATAGACCAAGCACATGTGTGATTCTGTAGTGAAGAGTACCTTACATTTATTGGTCACTTGTATAAATGAAACTGTTTTAGGTAGTGAGAGTCTATTCTGTTAGATTCCAGATTGTCATTATGACTTCTAATCAGTTCTTAATTTCCACTTTTTTGTCCATCTTCTCCTCTCAATTGCTGACACTGCTTAGTCAGTCCTGACAACAGAAAAAACAAACAAACAAACAAACCAATATACTTATTAAACTACTTAACTGGTTCCTACAGTTACATATGATGTAGTACCTCAAATATATTCCTTAGTCCTTGTATAAGTGGTTCTGATTTTCTGATAACATCTCATCAAATACTTCTGTCTTCAAGTTGCAGACAGACAAGTTTTCTTTAGTACTTTGGTTTTGAATTATGTGGTCATTTGTCTCTTCAGTAGTTAGGGAAGGGTAGGAAAGATGTATTTCTTCTCCCTTATCTTTCATTGAAAAGAATATTTCTTAGTAATCAATATCATTTTGTGGTCAATGGTATTAGAGGCTACTTTTAAAATTATATGACACATCTTTTTGTCTATAGTATCCTAGGGGTTTACTACTAACATACTCATTTTATTTAATCAATACTTAGAATATTCTTCTTAAATATGATTTAGTATACCAGTTACTTTGCTTCAAGCAAGAAACAATCAAAATAAAAATAGGAAAAACTTTGTAATTTCATTAGTTTTATATGATAGAATTTTTTCAGTGAAAATATCTTGAGTCACTTAGTTAAATCGGAAAAAAATTAACTTTAATACATTTTCCATTAAAGTATATTTGATTAGCATATAGCTGAAGCTTATTGAAAATACAGGCGTGAAACAAATGCTTATAATGCATATTATCTTATTCTAACTTTGCTTAGAACAAGAGTTCTCCAATTTAGTTTGAATAAAATCATCTGAGGAACTTAGGAAATATAAATTATTGGCTTTTTCTCCTAAGAAATTGATTTGGTAGCTCTAGAAGAGGACCAACCTTTCTGTGGCATAATATACATCCAGGTGACACTATTTATCCTGTTGAGGCTACTAAGTCAAATAGATCAGTGAATTAAATTGAATAAGAGCGAAGTTTCTTTTTAGTTTTATCTACTGCGGTATGCAAAACTTCCAGAAACACTCAGTCTGAACTGGAATTAAAAAGCCCATTGATTATACCTATGAAACTTGCTTTTAATCCAATGAATATTTGCAGTGATGAATATAAATCAAAGATGATGAGAATACAATTAAGGCAATAACTTTGCAGGAAGAAAAAACAACAACAAAGACTGAAAATAGCACATTTTTCTAATACTAGTAACAGTGCCTTATATTTTCACAGTGTTTTATAGTTTTAAAAGCACTTTCAAATATCCTTTTATTTAATTCTCACAACTGATTAAAGCTGGGAATGCAATTCGTATTGCTATTTTCATGTCCCGTAGGAGAAAAAGTGAAGTAAAACCACAAATGTACTTTATGTCACCTTTTGGTTTGGGACTAAGCTGATCAAATGCCAAGAAGATCTGCAGGGACATATGCACAAAAAATGAAATTTTTTTTTATGTAGAAACTTTTGAAAGCCAGTCTTGTTAAAATGTCACCTTCTTTAGAGAAAGATACTTAAAGCAATAAAATAATCCACCAATTTATGGTGATCTAAGTGGGAGAGGTTATGTTTTAACTGTGAAGAAAGAAGTTAAATGGAAAAATTCTTTTTGAACTGCTTTCATAATTAATCATTATATTACTAAAGAATACTTAAAGACCTATTAAATATATTTCAAAAAGGCTGGTGAAATATAGCTTCAATTATGACTTTTGTATGTCACATATTCTGAGACTACTTAGTGATTTCTTGCCTTTATGTATTTATTTTATAGTCAGTATTTAAAATTTCTTGTAAAATCTAGTGGGAAAAAAACCTGCACAAATTTGAGTGGTGAGGATAAAATATGCATAGTAGAAGTGATGATGTGGAGATAAAACATTTAAATCCTTTATATTTTCAAACATGAAATACATATATTTAATAAACCCATTTATTCTAAAACAGAATGCAGATTACACAAACTTACATCTAATTGTAAAAATGTTTCAGCACTAAATTACTCCCTATTCTGATATTTTTAGGGCATAAATTTGAATTATATAATTAAAGGAAGTGTAACTAGATTCCAAATTTTTCATAGAATATGACACATACCATATTAAAATAAATTTATTTGATTGAATATTTAATCTTTTGTAAATAAAATAGGTATTTGAAAGTTTAGTAAAAAATTATGGCATTGACATAAAAACAAATGTACTTTTCCAGTATTAATATAACAAAAATTCCTAAAGCACCCCTAAAATTAAATGTCCAAAACTACAAAATTTGAACTGTTATGAAATGAACTCTATTGATTTTCTGATAACTTAAAAGTAAAATATGGTTTGTATAAAACCTCTGGAATGATAAATCTCACATGAGATGCAATTAAAGACAGCACATGTTTCTGGATAATATTTGCAATGATCCCAGAGATGCCATGAACAAATTAAATATGCCAACTTGTGTAAAGTATGGCTTTTTAAATGACATAGTGCTAAGATTCCAATTACTGATTTAATAAACTAGAATCTCTTAGACCTCTTCACTTCTCTCTCAGCTCAGTAGAGAGAGAACTAATATATAAATAAACCAGGATTTGAAGTTTGAATTGGTAAATTCAGTTCAATATGTTTCCCAGTGCCCTCCTGTATTTTCAGATAGCTGGCTATTTGGTATATAGGATGGTTTTTAAGTTTTCAGAACCAACACTCAGACTAAGTTCTTCAACACCATCTCTCTAATCACGCTGCTATTTTAACTTGCAGTGTTGCTATTATATGTTAATTGTCAAATGATACCAAAAATGGTTTATGAGTAATATTTCCTAAATTATATTTCCTTGCAGTAGGTTATATTTTCTTTTCCTTTTATCCTCAGATTATGCTGCCACTTATGGAATGCAATAAAAAAATGCTTATAGAACAAATTCATGAGTGAATAGAAGTACAGATATGATATAGTGCATTTTCTCAGGAGACTTTCCTTATCTAACTTAGTGTAATATATATGATCCCTTAGGATTGTGTACATGCCACCATGGCCATGACTACCACTGTAACATGTTGGAAGGACTTATTGGATTGTCTGCCACATGACAGTAGTGACTATGCAGACATTGATTATTTTAATGAACACATAAATATGTAACATGTTACCCAAGTTTATAGTTATTAAGCAAATTATTTAGAAATATGAGATCCATGTGAAAAAAAACAATGAAGGAATTCTTTGATAGTAAGGAGAAAACAATATTAAGGAAATATAAGATATTATGTTCTTAACTATAACAATTTGTTTTCCTCTTACAAAGACTTCTGAGGAAAAGGGGAGTGAATTACTTAAAGGATAATATAATTCTTCTGATAATAAATCCTGAGGTAAATATCTCAATTGCAGTAGCATATGGAAAATAGTGATAAACCATGTGATCAATGTCTTCACCAGAAGTGGACATTATGTAACATATTTTATGTGGCCAACTCTGATTAATTCAGAGCATAGTACCACATATATTTCAGAAATACAGAATTTAGGGATGAGTTGGATACTATGTAAGATTGACTTCCAACTCACCTTTTCCAGTTACTACTGACCTGGATGCTGTCAGTCCCTATGACAAGGTGCAGTCCTCACTTCAGGGGGCCTCTCAACAAGAGGCACCACTTTCTTCCCTTTACTTCCAGATTCCATCCTATCTTGGTTTTACCCTACTCTACTGGCAATTCCTTTTAGGGTTTCTCTCCCTTCCATTAAACTTTAAGCTTTATAGTACTAGGGATATATCCTTATATTTATTTTCTTTTTATTACTCATTAAGTGAGTGGACTGAGTCTCCTGAATTTAAATGTTATAAATGCCTACAACACCTGAAAACTGATTTCAAACAATGAAGTCAAATAATGATGAAACTTCAGACACATATATACAATCACATACTTGACATCTCCCTTTGGATAGATAGTAATCTTTTGACTTACTAAGCTCCCAAACAAATTGGTCATTTGCTTCCTCCTCTGATACCCTTCCTATGACAAGAAATGGTAATTATAGCGTTTTGATGAGTCAGGCAAGGATATTATAAGAAAGGACAATTGTAGACGTCCCTCTCACAAACTTAGATGCAAATATTTAAAAAATGACAATTAATAAATTGAATTAAATATCATGCATATGGCCATCAGTTATGAATAAAGAAATAAATAAATAAAATATAGAACATTCATACAATGTGACATTATTGGACAACAAAATGTTGAAATACTGAAACATGCTATGGCTATATCATGAAAATAAAAAAAAAAAACAGTTGAAATATACCACATATTTAGGATTCTATTTATAGAAAATGTCCAGAGAAGGAAAATCTATGGTGGCTGCTAATGAGGTACGTAGTTTCTTTTGATGTCATGAAAATAAATCGTGTTGGTGATTGTACAGCTCTTTGAATATGCTAAGAATAATTGAATTTTATTTTAATAACTGAATCACATGTTATCTTAATTATGTCTCAAAAGAGTACTTAAAAAAGGACAAGAAGAAATATGACTAATAAAATACAAAGATATATTTGAAAAACATCTCTTAGAGCATATTAAGATTGTTTTTTCAATATAGATCTGTATTTTCTTATAGCTGTGGGAAAAGTTTAAGAGAGAAAAGAAAAGCACTACGTCTAAAGATTTGGGATGATAAAATGTTCAAATATTGGCTATGTGGAGGACTGCACAATTCTTTGAATATGGCTTAAAGCACTGAATAATTTGATAAATTCTGTGATATGTAAATTAAATCTCAAGTGGTTTTAAAAAAGCAATACATAATAAACTTGATCTTTTGTTTATATCTTAGTCATGTATGGCCACAATCCTTCATAACCAAACCAAAACAAAACACTGTAGCCAAAAAAATAGAAACAAAAATGATCTTCTTTAAGATGTGTAATCAGTGTTTGATCTTGGTGTTGACTAGTATATTCCTTATGATTCTCTTTCTTCTTCTTTTTTTTTTTCATTTTATTTTTTTTTTAATTTTTATTTTTTTATTTTTTTTATACTTTATTTTTTTTCCTCAAAAGTTGCATTTTAATACATGTTATCAAACATAACAGAAAAAAAACAAATTTTCAGAAGCTGTACACACTATTCACTGAAAACATTTGTTGAGGCAAATAGAAAAAAATATTGTTACAATCATAATTTTTCTAACTTTGCACAAAATTATAAGCAGATTACATT
>CM053410.1:67932188-67976181 GCA_028644305.1 Xerus rutilus
CCCATTCCCCTTTCCTGCCCCCCACCTTCCCCATGTCGCGTCCAATGTTTCTCTATTTCTCTTATGTTTCCCATTCCCACCTCCCTGTGATTCTCTTTCTTCTTGAGAAAGTGTTCCACAAAATTTAATTTTCATAGCAAGAGCAAATGTACATGAGGAAGCCCAACTAACAAACGTGCTGGAGTCATGCTGTTAAAATCTCAATGCATAAAGCTAGTCAAGTAAATGGATTTAAAATCAAGAGGTGGGAAGTAAGTCTAGTCCCTAGTGGAAGGAAATTCAAAGTCACATCCCATAGTATTAGGACAGGGACAGAGAAAGAGGGAAGAATTAGGGCAGCAGCACTAACAATACTGTCCACTAAGTCTCCTTTCTACCTCCCTCTGTCTCTGTTTCTCTTTCTCCCTCCCTCCATCTTTCTATTCTACGTACACACACACAAATATACAAAAGCACACATACGCAGACATACATGTTCTGTTTGAAAAAGTAAAGAGCAAGCTTTAAAGAAGGAACAATATTTAAATGATTGAAAGAGATTGGAATTTTTATGTGGCCTCATATGTTCTTCTGTATTGGTGGTAAACAGTATAGTTTACGTAGCTATCAGTGAATATGAATAAAATGAATTTCAATTGCCACACATACCACACTTCTGGACTGTTTTCATTTATTTATCAGAAGTAAAATTATCTCAACCCTGTTTTGCAAGGCTATGAGACTTGCTAATCTCAGTTGTGTTTGCTTTTCTTTTCCCTAATTGACAAAATATTTCTCCTTTATTGTTGCTCTTGAAATTTTATATTAAGAAGTAATATTTAGCAAAAAGTGGGTTTGATACACAGCACAGCAAATATAGCATGCTCTAAGAATTCTATTAAAACCTCAAATCATTATTAATGCTATTCTCTCTCTATGTATATATATACATATATACACACACATTAAATTTTGAGATAAATCCAATATTAAAATGTTGTCAATTATTTCACCTATATCAGAATTTAAATAACCATTTTAAATATTATACTTACTTGAATGCATCTGAAACAGTCATTTTAGCCATGAGTGTATTAAAAAAAAGTAGTCATTTCTATTTTAAGCCATGTATGATTTTGCTCATCTTTAAAAAAGTAGCTCCAATGTTTATCTTCTGGGTCAATACTTGTTTAATCTGGATGAATATCTTCTTATTCTCCTAACGATGTGCTTATTTCTATGTTTGAATCTCTCAAATTATATCACTTTATCTTAGTGAGCAGGATATAGTAGAGTGCCTTGAAGAAAATACTAGTAGATAAATAATTGCATCAGTTTGCACTATGTAAACACTTGTTAAGCAGGAGTGATGAGTTAAAATATCTTCATGAGAACAAATTTTACATGAGTAAAAACAAAAACATGTTTTGAATGCCAATATCAACATTTTTCCTTTAAACAATATCTATGTTTTGCATGGAATTGGATAATTTCATCAGTTGAGTATTTACAACATGCCATCATTTATATCATAATAATTAATTCAATACATTAATATGCTGTTAATTCAGGAAGCTTAAATATCTTCATTTAACAAATTACTACAATGTTTTAAAATTAAGTCAATTGTCTAGGAACACAACCAGTCAAGTGATAAAGCTGAGGTTTGCTAGTAGATCCATCAGAATCTAACATTACATTCTGTGATTTAAATACAAATAAGACTTTTTAGAATGATTTGTTTGGGAAAAGATAAGATTTTCATATACATATGCATATGTATATGTGTACACAAAATAAAACAAACATAACAGTAGTAACTTTCTATTGTAATATAAAATTATTTGTCTTAATTTTTATAAAATACGCTGTTTCACCAGTAATTTTCGCCACAATTTATACAATATAAGCAAAGGGATTAAGATACCCAGGCAACAGGAGAAAGATACATAATCCTCTTCAAAATTTGTGAACAGGTGGAAGCTACTCAATGACATTGAACTCACTGACATAGAAAAGAAAATAACACCATTTCTAATTAACATTCTACCTACCGTTAATCACTAACAGTTTTAAAGTTTTTAAAAATATCTTAAGTATTCTTATGAAGAAATGATGAAATATGTATTTTAAATGTAAACTTTCCAGGAAAATGGATGTATGGTCCTCAAACTCAATCACTTTAAACAGATATTTTTCTTTGACGCACAAAGCCCAACATAGAAAGACACAGGTTTGAATTTACATAATCTGAAATTATATGTTTCAATTCTTTGGTCATTTTGATGCTATTTGGTTTGCAAATACTTTTAGAAGATATCTAATAATAAAGATAACTAAAAATAAAGTTCCATGGAAGATTTTTACACTTTATGATGTCTACCGTTTATTTCATTCAAATAGGTTATCAGTGTCCTTTCAATCTTCATTAATTGATCACTGAGGCTTGCTCTTTTGAAAGAAATTCTTGGCTGAAATATATCCTCATTAATAATTTCCTTCTTCTGATTTATCAGTTAAAACTACTATTCATTCTAATCCTAATCTCAAATGGCAAATGATCTCATTGTATTGACTTGTTTGAAGGTACCAATACATAAATTAATCTACACATAAAAAGTTAATTTTTAAAATCATTGTAAGAAATACTAAGTATAATATTTTAAATTTCAACTTTCTAGTGATGTTTTCAGGATTCTCCCTATTTATATACTCAGGAAAATGAAGAAAAATCTTAGGCTGTGGCTAGTAATAATCTGACTACTACTTAGTTTATCTTACATAGTCCTGGAGAGAAGCCAAAGATTGTATGTGATAGTTGCTAAAGATAAATTGATAAAAAGGTGAATAATGTGGAGAAGATTTTAAGAGTGCATAAATGTGGGTTCACAAGAAGTCAATTGATATTTAAAACTTACTCTTGTTTGAGAAAATACTAAATAATCTAGAAATTGTACCATTCAGAATGTAAGTCACATTGTACTGTGATTATAATAAAATATAGGTATTGCAAAGTCATTACGGCATATTTTAGTTCTTGATCTGCATATACATTCTTTTAAATGAAGGTGACATTTTTATTTTCAATATGTTTATGAACTTATATATTAATAAGCTATTAATCTTTATGATCAATTGAGTGTTCATTGTGATTGTGCTGGTGATTTTTTAATATATAGATACAAGAATGATGCACTAACAATAGCATATGAAAAAAATCAATATGTTAGAAAAAGGAGTCATCTAAGTTATTGGATTAAAATCCTCAAGACAATATTAAATTTGGATATGTTTGCATGTGAATTTCATATTAAAAGTCTCTCATTTCAGTTAGTATTAAATGAATTTTAAAAATAAGACTTTATAAGGAAATTAATGAATACATTGAGGCTTAAGGCAAATCTAGGTAGAAAAAAGAAATGAAGAAGCATTGTCAAAAAGAATTTAATGATCCAATATGAAAGGACATTGATGAAGGGAAGAAACTACTAAGACTACTCAAGTTGTAGGAATATCAATAAAATAATAATGTTCTGAACTCATTTTCTAACCATTAATAGCATCATAATTTAGTGACATGTGTGATGAAATTGAGTCAAAAATGAAATTATGTTTCTTAGCTGAAAAACTCACATCATTACAAAATAGTGTTATATTGCCTGATTAGCAATTGTAGGAACAAAAAGCACTAAACAATCACCTCATTTAAAATGCCTAAAGAAATTAGATGTAGACAAAAACAATGGCAATAACACAATGAAAACACAGAGCTTAGGATAATCTGATTTCCCAATCAGGCTCTGAAGATGAAGGTTCTATTTTGAGAAATGGTAGAGACACATTGTAAAAATGACTGATGGCAAGATTTTCTAAAAATTGAAATGGTCTCTAGATAAAATCACTTTCTTCCTTTAAGAGAAAAATTGTCTGTATATAATAGGATTTGTGTTCTTTATATTCCAAATGCTTTAATTTAAATACATGAAAATGGAAAATAATGTTTACCTGATGATAGATAGGAGTTAATGCATTTTAAAAGGAGAATTATTAACAAAATAAATGAAGAAATGTTCCAGCTCTATTTAAAAAAAATACACATTATGCAACAGGCAAAGCTTTAATATTTTCTATTATTGAAAGTATTGTACTAAATGTAGTTGATACTGTGAAATAAACTTTATACTTTGCAAGTGAAATTAATTGTAAATTGGATAACTGTTTTGAAGACTAATTTGGTAAATCATTCCAATGACTTTCAATTTTTTCAAGTGTTTTATCTTTTAAGAAACTATCACTATATATTCAACAGATGAATGGATAAAGAAACTATGGTGTATATACACAATGGAATATTACTCAGCATTAAAAGAAAATAAAATTATGGCATTTACAGGTAAATGAATGGAACTGGAGAACATCATGCTAAGTGAAATAAGCCAATCCCCAAAAAACAGGGGAATGTGTTCTCTGATAAGTGGATGCTAATCCATAATGGGGGGGATCATGGAATGAGTGGAGGAACTTCGGATGAGGTAATGGAGACATGGGGGAGTGGGTAAAGGGGTAGGGAAGATAATGGAATGAGGCAGACATCCTTACCCTAGGTACATGTATGATTTCATGTACATATGACTGTGTGACTCTACTACATGTACAACCAGAGAAATGAAAAATTCTGTTCCATTTGTGTACAATGAATCAAAGAGCTTTCTACTGTCATGTATAACTGATTAGAACTAATAAAAAAGTAAATATTCAAGAACAATAAGCCAATTAGCAATCTTATAGAAACACATTTAGGTTTCTATTTCAATGGCACTTGACAGAGGTTTTATAATAAGTTCACATAAAAGTTTTATCTTCAAGAACCTGCTAACACCACTCTTCTTCTTACCAGTCTTTATGACTATTGAGGAGGTATTTATATAATGGGGCAGTCTTTTACCTTATGGGAGTGATAAGGCACAGAGAATAAGATGTCTGGAATCATACCTCTAGCCATGGACATGAAGTCAGAAACAAAATGAAGGAACCCAGAATGTGAAGTACACCGAGGAAATGGAGAAAGAAAGAGGCAAAAGATGTGGCCAGTGCAGTATCACATCTGATGAAGCTGAAAGTGATATGACTACTCTAAACATAATTACAAGTTTGCAAAGTAAATATTCTAATAGAAAGTGGATTTTGACAGAAAATAAACTGTTTATAAAAATTTTTAAAAACTATCATTATTATACCATGAAAGATGATTTAATTCTATTGTGATTTCTACTCATAAAAACATGACAATTATCCCAAAATCTGAAAATGTAAAACATTATAAATAAATTGTGTCAGATTGCAATTCAAGCAATGAATTTATAATTTTGAGGTCTTAAAGCAATATGGAAAACCCACTTTCATGTGTTCTCTGGATACAAATTTCTGTTTGCAACATTGAAAATATAATATTGTTGGTAAGATTTATATATTATCCTATTTAAAATGTCAACCACCCAAAACCCCTTCTCCCCATACACAAACTTTGCTTTTTATTTCTTTGCATTTTGGACCTAATACCCTGACATGAACAACCCAAAACATCAGATAAATCAGTGTAGATTATAATTGAGTTGTTGAGTTAGAAGGAAAATATCACAAAGAAAGGGACTTTGCATTTTAATTTAATTTACTCCTCTTTCCCCAAAGGACAAAATACGTTGAGTTCATGATTTACATCCATAGGATTTATGTGTTTTCTTCCTGTGTCACTGATGTTTGCAATATCCAATAAGCTTCCCTGTTCTTTACCCTTGATATTTAAGAGTTATTGCTTAATAACTCTAGTAACTTTGTCATTTATCTCTATCACAATTTCTTTAAAAAAATTTATCTTTTGATCTGGAAAGACAAAAGAGAAATATTTTAAAATTATTAAAATTATTTGATTTTTAAATTTAACATACATTGGTTTCATTAAAACATAGACTACCTATAGTATTTCACTTTTTAAGAACAATAATTTAAGAAAATAAAATTAATATTTATTCTTTTCAGGATCTTTACATTCTGCAATTTATGTTCACTTACTTAGAAATAAGTCTGTATTCAAAGGAAATATGCATTAGACAATATCATAGAAAGTATATTTTCTATCATTTTTGTTATTCTGCAAAACTCTGTAAGGTGTTTAGCTCTTACATTATGCTGCCCTAGCACCATGGAAATGTGGCTATTTCCTCTTTCCTTTATCATACCATTCTGGTGTCCTTAGCAAGAAACATGTGTTCACAGTTTATAGTTTATAAAATTCCTCAGATACACTACTTAGAAAATATAAAAAGTATTATTTATGTTTACAGCAGAGATATGTATGTAGCAAATTTTGGGTAAGAATTTAAGCATGTGATTGACTCTGCCAGCTTATAGAAAATCTTGAGAAAATTAAAAACAACAACAAAATAAAATAAAATATGTAAAAACATGGCAAACACTGTAGCTTCCTTAAGAAACTTTATTTCTATCTTTCTCTAAATTATCATAATAAATAAAGCCATCAGTAATGTCTTTGACTGGAATACTGCCTGTTAGATATAGTATTGAACACTTACTCTGACCCAGTAAACAATAATGTATTTTTTTTAATAATAAGGAGGATGTAAGTCTGCTAATGCACAAGATGTCTATTTCCATATTGACATAGGATTGCCCAAGTGATATTAAATGGACAAAACAGCATAGGCATAAAAATATAATTATTGAGAGCCAATAAATATAGGTAGGTAGATGGATAGATAAATAATTCACATATGACTATATACACATAAAATTTTTACAATTTCTATCAACCTAGCTGGGGTTATGAAAATAAATCTAGTTTGGATTTTTTTTTCTACTTATTTTTTCTAGTGTCCTATGCACTATATTTTGCTTAAAAGCAATTTGATTGATCTCTATAAAATATATATGAAAAAGAATTTTAGTAATGTTAGTACATAATATAAATTATAAGATTTCTATTTTATTCTGCTTCATGAGAATGTAATGTTAAGAAAGAAAACTAAACCAAAGAAAATAAATCATGAAAGTTAAATAGAATGTTTTAACCTTTTAATTTTTTTCATTATATCCTTTTTACTTATTTCTTCTGTTACACCCACTCACAGATTCATCAACAAATGTTCTGATTAAAACCATGTTAAGAAAGAATGATTTAATGAAAGATACAATACATCATGTACAAACTCAAGCTTATGTAAGATAGAAATTATTAATCACTTGAAAAGCTGACCTTTAAAATATGGCTGTTTTCAATGCAGCATTTTTATGGCTCTGTTTCTTAAGTTTGATATTCTATATGGCCCCTAATCAATGCTGGAAAAGGCCTAAGTTTTAATGCATAATCAATGAAAGAACAAATAGTAAGAAGAAAACTAGAAAATAATAGAAATAACCTAGTACATGGCATCAGCCACTTCATCATTGGAGATATTATTGCTATGTTATGGAGAAAGGACTTATCTCTGTGTTTCTTTGTTTTCTCTTAGTCAGCAGTGTTTCTTTAGCTTGTATTTCTACCTGAAGTACTTAACACTGCTTGGCTTAGGAGAATTCTAGTTCCTGTGTATATCTTGGTTTTACATTCATAATGCAGAATCTTATCAACTGCATGATCCTCACCCTATAATCTCTAATTTAGATTGCTGTGATGGGTAGTTTCCTGCTTCAATATTGAAAGCTTTCCCTTTGGAATGAAGATAGTGATTTTTTATTTTTTACATTCATGACATGATGTCAGCTGGGCGCGGTGGCGCAAGCTTGTAATCCCAGCACTTAGGGAGGCTGAGACAAGAGAATTGCGAGTTCAAAACCAGCCTCAGCAACGGCGAGGCACTAAGCAACCCAGTGAGACTCTGTCTCTATATAAAACACAAAATAGGGCTGGTGATGTGGCTCAGAGGTCGAGTGCCCCTGAGTTCAATCTCCAGTACCAAAAAAAACCAAAAAACAAAAAAAAAAAACCATGACATGATGTCATTCCATTACATTAATTCTGCATAACTTTGAATGTGCCAAAAATCTAAAGAATGGTTATAAATCCCTACATGAGCTGGATTCTCACTTTATCTCTGAATGTTTCTTCTTTTCATTTTTCTCTTCTTGGTTTAGTCACAAGACTTACATACATAGTCAGAGAAAGAGAGTGGGACCGATTGACAGCATTTTTTTTTTTCAAACCATTTATTTGCAACTATTGGTTACTTCAAGAACTGTTCTATGACACTAAGTGTCCTAGGTCCTAAAGGTAAATTTATGGGCAAAAGTGACAGTCCTACACTCACTTAAGGGAGCATATTAAGAAGAAGGTAGATGTTAAGCAAATATTAATACAAAGGTATTCCTCAATATGTAATGCTGTATAGATACTTGCAAAGAATGGAATGTAAGACAATGCGAAGATTAAATTTTACCGACTTCAAAATTATCCATCCTAAAATACTGAAAATAAAGCAGTAAACATCAAGATCAAGGATAATTAGATTTGGGATTATGGACAGCCTTCAAATGATCTAAGTCTGAAATTGCATTATTAACCTGTGAGTGTGTGAATAAGCAATTTTCCCCAGGCAATTAGGCTGTTAGCTGTCAGGTATTGCCAAACAGTCCTCTGACCCAAAAGTTTATGAAAAATACTCTAGATGAATGCTAAAATGCTATTTTGAACATCCTGCAGTTTCTAAATAGCCAGATGTTTGGAAGCATGAGAAGACATATACAGATGACTGACTAAATTCTTGTTGCATGTGGATGTTTTGACAGGAAGTACTTCGCGTAAAATGCAAATTAGCTCATTAGTTTGGAGATAAAGCAATTAATGTTGGAATATGACCAGACTTTAAGATTCAAAGGATGAGAAGGAGGATTAATATTTTTCTTAATTGAATATGGGTAGATATTGCTTAAGATTTTTAAAGGAACATAAACCACAAGAACAGCAATGTTAGTAGAATTTATTTAAATACTCATTTTCTTCAAATATTGTTTCCTCTTGAAGTAAGAGATAATTATTAATGCATTCATCAATGTACTTATTTGTAGCTGTAGAAATCTGTAAAATGTTTTTTTGTGGGGGCAGGTTTAGAGTTTTTACTAAGTAATAGAGCAGAAATGTATTTCAGGCTCTTACTCTATTCTTTGCACCCCATCCCCTTTTTACCTGTGAGGATACAGGGTCTCATTAATTCATTTGTTCATAAATACTTTGTTACCTGCCTGCTATATACATGTCTCCTTTCAAGAAAATAGAGCAGTAACCTATGGTTTCTGGTTCCCTTCTACTCTTAACAGCTGGAGATTACATCTTGATTACTTTTGAATGCTGTGATCTGCACAAGACTTTTGCTTTTAGCAAAGGTGGTAGAGGTGCCTGTGTTCAGTATATCTTCTTAACTGAACATCTCAGAGACTGTTTATAATTTCAAAATTGTCTATACTTTCCAGAGTGGTAGAGATATAATATATATGTTTCTTCTAAATAAAATGTCATAATGGCACAGCTTTTACCCAAACTTAGCCTTTATTTTTTTTCAGATGGGATTTTCTATATGACCACATTATCATTTTGTTGTTTGAACACTTTAGCTTGGTATTTTGCAGAATGAGTCACAACTAATGGGCTGCCTCAAAAGCTGGCAGAACAGAATGAATTGAGCTGGATGTTGGCACCTTTTCAGGAACTGGCCTGTTAATCTTTCTCAAAAATCATTTTTTCTGTTCTGTATTAAAATAGAGATTCTTCGATGGTTAATACATTTATAAAAACACTATTTCTAATGACTTATTGTCTTTAATTAACATAAAACCACAAAAATACACATTTTGTTGGTTTTCATTTTATGTTAAGTAAATGTTGGCTTTGGGAGTTGGTTATGGGGGACAACCCTGTTTGTGATCTCTCCCCTCAGTCCTAACATAGGGCATTCCTCACTTGTTCTCAGGTTTACTTTCTACAAGTATTTTCTACATAGCAATCAATTCATCTTAAAAACAAGCTTCACAGGTTATATGAGACTTGGAGGAAAATAAGAAAATTTATATTTTCAACTGAGAGGGCCACTTGAAACCATCTTACAGGTAATTTGCCAGGACAACAGGTTATTAAAGAGCCAGACAATATTTAGCATATATTTCCTAGTTCTGTAATAGAGACCCTGTGTTTTAGTACTTCAAACTCTATTCTTTCAGCCCATGGTGGCTAATATTTTTTTTACATAAGACAGACCAAGATAACATATAATAAGAACTTTATATCTGAATTTACTTTTATTTAATTATCTGAAATTTATATACATTTTAAGAAAAATTTCAGACAGAAACATAATCTAATAAAATATTAAGTTATATACCTTAGAGATGATACACACAAGATTGTTTTGTCAATGTCGATGCATCATAAAAATTTTGCTAGAGCTATGCTTAATATTTTTAAATTAACTAAAATTCTTCAATGCTATTTCTATAACATTGAGAGTTATGTGGTTCAGACATAAACTTAAAAGGGAAACAGATGAGTGCATAGTGTGTGAGAAGCACATTTTCTAAAAGATTCATAGTGAACAGCCTGTCTCTGATCTACTATGGTTTTTCAAATTATAAATCCTTAAAATGTTGGGTTTGTATGTCAACTTACTGGTGACGATACAACTCAATTGCTGCTTTAATTATGAATGATGTTAAAAAAATTAAATACAAAGATAATCCACCACAAATTTACAGAAGATGATTGAGAGAAACAGAAACTTTATTATTTGTGTATTCTGTTTTGCAAAAACAAATCCTAGCAACCTTATAGAAAATTACTTGGAGCAAAATATTCACAACATTATGCAAAGTAGAATATCATGCAGATCACTGTTATAGAGAAAAACTTGTAAGAAAAATCAGCACTGAGGACTCTTATAATTCTTTATATGCAGTTCTAAGCTTACAAATCACCTTCTTCATACAGTATGACTTAAATGTTTTAGTTGTTTCTTGAGTTTTATTTAGCCACTGTCATTTAGAAAGAATAATTTGAATACATTTTTCAATAATAAAATCCTAAAAAAACCTGAAAATATTTTATAAATTCCCCATATATACATTTTTAGTTTTTAATTAGCGATGCTTATAAAAGTCTATAACTAATCAAAACATTTAAAAAATTAAACATTTAAAAAATTAATCTTATTTATTTATGGTACTGGAGATTGAACTCAGGGGTACTCAACCACTGAACCACATCACCAGCCCTATTTTTGTGATTTATGTAGAGACAGGGTCTCACTGAGTTGCTTAGCACCTCGCCATTGCTGAGACTGGCTTTGAACCTGCATTTCTCCTGTCTAAGCCTCCCTAAATTCTGGGATTACAGGATTGTGCCATGGCGCCCGGTTTAGTTTGTAATTTTAATGATTGCAGGAAAGAAGCCAAATAAAGTGATATGTTTGTAATGTCCATGTTGTTATGGATTTCTAACTCTATTTAATTTCTAAGGGTTATGAAGGATGAGAAAAAACTTTAGTGTCACAGAAGTATCATAAATAGGCTAAATTTACTTTTAAGCTCAGGGATAAAAATCCATAATAATTTTCTTCCAAGGTGGAAATGGAAAAAGTTTATAGTTATTTTATTTTAATTATCAACATATGCTAGTAGTACAAATTCATGCACTTCACTGTGACATTTACATATTTGCATATATCTTGTTTTGATCATGTCTAACTTCCCTTCTGCCCTCTAAGGATGTTCTCTCTTTGCCTGCAACTCTACCCCAGTGCCTTTTCCCTTCTCTTATAGTCCTTTTTTTGTTTTTGATTGGGTTTGTTTCCACATGTGAGAGCAAACAATTGTTACTTGTTTTCGAGGTCTGGATTATTTTGTAACATGATGTCCTCCAGTTCCATCTGTTGTCCCTCAATCAAAAAATTGCATTCTTCTTTATGGATAAATAATACTCCATACTGTATAATACCATATTTTCTTATTCTTTAATCTATTATCAGGCACATAGGCTGATTCTATATCTTAGCTATTGTGAACAGTGCCATAATAATCACAGTTATGGAAATATCTGTTTTATATGATGATGTTGTTTCCTTCAAATATATACCCAAAAGTAAGATAGTTGAATCATACGGTCAGCTATCCATATTGCCATTTCTTGAGGAATCTGCATATTTCCATAGCGGGTGCAGTAATTTATATTCCACAAAACAGTGATAAGACTTTCCTTTTCCCCACATTCTTGCCATCTTACATTTTTATTTATATGTATATATATATATACACATATATACCACGCACACAAACATACATACATGCA
This sequence comes from Xerus rutilus, assembly GCA_028644305.1. NCBI lineage: Eukaryota > Metazoa > Chordata > Mammalia > Rodentia > Sciuridae > Xerus > Xerus rutilus. Next base: position 67,944,511 of record CM053410.1, read on the forward strand.
CACATACACATACATATGCTATAGCTATGTGACTAGTTGAGGAGGAATTTCAGTGTAGTTTTGATTTGAAATTCACTACTGACTAAAGATGTTGATCACTTTTTCAAACGCTAATTATTTACCAGTATTTCTTTCTTTGAGATTTGCATGTTCAGATTATTTGACCGTTTTATTGGATTACTTGCTCTTTTGTTATTTTTTGAGATTTTATACTATGGGTATTAATCTTTTATCAATGAATACCTGGCAAAAATTTATTCCACTCTCTATGTTGTCTCTTATTTCTAGTGACTGTTTGCTTTGCTGTACAGAATTTCTTTAGTTTGATGTAATCCCTTTTAAATGTCAACTTTTTCTTTTGCTTTCTGAGCTATTGGAGGCTCATCAAGGAAATTGTTGCTTGTATCAATATCTTGGAGTGTTTTCCCTATATTTACTTCTAGTAGTTTCAAAGTTTCAGATTTTGCATTAAGGTCTGATCTATTTTGAGTTGATTTTTTCACAGGGTAAAAGATGGGAGTCCAGTTTTAGTCTTCTACATGTGACTATCCAATTTTCCCCACATTATTTGTTGAAGAGGCTTTTTTTTTTTCTCATGTTTTGTAAAAAATTAGTTGGCTATAGATTTGTGGGTTTATATCTGATTCCTCTACTTTACTCCATTGATCTACATCTCTGTTTTTATGCTAATACCATAATGCTTTTGCTCTTATGGCTTTGTAGTATACTCTAAAATAAGGTGTAAATGCCTCCAACAGTGCTCATTTTGCTTAAGATTGCTTTAGCTATTCAGGGTCTTTTCTGCTTCCCTATGGTTCTGTAAAGAATGTAATTGGTATTTTGATGAGAATTGCATTAAATCTGTGGGTCACTTTGCATGGTATGGCCATTTTAATAATGTTGATTCTCCAAATCCAAGAACATGAGTAGTCTTTCCATCTTCTAATGCCGTCTTCATTGGCCAGCTTTTGGTTAGGTTTATTCCCAGATATTTGAGTTTTAAAGGCTGTTATTAATGGAATTGCTTTCCTGATTTCTTTTCTTTCTTTCTTTTCTTCTCTTCTCTTTCTTTCTTTCTCTTTCTCTCTTTCTTTCCTTCTTTCTTTTCTTTTCTCTCTCTTTCTTTCTTTCTTTCTTTCTTTCTTTCTTTCTTTCTTTCTTTCTTTCTTTCTTTCTTTCTTTCTACTAGGGATTGAACACAGGGGTACATAAACACTGAGCCACATCCCCAGCTCTATTTTGTGTTTTATTTAGAGACAAGGTCTCCCTGAGTTGCTTAGCACCTCGCCATTGCTGAGGCTGGCTTTGAACTTGCAATTCTCTAGTCTCAGCCTCCTCATTTCTTAATGAGCTCATTAACTTTGTTTAGAAAAGTTCCTTTTTTTTTTGTATTAAGGATTGAACTCAGGGGCACTCACCACTAAGCCACATCCACAGCCCTTTTTATATTTTATTTAGAGACAGGATGTCACTAAGTTGCTTAGGTTCTCACTAAGTTCCTGATGCTAGCTTTGCTTGTGATCTTTCTGCCTCAGCCTCCTAGGCTGTTGGGATTACAAGCGTGCTCCACTGCACCCAGCAAGCTACTGAGTTTTTTTATGTTCATTTTGTATCATGTACTTTGCTGAATTTATTTATTAATTCTGAGAATCTTTTAAAGAATTCCTTAGTAGGTATAGAGTTATATCATCAGCAACAGGAATAATTTAAATTTTTCCTTTCTTATTTGAATATTTAATTTCTTTCTCTTACCTAATTGCTCTGGCTAAAATTTCAAGCATTATATTGAATAAGACCAGTGAATGTAGACCTCCTTGACTTATTCCTCACCTTAGAGGGAATGGTTTCAATTTTTCTTCATTTTGTGTGATGTTGGCTATAGGTCTGTCATATACATATTGAGATATGAATCTAGTATACCTAAATTATTGAGAAAATTTATCCATTATGAAAGGATGTTGAGTTTTTGAAAGTCTTTTTCTTCATCTCTTGAGATGCCCATGTGATTTTTATCCCTAATATTACATATGTGTTGTATTATGTATATTTATTTGTGCATGTTAAAACAACCTGGCATCCCTGGAATGAAACTGACCTGATCATGGTGTATGAATTTTATCGTACTGTTGTATCAATTTTAATTAATTCATTGAAGATTTTTCTATCTGATGTTCACCAGGAATGTTGGGCAGTAGTTTGCCTTTTTCTTGTCTCTGTAGAATACATTTGGTAGAGCGCCTTGCCTTTATATTTTATGGAATAGTTTAAAGATCACTGCTATCAGTTCTTTTTTAAAAATATCTTATAACAAGGCACTGAATCCATCCATACCTGGGTTTTTCTTTTTTGGAGGATATTTTGTTACTGCTTCAATTCCATTACTTGTTATTTATCTATTTAGGTCCTCTTTGTTCAATTTTGGTAGGTCACAAGAGTCCAGAAATTTTCCCATTTCTTCTAAATATTCCCAAATTATTGGCAAATAGGCTTTCTAAATATTCTCTAAGGATTCTTTGATGTTCAGTGCTATATGCTGTAATGTCTTTTCGGTTCTATTTTTATTCCTGTGGATCATTATTCTCTTTGTTTTGGTTAACTTAGCTGGAAGGTTTGTCTCTTCTTTTCCTTCTCCTCCTCTTTCTCCTTCTTCTGCTTCTTTTTCTTCTTTGTAGTACTGGATATTAAAATCAGGGCCTTGTTCATGCTAGGCAAGTGCTCTGTCACTGAGCTATAGCTGCAGCCTTAGGTCATGTTTATCTTTTTAATGAACCAATACTTTGTTTCATTGATCTTTGTATTAGTCTTTTAGTTTCTGTTTCAATTATTTTTCCCTGATCTTCTGAACTTTCTGATTTCTTTCCTTCTAATACTATTGAGTTCAGTTTTTGATTTCTAACATTTTGAGAGATGCATATTTAAGTTAGTTGAGATCACGTGTATTTTTCTTTTTATGTTGCACTCATTGCTATAAACTTTGTCTTACTACTTCTTTCACTGTATTTTCAAGATTTTGATATATGGGTTTTCCATTTTTGTTGATTATAGGAATTTTTAAATTTCCCCCTAATGTTTTCAAAGACCAAGTGTTTTTTTCGATAATGTGTTTTAAAATCTCCATTTGTTTTTATAATTTCTGTAGTTTCTTTTGATATTGATTTCTACTTTTATTCCATTGTGATCTATTAAGATGAAATTATATGACTTTATTAAATTTGTTAAGACTTGATTTATATCTTTATATATGATCTATTTTGGAAAATGTCCCATGTGCTGATAAATAGAATATGTATTCTGCAGTTGCTGATTGGAATATTATATATATATATATATAATATTCATTATATATGTACATATCTGTTAAGACCATTTTATATGCACTGTAATTAAGCTCTGATGTTTCTTTTTCTTTTTTTTTTTTGTCTGAATTATCCATCTGTTGGAGATAGAGTATAAAAGTCAACCACTATTACTGAATTGGGTACTATCTTACTCATTATGTCTAGTAGCACTTGTTTTATAAAATTGAGTGCCCCAATGTTTGGTGCATATATTGATCAATATGTAATGACCACCTTTTTTTCCTCTAACATATTTGGGTTTAAAATATGTTTTGTCGGGTATAAGAATAGATGCTTCTGCTTGCTTTCAGATTTTGTTTGCATAGAATATAATTTTCCATTCTTTCACTTTCAGTCTGTGCATGTCTTTGTCAGTGAGGTGAATTTCTAATAAGGAGCATATTGGTGAGTTTTGTTTCTAAAACCAATCAACCTGTATCTTTTAATTGCAAAGATAAGACCATTTACCATGGTTAATGCTGGAGGATGTATACTGATGTGTTTATTTTTTCTGTCTTATTTTTTTATAGAAAAATAAACATATAAGACAATGCAGAAATACAGACAATTCAGAAATAAATGCATACATTTTTATCTGATTTTCAAAAAAGTTGCCAAGAACATATATTTGGAAAAGAAAAGTTTATTCCATAATTGGTGCTCAGAAAACTGGATGATCCATATGCCATAAAGTTAAACTTGATCTTACCTCTCATTGGTTATATATTTTTCCAGGTTAAATATAATCTTATGAGATCACATTTGTATATGTGGTCCACTGTTGAATAAAAAGTTACCAGGGAACATGTCATTGAATGTACCATGTTTTATTTATCCATTTATCCATTGACGTATACTCAGGTTGATTCTTTACTTTGGCTATTTTGAATAAAGCTCCAATAAACATGGAAGTGCAGATATGTCCTTGACATACTGATTTACATTCCTTTGCATACTTAGCCAGAAGTGGCATTGCTGAATCATATGATAATTCTGTTTTTGTTTTGTTGAGAGATCTCAATAATGATTTCCAAAATGGCTGTATTAGTTTACACTCTCATGTCTAATTTTTTTTACATCTTTGCCAACATTTGTTATTTTTCATATTTTTAAAATTAATTTATTTGAATGCATTTCAAGTCATAGTACATATATAGAACTCAATGTTTCCATTTCTCTGGTTGCAAACCAGATAGAGTCACACCATTTGTGTCTTCATACATGCACCTAGGGTAGTGATGACCATCTTGTTCAACCATCTTTAATACGCCCCTTTGTTTATCCCCTCCCCCTCCTCCCCCTGCCCCATCCAGAGTTCCTCCATTTCCCCTATGTTCCCCATTCCCAACCTCCTTATGTATCAACATCCACTAATCAGAGAGAATATTCAGCATTTGATTTTTTGTGATTAGCTTACTTCACTTAGCATAATGTTCTCCAATTCCATCCATTTACCTGCAAATGTCATAATTTTATTCTCTTTTATTGCTGAATAATATTCCATTGTGTATATGTACCTCAGTTTCTTTATCCATTCATTTATTGAAGGGCATCTGGGTTGCTTCCAGAGTTTTGCAATTGTGAATTGCACTGCTATAAACATTGAAGTGGCTGCATTACTGTAATATTCTGTTTTTAAATCTCTAGGGTACAGGCCAAGGAGTGGAATAGCTGGATCAAATGGTGGTTCCATTCCAAGTTTTTTAAGGAATCTCCCTACTGCTTTCCAGATTGGTTGCACCAGTTTGCAGTCCCACCAGCAATGTTTGAGTGTGCCTTTTTCACCACATCCTCGCCAGCACTTATTGTTGCTGGTATTTTGGATAGCTGCCATTCTGACTGGGGTGAGATGAAATTTGAGAGTAGTTTTGATTTGCATTTCTCTAATGGCTAGAGATGTTGAAAATTTCTTCATATATTTGTTTATTGATTGTATATCTTCTTCTGAGAGGTTTCGATTCAGCTCCTTAGCCCATTTATTGATTGGGTTGTTTTTTTTTTTTGGTGTTAAGTTTCTTGAGTTCTTTATATATCCTGGATATCAGTGCAATCAATATTATTAAAATGGCCATACTACCCAAAGCACTATACAGATTCAATGCAATCCCAATTAAAATCCCAAAGTCCTTTCTTATAAAAATAGAAAATGTAATCATGAAATTAATTTGGAAAAATAAGAGACCCAGAATAGCCAAAGCTATCCTGAGCAAGAAGAGTGAAGCAGGAGGCATCACAATACCAGACCTTAAACTTTACTACAAAGCTAAAGTAACAAAAATGGCATGGTACTGCCACCAAAATAGACATGTAGACCAATGGTAAAGAATAGAAGACACAGAGAGTAATTCACAGAAATACAGCTATCTCATACTAGACAAAGGTGCCAACATACTTTGGAGAAAAGATAGCCTTTTCAACAAATGGTGCTGGGAAAACTGGAAATCCATACACAGTAAAATGAGACTAAACCCGTATCTCTCACCATGCACAAAACTCAACTCAAAGTGAATCAAAATCTAGGTATTAGACCAGAGACACTGCATCTAATTGAGGAGAAAGTAGGTCCAAATTTTCATCACATTGGATTAGGCCCCGAATTCCTTAACAAGACTCCTATAGCACAAGAAATATTTTTCATCTTTTTGATAAGAACCATTATAACAGGTAAGAGGTGATATCTTACTTTAGTTATAATGTAGTTGTATTCCCCTGATGATTAGTGATCATAAGCATTTTTTCTTATGTTTATTAGATATCTGTGTATCTTCTTTAGCAAAATATCTCTTCAAGTCCTGTACTTATCTTTTAATTGGATTGTTTGTTTCCTTGTAATTGACTTGTTGGTTTTCCTTATATATTTTGGATATTATCCTCTTACCAGATGTATAGATTGCAAACATCTCTTCCCAATCCATGGATTTTTTTTTTGTTTATTCTATTACTTGTTTCTTTTGCTACACAGAAGTTTCTTTTTGCTTTTTAGAGCTTGACTTAATCCCATTTGTTTATTTTCACTTTTGTTGCTTGTACTTCCATGGTCATATACAAGAAATATTTCTGCAGACCAACATTGTAGAAAAATTTCCCTATTTTTTTTATAGAAACTTTTGTTTCAGGTCTGATGTTTAAGCAATTAATCTAGTATAAGTTGATTTTATATATAATTTGAGATAATAAATAGTTTTAGAATTTGACACAAAATTAAACTGAAGATTGTCTGCCTCTCATACATATACCATTTCTGATGAGTCTTCTCTGAGTTTTTCAGTTCAGTGTTGTTATGGTTTTGATGTTAGGTATCTCCCAAAAGCTTGTGTTTGAGACATTGCAAGAAACTTTAGAGGTGAAATGATTGGGTTAATAATCATTGTGTTAATCTCCTGATATGTATAGTTGGAGGAGGTGGATCATTGGAGCATGTCTTTGGGGTATATATTTTGTGAGTTGAACTTAGTCTGTCTTCTGCTTCCTAATGACATGTCTGAGCAACTTTCCTCCACCACATTCTTCCGCTATGTTGTTCTGCCTCACTTCAGGCCCCAAAGAACGTGGTTGTCCTTCTGTGGACAGAGACCTCTGAATCTGTGAGCTCCCAAATATACTTTTCTTTCTCTAATTGTTAATGTCAGACTTTTGTTCACAGAAGTGAAAAGCTGAATAAAACAAATGTCTAATTAATTATTATTTCTAATATAAGAGTCAAGATCAAAAGTAAATGTCTGAAAAAGTAAGTATTGGATTGCACAATTCCTTTGTGATAGTAACAAAGAGACAAAGTATAAGAGGAAACTGATTTTCCATTAATTTATGTATTTATGTATTAATTATTATCAAAGAAAGTCAACAGGAAAATTTCAATCTTATTAAAAGGTTTATATTTACATGATGCAATGGTAGCTGTTCATTTTAAGTAATTGACAGTAAGTTTAGGTAAATTTCAATGGTCCTGGGAGTCAATACTGATTTTTATTAATTGAAATATTGTTATTTCTTCCTAGTTCATTTAAAATGACTTAAAAATTTCCCAAATGCAAAGCTCTTCCCTGAGCTTAATCCTAATAATAAGGTAATCCTCAAGTGATAAACCTAAGGCATGACACTCAACCTCCTCTACATGCACAATTAGAAGGGTACATGGATAGAATATACAAATACACAAACCCTTGCGAATATATGTGTGCACAAATAATCATGGAGTCCAATAAAAAGAGCAAACCATTACAGGATAGATTTAATCTGATGCACAATATCTATTATTTATTAATGTGAGAAGAATATTTAAGGAAAAAGCACATTCACAAAGAAAAATCAGTATGTTATGAGAAACAATGATAATATTTGAAAGCAAATAAAAATCAGCTTGATAATATCTTCATTGAAAATTCATATGCCTGATATAAAATTCATATAAGAACATTGTGGTATTAAGTAGATTAACAGTATTAATTTTATTCAAATTATCAATATCATTATGTTTAATTTATTAAGCTATATTAAAGTTACTTGAGCAATATTTTTATTTTGTTTTTATTCTGATTTTTAAATTTGCTTTTATTAATTAAATTAAGAGTAAAGTGGTGCACATATTCCTTCTCATTTCTTATTTACTTATTTATTTTTAACAGAGATTGAACTCAAGGGCACGCAACCACTGAGCCACATCCCCAGTCTTATTTTGTATTTTATTTAGAGACAGGGTCTCACTAAGTTACTTAGTGTCTCACCATTGCTGAGGTTATCTTTTAACTTGGAATCATCTTGTATCAGCCTGCTGAGCTGCTGGGTCATTTAATGTTTGTGTATCTATTTTTTTTTTTAAATGTGAAGTAAACTGATTCCAAACTCAGAGATCCTGCCTGAAATAGAGTGGAATTTGTAGTTTATAATCCATAGCTGTCAATTTATTATTTTAAAAAGTAAAAGCACTATTTTGATCACTAATTGCCAACTGTTAGTTAAATATAGAATACCATGACAAAAATTTCTCTCATGTTTTTCCACTTGATTAATCAAAAGACAGGGATATAATTTCAACTTATTATTAAATATCTGTGTTAGAAATCTATTACAATTTTAGATTAATAAAAAATATAATACAAAGTAGTTATTAACACTAGAATTAGAATTCAAGATTCAGGATTTAATTCTAAAAACATTAGATGAGATTTATTCCTATGCCTAAACCATTCTGTCAAATATGAGTGAGGCAATTTGTTGATGAAAATGCAAATACTTGCTTACTATTGTGCATTAAAGGTCAAAGCAATTTTATATCTGCTTCCACAAAATATTTCACTTCAACGAGAAACCTGGATTAATATTTGATTGGAATAGATTTATTTCCTAAATTTTAGTTTTTAGAACTTTGCCCTTTTAAGTTTAACTGGCTCTAAGAAATCACATTCTGCATCTTATGAAATGGCGAATTATTAGGGGAGGGAAATTGTTGTCAACACAATCATAAAACCTGTAGAGTTCTGGAACACATCAGAGGTACATCCAAGCTTTTATGTACTTACAAGTTTTGAATTAAACATTTGATGTTTCACTGATTCTTACAGCTAAATCCATTATATCTCAATTTCCTTAATTTAAGTGTCTATGATATGTTAGATGTGCTCTTAAATTTTAAAGACAGAGAAAATACCTTGATTTTCAATTAGTGTCCTTTCTACATCAAATTTTTAATGAAAAGGTAATTTTAGTACACATTTGTGATGTTCACTACTTAAAAATAATTCTAAGCAAATGATTACCATGGTCTTCTTTCTTTGTAAGGTGCTTTATGTTTAAAAATGAAGTATATTAATTGCTTGATACAATGACAACATAACCAAAAGAATGATACAAAGGATATAATTTGATAGAAATGATATACAACAGGAATTACATAATCAATTATATAAATGAGTAACATAATCAAAAGAAAAAGTGAAAAAATGATGATCAGTGACAAATATAAAATTTTCACTATGGATTTTTTTTTTTTTTTTTGGTACTGGAGATTGAACTCAGGGGCACTCGACCACTGAGCCACATCCCCAGTCCTATTTTGTGTTTTATGGGAGACAGAGTCTCACTGAGTTGCTTAGTTCCTCTCCGTTGCTGAGGCTGACTTTGAACTCGCGATTCTCCTGTCTCAGCCTCCCTAAGTGCTGGGATTACAGGCTTGCACCACCACACCTGGCTTCACTATGGATATTTTTTATTCTTATTTTATAAATAAGTGTATTGAGACTTAAGCAAAATAAGTATTCCCAAATGATAAACACAACTTGTGTTGAAGTTCATATGCAATACTGATGATTATCATGATGTTCATAATCATCATCATGAAAATGGTGATAATGCTTCCTACTGTTTACAATATTATATCTGAGTATAAGCCAGTGATAAGGGATGTGTGTCCATCATAAAAATACCCCTTTCAGAATTTTTTAAAAACCTGTGAATGAGATATAATTATAACATACACTGTGTGATAATTTATAACCTACATGTATAGTCATTTTGATATCTTGTTTTGACCAGACTCAAAATTCTGTAATCTTATTCATTTATTGTAAGTTTCTGGTTATTGTATTGCTGAACGTGATACATAAGAAAGAGACATGTTTCTTAAAAGTACCCTGCATATTCAAGAATATAAAATATTTGAGATTAACAAGTAAGTGAAAACACTGAAAATTATATGTCTTTTTTCTGAAAAACATTCAAATAGTGTGATTTCAAGTGGTGTACATGAACTAGAAGGATTATAGTTAATGATAATGTATCATATGCATGAATTCTGCTTACTAAGATTATATCTGTTCTTGCCATTGGAAGCAAAGTGTAGCTATGTGAGATGATGGAGATGTTAAGTGGTTTCACTATAATAACCACTGTACTACATATGTTATCTCATAACCTCATTTTATATACTTTAAATATATATAACAAAATTTACTTCAGGAAAAAATGGGGAGTCAGTGGGTATTAAGTTTATCTTTGCATCAAAAACAACTATGAAGATTATATCAAAAACAAAAAGAATATAAAACATTACACATCTATAAAATAAGTCATGATATAGTCTGACAAGATTACAGAAAAAAAGGCAAGCACAATAAAATGAGGGCTATTTTCAGAACCAGGTTTTCTATTTAGAAACAAACTAATAGCATGGGGCTGAAGGATTGATTGTTATAATTTAGAGCACATGTCTGGGCCAGAAAAATATTACATCTTCTCTGAAAGAATATTTATAGCATGTATCTGGTGTTATACATCTTGACTTCTATTTCAAGAAAAAATACATGTAATGTTCTGAAAAATTTCACCAAATAGGTTAAAACCAACCAACCAACAAACAAAAATAAGATTGACTGATTTTTAAAATTTCCCTAATAATAACTATTATTAATATACTAAGGATAGCAGTCAAAAATGGAAAATTTTACTAGTACATATTAAAAAGGACATCTTAAAATTATAATTATAAATATAATATTTAAAGTTTCAATATTGAAGAGATGAGGTCAGAGAGTAGAGTAGACACAGCAGAGAAGAAAATTAGTGAAGTGAAAGTCAGCAAACTCAGTTCAAAATACTCTGATTCAAGTATAAATATTAAGGAATAATTATAAGTGTAGAAATACAAGAACATTATGGAACATGGTAGAAAAGTGCAATATATGTGTAATTTACAACAAAACAGACCTGGGAGTATTTTTATAAATTACTGAAAAGCAGTAATCTGCCAATTCAAAAGATTCTATGAAGTCTAATCATTGCAAAAATAAATAAAACCACAACTAGTATATACTAGTAACTCTTTAAAAACAAAGACCCTTAGTGTACATATAAATAGCCTTTCCCATATGAGATGTTGTTTACATCATTATGCTTGCCTGCCGATGATTACACACCTTCGAAAGCAAAGATTTTTGTCAGCAATGTCTTCAGAATGGCTGCACAGAATAAGAAATATCTTATTTTAATTTTAAATACTAAACAATCAAACAAAAAACTTATTTTAATTTTCTTTTGGCTCAATGAGCCAAATACCAAGTAGCCAAAAACAAATAGATAGATAAAGAAAACAATGACAACATAAAAAGGCATAAGAAGAATATTATTTTACATATTTAACTGATGAGTTTGCTTCAGTGGAAATAGGAAAGCAATGCATGTGTGATTTCTGCATTAGAGTCTGAGTGTGTTACTTTTCAACCCAAATATTCACTCTACCAATCTTTACCACTATTACTTGTGTCATGCTGCTGTTGATAACAGATTTGAAATCAAGTTTAAATATGTTTCCCCTGTTACTACCTTTAAATCTGTAACAAATTCTTTTGACAATGGTCAGAAAAACTTGCATAATTATAATTAAATATACATAATTTTATATGTAATTGAAATACTTTCTTTTCTACTAAAATGTCTTATAAATGAAGCATAGACTCTAGTGCATGATGAGTAAATGAATATGTTTCCTTATCTTCCTTCACCAAATCCAAATGAAACAATTGAAGGCATGTACAGTATCTCCATATTATAATATAAACCAGGAAATGTATAATTAAGATATAAAGTGGGAGGACTTTGATTAACATATAAAAGTGTAAAAATGTAAACATATTTTGAAGATATATAGGTAAAAATGGGGATAACAGAAAATACAGATTCCACCAGAGAATTCTTAAATTATATAATTCTTTTGGAGCTAAACATATCTATAAAATGGAATGAAATACAGGTCTGCATACAGTTAATAAATTGATTTATAGTCACTGCTGTAGTTCCTGGTTCTCAGGATGGTTGACTTCAATGTTTGCTCTAATACTGGCTGCCTGAGGAGATCTGAAAGGAAGATCTGTCAGAAAAAACTGCCAGACTCTGGGGACCTGAGAAAATAATTCATACTTTCCATTTAGTAAATTTGGTGTATAGGTACTTAAGATATTAAGTATGTCAAATACAGTGATAGAATAAAAAACAGTATGCTATAATCACAATTACTACATTAAAGGAAAACAAAGGTGTTTCAACCTTAGGAAAACAACATAATTCAGTTCTATGACTACTAAGGGAAGGAAGCCTATTTGAATATTTCCATAGATACCAAATACATTTAACAATATTTAGTAAGTAATCTGATTTAAATTCTTAAAATGCAGAAAAAATGCAGTAGGATTTATCATTTATTTGTCCTTTCATTTTTAATAAGTATTAACAATGAAGCATAGAGAAATAATTTTCTTTAAATTATAAATGAAAGATACAAAACTATTCTTGCAAGAACATCAGAGAAATAATGGGAGATTAAATAAAGTATAGATTAAGAAACAAATTGAGTTACAAAAAATTACATCTCCAAGTTTTTCAATAAATAACTATTTTAAAGCAAGAAAATTTTTGCTGTTGATATTTAAGTTAATATTCCAATTAAGTGTTAAAATGTAAAATTTCTAGAATTTTCACAATTCTTTTCTGTACTTTTTATTTATTTATTTATTTATCTATCTGTCTATTTATTTATTTATTGGTACCGGGGATTGAACTCAGGGGTACTTGACCACTGAGCCATATCCTGAGCCCTATTTTGTGTTTTATTTAGAGACAGGGTCTCATTGAGTTGCTTAGTGCCTTGTTGTTGCTAAGGCTGGCTTTGACCTTGCGATTCTCTTGCCTCAGCCTCCCAAAGTGCTGGGATTACAGGCGTGCACTACCACGCCTGGCCCACAATAATATTCTTAATACAATATCAACATTAATTTTATGAAATAAAATAAAAATATACAAAATAGAAGTGTCCTCTCTTAGGGGCATACTATGTTAACAGGATTCTATTCATTTTCTTCTCTTAATCTTACAGTACTGTTAACAAAGCAGATGAAGAATTCATACCCACCAAGGTCAGATAATTAGACCAACACTATACATTTATGACATTGTTGAGTTGTATTAAACTCAAGTTTGCACTATACTTCTTAGCACTTTACTTTTCATAAATCAGGTAAATGAACACATATACAGAGAGATGCAAAAGGGAGGGGGTGGGATTTTAGGTACAATTTTTTAGATATTTTAATTGTTAAATAACTATATATTTTAAGGTTTGCATATATTTATTTCTTGCTTTTCACATCAAAAGAAACTTAAAATATATGGTGATAAGTTATACATTTACATGGTATATAAATTATCATATATCTTGTGTATTTTTGTGCAGAACATGTTGATAATCTCAACGTTATGTTTGCGAGGTTCATTGTTGACACGTGAAGCTCTGTTTCATTACTATCACTGGACACTTGGATCATTTTAAATTGTGATGATCAGAAACAAGGCTGCAGTAAACTGCAGTGTTCTTCACTGCGTATAGTGTGTGAAGGTTTCTCCAGATACATAATTAGAGTGAAACCACTGAATGGTAAGGGAATTATGGTAATAGGCATCTTTAATTTTGTAAGCTACTGCCAACTGAAACTTAAGTTTTTTATTTTGGATATGCACTCCTGCCAGACTGCAGAGATTTCCCTTCTGCACATCCTCAGTATCACAGGTATTATCAGACTTTTACTTTTTCCAGTATGAGGCCACAGAGATCTTTTGACATGTATTGATTTCTGCCAGTTGCCATTTCTGCAGGACTTCTCATACTCACCTAAAAGAAATCACTCAATTTAGAGTTCTCCCTGCCCTAAGAAGCAAAGGCTAACCATTTTAAACGTATGAATGAATTGGATAAAAGGTTAAAAGGAGCTAACATATGAACATATAACTTTACGAGAGGCAATTATCTAAAGGAAGCCTATTTTATAAAGTTAAAAAGGATATATAAAGAAAAATTCTGCTCTCTAGACATTATTACCTAGTGTCTGGCAAGCAGCACCAACTTGCTATCTGTTACAGTTTGTAATTGAAATATACCTCCAAGGCTCATGTGTTAACAGCTTGGTGCCCAATGCAGCAAGTTTCAGGGACAGCACTTTTAGGAAATTATTGTATCATGAGGCCTGCACTCTTTTCAGTGGATTAATCCATTGATAGACTCATAATTTGAATGAACTATTAAGAGGTGGTGGAAAATATAGGAGTTATAACCTAATTAAAGAGAATAAGTCCTCAGGAGTTTATCCCTGGGGACTATATTTATCTCAAGCCTTTTATTTGCTGTCTGTCTGTCTCCGAGCTGCTGTGAGATGAGCAGATTTTCTCTACCACACCCTTCTGTCTTGATTCTCAACCTCACCATGGCCCAGAGCAATGAAGTTGGCCATCTATGGACTGAGACCTCTGAAATTGAGAGCCAAAAATAAACTTAACTCCTCTAAAAGTGTTCCTGTCGGGTTTTTGGTTATAGCAGAGAAAAGGTTGAATAAAAGAAGATATCTAAAATTTTAAACATTGAGTCTCCTGACAGGCAACATTAAAATCCCAACTGAAAAATAAGTTTATTTAAGATGATTTACAATTTGAAATATTCTATGTATATCAGGAAAGTACAAATTTCTGAGTAACTGTATTATAGCACAAAAGAAGCTATTTAAGTGTAGAGAGTCTTTCTTACTCTTTATCACATTCAAGTAAACCTAGGTCACTGACTGTCAAAACAAAAGAAAACAGCACAAATATCCTTCCTGAGGTTAATGACTTATTGACAATTTTAAAGCAACTAAATTCAATGCTCAAAGCTATCAATGCTCATTGACATTTTTTCTTTTATTATAAAGACAACCATTGTATCAGTAACTGTTGATAGCATTATTCTGAGGGAATTTCATAAGCTGCTTTTGCACACAAACTTCACAGTTCTTGAATGTTGCTGATATTTGCTTGTTAAAAGCTGAATTTTCCTTTGTGACTTTAAGCAATAAAATGAGACATACGGACTACTTTTTATGTGAAAACAAAATGCTATGGCCAGTCAAATGAACACTGTACTATCCCTTGAATCAAGCTAGTAGAGTGTTTTTGATACAGAATATTCAATTAAGGTCACTGTACTGCCCAGTGGTCTACACATGAGCAAAGATTTTGCAGTATTTTTGAAATATTAACAAATTAAAGGATTTTGATATCTCTCAATATTTTTTATTTATAATGTTGCCCTCAAAATGCATTTTCAATATCTTAGACAAAGATTGTGGGAGAACCTCGATTTCTTTACAAATAATTTTCTTTACAAAATATACATACATATATATATATATA
Source organism: Xerus rutilus (assembly GCA_028644305.1). Lineage (NCBI taxonomy): Eukaryota > Metazoa > Chordata > Mammalia > Rodentia > Sciuridae > Xerus > Xerus rutilus. The sequence continues at coordinate 67,960,053 of CM053410.1, forward strand.
TATAGTAAGGAATTATTCACTTAGAGATAGAATTTTTTTAAAAGAAAGCAAGAAGACATTACTGGGAAAACATAAACTCAACTTTGTATTTGACAGTTAAAATGTCAGATTTATATTGTAGTGATTATTATCCAAATCAAGGCATCACACTAACCTCTACGCATACTTCATACACACGGACCCACACACATACATACATACAAAGCCCTTTTGTACTTTAACAAAACACAAAATAGTATTTTGATAAGGAATAATATTATGCATACTAAATCCTATTTAAATTTGTGACCTAACAGATAAATATTACTTATCAAAAAACATAAAACAGGGGCTGGGGTTATGGCGCAGTGGTAGCATTCTCGCCTAGCATGCGTGAGGAACTGGGTTCCATCCTCAGCACCACATAAAAATAAAATAAAGATATTCTGTCCACCTACAACTAAAAAATAAATATGAAAAAAAAAACATAAAACATTGCAGGTCCAAATAGGTTTATTTATTTATTTAAATAGATTTTATTTTTTTACCATTTATTATAAAATAATTTTAGACTTGCAAGAAGTTACAAAATAGCACAAAGGACTCTTGTGTTTCCTCCATTCAATAGCTTTAGTTCCTTCCCTATTGCAACTGCTGAAGATACAATTCAAATGAATGGGCTGTTTTTTGTTTTTCATTTTTTTAAAAATTTTTTTTTAGTTGTAGATGGACACAATATTCCCATTTTGTCTGTTTATTTTTATGTGGTGCTGAGGATCGAACCCAGTGCCTCATGCATGCGAGGCAAGTGTTCTACCACTGAGCTACAATCCCAGCCCTTGTTTTCTTCAGGGAATTATGAGCAGTCATTTCTGGTTGCAAACTGAGCAAAGAACTACACTTACTACCACCTCACTAATAAAAGTTTAATGAGATAGCAGTACAAGTTTGTTTTCAAATGAATCTAGGAAGGATTCTTTGTGTCAGATTATGACGGAGTAAAGTATAGAGAATAATTATGAGATTATAGCATTAAAAGAAAAATAATGAAAATCCTACTGCTTTTTTAGAGTACAAATTGTAAAAATCATGGCATCAGTAATAAGAACAGGGATGTTGTAATCACCTTAAATGAATGCATTCTTATTAAATTAATTAACATAGATAACAAAATACAAGAATCTAATCATAGATGACCAAACATGACAACACACCAAAATAAGGGTGCTCACTGTGCAAACTGCCAGAGCTCACCCTGTGTATACTTGGAAGCCAGTATACTTTAGTCCAAGGTCCACACAGAATAGTTTAATTGTCCTAAAAATGCCCTGTGCTTCACTTATTCATTAGTCCTTCTTCCTCTGCCCTCAGACACTGATCTTTTACTGTCTCTGTAGTTTTACCTTTCTCAAATATCATAGAATTGGAATCATATAACATCTAGCATTTTCAAACTAGCTTTTTCTACTTAGTAACAATTAATATTATTCCATGTCTTTTGTGACTTAATAGGTCATATATTTTATTATTATTTAACATTGCATTTAATGGATTGCCAAAGTTTACTTGTCCATTTCAAATTTCCAAATGATCATTTCTGCTATTTAAGAAAATAATTTAATTTTGAATAATAATCATATATAGTGCAACTTTATTTTATCCATTAATTAGTTTCAAAAATTTTTGCATCCATTCTTTGGGATTTTCTACATGGAAATTAATGTCATCTGTAAACAAAGATAGTATCATTTTTTCCTTCCTAATCTGCATGGCTTTCATTTCCTTTTATATTTGTATTGCATGGGCTAGGACTTCCAATAGGAAATTGAATAGAAGGGTAAAGGGTGCAACCTTGAACTGGAAAGCATTCCATTTCTTATCATTTAATGTGATATCAACTATATGTATTTTGTAATTATTCTGTGTCCACTTGAAAGAATTTTGTTTTTTTCATGATAGGTATTAGTATTTTGCTTTTTTGCATCTATTGATATGTTTGGATGATTTTTTTACAAAAATCTATAAACATGACAGATAATTTTCTTTTTCAAGTATTGAATTAGTCTTGGATGCCTGGAATAAGTATATTCCACTTGGCTATAGTGTACAATTAATTCCATATATATTGTTATATTTGATCTGTTAACACTTTCTTAAGGATATTTGCATGTATGTTCATAAGACATTCTGTTCTATTATTTTTTTCTTTTTTTTTAAAGCCTTTGTCTGTTTTTTTATTCTTTTTCTTGTTGCACCTACGGTTTGCTGTATCTGAAGTTTCTAGTGGATAAGATTTTCTGTAGTGTCCTTATTTGTATCATCTGTGACTTTCAGGTTTCCCTAGTGACTCCTTTTTAAATAGAGTATGATTTTTCAATTACTTTGTTGTAATAATATGGTATGATACAACAGGCAGACTATAGTACTGTGATTGGCACTGAGCTTGCCATAGGCCTATGCTCCTGGGCTCTGATTTTCACAATGCTTCTAATATTTTTTTTTCCCTCTACTTACATGATTCTGGAAAACTAAAAGAGATTTGTCTTGGTTATTTAGCTTCCATTATGTTGGTGAAGCTCTATTAAAACAATTGTGTTTTAGGGAAATGATTTGTTTAGGAGAATGTAAAATTTGAAGCATATCTCAAAAGTGGGAACTTGTCTCATCACCTTGTGAGATGTATAAATGTTTTTCCTGATTCATATCCTGAAAAGTTGGTGAGTGTCCCTGGAGGTGAAATTTATGAACATAAGGGCTCTCACAAAGTTTGTTTCCTAGCCACACTCAATCTCCAGCAAATAGTTAATCACCATTTAAATTGTCCTACCAATTATTAGTTCTTGCAGTGGATTGGGGTTTTTAATTTGCATTGTTTTTTGTTTTATCTCCAGAAAACTTATGATTTTCTTTATTTGCCTGCCTCTCTAGATTTCAAGGCAGTGGCTATGACTTCAATTTTCTGATAGAGCTAAAAGGAGTTGCTGATCCTCATGGCTTGACTTTTTATTGTACTTATGAGGAGTAATGACTTCCAAGTTCTTTGTATGTTGGATTAAAAATGAGAAGAAACATGTTTTATTTTAAAATTTCAGCATAAGACAAACATTAATATTCCATTAATATTTTATCTTTGTTTTCTTTACATAATACACATGAATATATTCAACATTTTATGTTGACTCATGCTTTTTTTCTTAATTTTCTCAGATTCTTGAATAAGCCAAATCCTAAAATCCAAACTTGTAGAGAAATGAGGTATTGTTTTGTTTTCCCATACGCTTGTGTGTAAGTAAATAATTCATTTTAGTCCCATTTTCTTGTTCCTCTTATTCTTTATTTATGTCATTTTACTTTCCAAATTTTCCTTCTAAAATTCCATCATTGTCATTATATTCGTTGGTTCATATGCAATGTGGAAAAACACACACATATAAATAAGTTGCACTATTAGTGCTCTTTTAAAGCTTCCTCAACCATATTATCATAGCAAACATAAGCATTGCCAAAAGTATTTAATTCTTCACTTTTGCTTCGATTAACAGCAGTCTTTCATATAGTGTATATAAACTTCCTCATTTACTAATTTATTTTTGAATAGTGTAAAATTATTTTAATGAATATGTTAAAAAGAGATTATTAGCTACAGATTGGGCAAGATCATTTGTTGAAGAATATAAAAAGCTCATTTATCTTGCAGTTTCTTATCCAAATCAAGTGCATAAAGAACATCCTCTGATTTGTTTGTTAAGCATTGCTAACCTCTTTCTTTTGTGCATTTAGTAGCATTGTCTGTTTTTTGCAGAGCTTTTTGAAAACTATCATGCATCTTACCCCTTTAGTATAGTGTCATCTTCCCGAATATAGTAATTTATCATTCTGTAATGACTGTGGAGTTACAATTTTGAGCAGAGTATATTTCAGTTCTGTATATTTGTCTTTGCTCACCAAGTCTCTACTCTAGTGAGTCATACTCTATTTTTTTCTCTGGATGTAACTTTCACAGGGAATGAATGGTCAGCATACATATGCACAGTCTCTTTAATGCTCTCTTTCCTCTGTCAGTACTTGAATCACTTGCGCTTCTCTATTTTTTTCCATTCTCACTAACATATGGATCTCCTATCTTTAGCTGCTTTTCCATCATGTGAAGACTAGATAATGGTGACCCACACTAGTTCAAACTAGTCATTGGGAAGCACATGTCCCTGTCTCTTCATGGACTCATTTCCTAAAATGGACACTGATGAGTTTTTGCGAGGTCACCCTTAAAATGAACAAAAGTGGTAAAATGCAAGGTAAATTATAGATTAGTGCCTAGTAGCTAGCTTTGATGTTCAGCTATTTGTTCTTAAATGAACTGGGAATAATAACCTTATGGGAGTTCCATACCAGTAACTAAAATTTGTGCTTACTTCTGGGTAAATAGTTCAGTTCATATGACTTCCTCTTTTATGTGTATATATAGATTGAGAATATTTTCTGAAAGAGAGCCTACCCTAGATCCAATACCATTTTTACACATACCAAAGCACACTTAACCAGCATTTCAGTTATTGTCATTTATAGCAGACAGCATTGCTTTAGTATAATGGACAAACAACGGATTACTAATAGTATTGAAAGGACAGAAAACAGGAGCAATATAGGTATTCTTAGATTTCTTCCTTCAAAGTTTATTATGGAAAAATTAATATTACCAGAAGAGGATTCAGTAGAATCTAGGAATTCTTTGGTGAGACCTTAAATTACAAATGCAGAAAGTTGTCTCTGGGTTAAGAATACTGGAGATATTTTCTTCTTATCTTTGATGTTAAGCAATGAAGAGTGGTATTATATCATTTGATTATATTATATTCCTTTTTCCTCTAATGAAATGCACCCTGAATCCAAGAAGAAAATAGTATCAATAACTTTGTGGGGATATGTGCTTGTACCTATACACACTTTACAAATTATCTCTAAACATAGGGTTTCAAGTTGACTCTAGTATGTTAACCTTGATCATGGCTACAAATTTACAGAACAGAATTTTGATCCAACTTATAAGTAATCAATAGGTGTAGTAGAGTCATATTTCATTTGACTTGCAAAAGTGATACTTGAAGCTTCGTTATCTTCACTCCAATTATTAATATATTACAGATGTAGTTGTTCTATAAATGTTTAGATACAGCTAAATTATATCATCTATCATTTAAAAAGGAGATAGATCAATTAGAAAAAGAATTAACTGTGTCTTTTTTGAGTTTACATATACTAAATGAAGCAGTGATTATAAACTAAAAAGAGAACAAAACCTTTAGAACCTTAATATAGTCTTATAGCAAACACATGTACAAATATTCACATTTTTTCATACATACAATATATCAAAGAATCTCACCTTTAGTAAGCAGAATAATGATCTGTAACTCCACCCTGTCACAATCAATAGATTTTCATGTCCTAATCTCTGGAGCAGGTGGAATACATTGTTACAGAGCAAATGAAAATTAAAGTTTCAAGTAAAACTAAGTTTATTATTCATATGACCTTGAGATGGTGAAATTATCTGGGATTAACCAGGTAGATCTAATATAATGTCAGAGACTCTTTTCAGTGGAAAAATGAGGAAGAGAGAAATACACAATATTAGGAGAAAGACTAAGACCAACAATTTTGGGATTGCAGATGGACAAATGGTTCCATGAGCCAAGGAATGCCGAAGATCACTAGATACTGAAATAGGAAAGAAAATGGATTTTTTCACAGAAACTCTAGAAGAAAAGCAATGCTGCCAACACTTTGGTATTAGCCCAGTGAGAATTGTTTTGTACTTTTATAAAAATATTGTTATGTTAATCAGGTATACATGACAGCATAATACATTTTGATTTATTGTACACAAATGGAGCAAAACTTTTCCTTTCTCTGGTTGTATATGATGTAGAGCTGCACCATATGTCAGTCATATATGTACCTAAGGCAATGATGTGCATCTCATTCCACCATCTTTCCTGCCCCCACGTCTCCTCGCCTCCCCTCCCCTGCTTTGAACAAAGTTCCTCTATTCTTCCCATACAACTTCCCTCATTACAGATCACCATCCACTTATCAGAGAGAAAATTTGGCCTTTGCTTTTTTGGGATTGGCTTACTTCACTTAGCATGATGTTCTCCAACTCCATCCATTTACCTGCAAATGCCATAATTTCATTTTTCTTTAAGGCTGAGTACTATTCCATTGTGTATGTATACCACATTTTCTTTATCCATTCATCTATTGAAGGGCAGCTGGTGGTTACACAGTTTAGCTATTGTGAGTTGAGCTGCTATAAACATTGAAGTGTCTACGTCACCATAGCATGCTGAATTTAAGTCCTTTGGGTATAGACAGAGGAGTGGATTAGCTGGGTCAAATGTTTCCATTCCAAGTTTTCTAAGGGATCTCCATAATGCTTTCCAGATTGGTTGCACCAATTTGTAGTCCCACCAGCAATGTTTGAGTGGGCCTTTCCCCCCACATCCTTGCCAACACTTTTGTTGTTTGCCTTCCTGATAATGCCATTCTGACTGGTGTGAGATGAAATCTTAGAGTAGTTTTGATTTACATTTCTCTAATTGCTAGAGATGTTGAACATTTTTTCCTGTGTTTGTTGATTGATTATATATCATCTCTGTTCAGCTCCTTAGCCCATTTAGTGATTGGGTTATTCATTTTTTGGTGTTAAGTTTTTTGAGTTTTTTATGTATCCTGGTGATAAGTACTCTATGTGATGCGTGTGTGGCAAAAATTTGCTCCCAGAATGTAGGTTCTCTCTTCACATCACTGACTATTTCTTTTGCTGAGAAGAAGCTTGTTAGTTTGAATTCATCCTATTTATTGATTCTTGATTTTAGTTCTTTCACTTCAGGAGTCTTGTTAAGGAAGTCAGGGCCTAATCTGACATGATGAAGGAAAGTTTGGGCCTACTTTTTCCTCTCTTAGGTGCAGGGTCTATGGTCTAATTTTTAGGTCCTTGATTCACTTGGAGTTGAGTTTTGTGCATGGTGAGAGAGAGATTTAGTTTCATTTTGCTGCATATGGATTTCCAGTTTTCCCTACACCATTTGTTGAAGAGGCTATCTGTTCTCCAATGTATCTTTTTGGCACCTTTGTCTAGTATGAGATAATGGTTTTTATGTGGGTTTGTCTCTGTATTTTTTATTCTATACCATTGGTCTACATGTCTATTTTGGTGCCAATACTATGCATTTTTGTTATTTAACTTTGTAGTATAATCTGAGGTCTGGTATTGTGATGCCTCCTGCTTCACTCTTCTTGCTAAGGATTGTTTTGACTATTCTGAGTCTCTTATTTTCCAAATCAATTTCATGATTGCTCTTCTATTTCTATAAGGAATGACTTTGGGATTTTAATTGGAATTGCATTGAATCTGTATAGTGCTTTGGGGAGTATGGCCATTTTGACAGTATTGATTCTGGCTATCCAAGAGCATGGATATTTTTCCATCTTCTAAGATCTTCTTCAATTTGTTTCTTTAGTGCCTTGTAGTTTTCATTGTAGGGTTCTTTCACCTCTTTTGTTAAATTGAGTCCCAAGTATTTTATTTTTGAGGCTATTGTGAATGGAGTAATTTTCTTAATTTCTCTTTCAGACAATTCATTATTGATGTATAGAAATGCATTTGATTTATGGGTATTGATTATATATCCTACTACTTTGATGAATTCATTTATTAATTCTAGAAGTTTTCTGATGGAATTTTTTGGATCCTCTCAGTATAGAATCATGTCATCAGCAAATAATGATAGTTTGAGTTCTCTTATTTCTATTCATATCCCTTTAATTTCCTTTGTCTTTCTAATTGCTCTTGCTAGAGTTTCAAGGACGATGTTGAATAGCAGTGGTGAAAGAGGGCATCCCTGTCTTGTTCCCATTTTTAGAAGGAATGCTTCCAATTTTTCTCCATTAGGGTGATGTTAGCCTTGGGTTTATTATAGATAGCTTTTACAATGTTGAGGTATGTTCCTACTCTCTCTAGTTTTTCCAGTGTCTTAAATATGAAATGGCGCTGTATTTTGTCAAATATTTTCTCTGCATCAATTGATATGATCATATGATTCTTATCTTTCAGTCTATTGATGTGATGATTTATGTTTATTAATTTCCATATGTTGAACCAAACTTGCGTCCCTGGAATGAACCCCACTTGATCATGGTGCACTATTTTTTTAATATGTTTTTATATGTGATTTGCCAAAATTTTATTGAGAATTTTTGCATCTATATTCATCAGGAATATTGGTCTGAAATTATCTTTCTTTGCTTTGTCTCTGTCTCATTTTGGTATCAGGGTGATACTAGCCTCATAGAATGAGTTTTGACAGGTTTCCTTCTTTTCTATTTCATGGAATAATTTGAGGAGTATTGGAGTTAGTTATTCTTTCTAGATCTTTTAGAACTTGGCTGAGAATTTGTCTGACCCCTGGATTTTCTTGGTTGGTAGGCTTTTGATGGTGTCCTCTATTTCTTTGCTTGAAATTGATCTGTTTAAGTTGTATATGTCCTCTTGGTTCAGTTTGGGTAAGTCTCATGCCTGTAGAAATTTGTTGGTTTCTTTGGGGTTTTATATTCTACTGGAGTGTAAATTTTCAAAATAGTTTCTAATTGTTCTCTGTATTTCAGTACTGTGTGTTGTGGTATTTCCTTTTTCACCACAAATTTTATTAATTTGGGTTCTCTTTCTCCTTCTTTTCATTATGTTGGCTAAGGGTTTGTCAATTTTATTTATTTTTTCAAAGAACCAGCTTTTTGTTTTGTATTTTTTTGAATTATTTCTTTTGTTTCAATTGCATTGATTTTAGTCCTGATTTTGATTATTTCCTGTCTTCTACTTCTTTTGGTGTTGGTTTCTTCCTCTTTTTCTAGGGCATTGAGATATAGTGTCAGGTCATTCATTTGTTGATTTTTTCTTCTTTTAATGATTGAGCTTAATGCAATGAACTTTCCTCTTAGCACTGCCTTCATAGTGTCCCAGAGATTTTGATATGCTGTATCAGCATTCTCATTTACCTCTCAGAATTTTTTTATCTCCTCCCTAGTGTCTTCTGGTATCCATGCATTATCAATAGCATATCATTTAATGTCCAGATGTTGGAGTATTTCTATATTTATTTTATCATTGATTTCTAATTTCATTCCATTATGGTCAGAATGCAGGGTAATATATATATTTTTTTTGTATTTGCTAACTCTTGTTTCATGGCATAACATGATCTATTTTGGAGAAGGATTCATGTGCTGCTGAGAAAAAGTGTATTCACTTGATGAATGGAATATTCTATATATGTCTGTTAAGTCTAAATTATTGATTGTTTCATTGAGTTCAATTGTTTCTTTGTTTAGTTTTTGTTTGGAAGATCTATCCAGTGGTGAGAGAGGTACATTTAAGTCACCAAGTATTATCGTGTTGTGGTCTTTTGAATTCTTGTAATTATGAAGGATTTAGATATTTATGATTGTTATGTATTGTTGATGTGTGATTCTCTTAAGAAGTATGAAATGTTTTTCTTTATCCCTTTTCACTAACTTTGGTTTGAAGTCTACTTTATTGTATATGAGGATGGAAACCACTGCTTGTTTATGCAGTCCATGTGAATGATACATATTTCCCCACCCTTTCACCTTCAGTCCATGGATGTCTCTTCCTGTGAGATGAGTCTATTGAAAGCAGCATATTTTGGGGTCTTTTTTTAATCCAATCTGTCAGTCCGTGTTTTTTAATTGATGAGTTTAGACCATTCACATTCAGAGTTATCACTGAATATGATTTATAACCCCTCTCATTTGGGTTTATTTTTGGTTTTTACTTTGACTTGGTTTCTCTTTTGATTGACCTTTCTGTCACTGTAGTTCCTCCCTTTGCAGATTTTCATTGTAGGTTATCATTTCCTCCTCATGGAATATTTTGCTGAGAATGCTGTGTTGTGCAGGTTTTCTTGCTGTAAATTCATTTAATTTTTGTGTATCATGGAAGGTTTTTATTTTGTTGTCAAATGTGAAGCTGAATTTTGCTGGATTTTTGGTTGGCATCCATTTTCTTTCAGAGCTTGTTATATCTTGTTCCAGGATCTCCTGGCTTTTAGGGTCTGGGTTGAAAAATCTGCTGAGTTCTACATTGGTCTCCCCCTGTATGTAATGTGATTTGTCTATCATAGGCTTTAAAATTTTATCCTTATTCTGTATGCTAGGTATTCTCATTATAATTTGCCTTAGTGTGAATTCTCTCTATAAGAGTCATCCAATTCATTCTTCATGTTTGGGAAATTTCATGATATTATTTCACTGAAGAGATTGTGCATTCCTTTGGTTTGAAACTCTGTGCCTTCCTCTATCCTGATAAATCTTAAATTTGGTCTTTTGATGGTATCTCATAATTCTTGGATGTTCTGTTCATGGTTTATTATCATCTTCACTGTCCTGTCAACTTTATTTTCAAAATTGTATATTTTGTCTTCATTATCTAAGTTTCTGTCTTCCAAGTGATTTAGTCTATTGGTGATGCTTTCTATTGAGTTTTTTATTTGGTTTATTGTTTCCTTCATTTGAAGAACTTCTGATTCTTTTTTTTACAATCTTATCTCTCACTTGAAGTAATATTTTGCTACTTGTATTTGCTCCTTGTCTATGTTGATGTGATTAATAGTTGCCTTTATTTGCTCTCTTATCTCTTTGTTGGAGTGATCAATTTTTGCCTATTTGCTCACTTAAGTTTATTCTTTAATTTACAGATTATTTTAATTACGTACATTCTGAACTCTGTCTCTGACATTTTATCCACTGTGCTGTCAATGGATTCTATTATTGTAGTATTCTGGTTTGTTTGGGGCATTTTCTTCCCTTGGTTTCTCATATTGATTATGTGTCTTCTTTTCTTGCAGTGTAGATCTGAGGTATTGCAGTTTCTACCCTATATTATTGTACTTACCCTGCAGATTACCTGTACTTCACCTTGGTGTTTGCTTGCAGTCTCCAGCAGGTGTCTCAGATGGGACACTACTGCAAAATGGCTTTGGACTGACTGTTCAGAGATGCAATGCTGTGGTATGCTGTGCTGTGGTTGGCAGCTGCCTCCAAGGTATGTCTGTTGTCCCACGGTGGAAGCAACTATGTGATGAGGTCTACGGGGATGTATGAAGTGTCCAAAGATGGATTTGGGAAGAGAACAATCGCATGGACCTCCACTCTGTGCAAGGGTCATCTTGGGTCTGGGCTCACACACAGGTTCACGAGGTGGTCCTGAGTCTGAGTCTGGGCTCCTACAGGTAGATAGGGACCGTCCTGGGTCTGACTTGTCCAGGTCTCCCACAGGTGTCCTCAGAGGCAGTCCTGAGCCTGACCTAGGCCAGGACTCCTGCAGGGGTCTTTTTTGTACTTTTGACTACAGAAATGTAAGATGGTAAAATTGTTTTTTCTTAAGTCACTAAGTTTTGAGTCATGTTTTACAGCATAAATTATAAAGTAAATCAATTAAATTCAGAATATTTATGATTTTTATTTTGTTTTAAACCTGGCAAATGTCTATTCCTCATGATTCTCCTTTTTCCATTTATAACTTGTTAAAAACTCAAGATTACTCTGAATAGCAATGGCTGCTTCTCATTCTTTATTTTACAAGTACTATCTCCTACCTGGCAGTCATGACCTAGGATTCTATTTCAAGGTGGGAATATCAGAGGTAGTTGATCTTTTCTAGTGATTCCATGGTCATCACAGCAAATCTCTTTTGATACCAATCTTCACATGGCTGTTTGACATGGACTAAATCAGCAATATTAAGGTAAGAGTTACCTGAGTAAGAGTATTATGTGAGGTAGACTCAAGCCAAACATTGGTCTATAAATATTTGCATATGTTTATTTAATATGAGAAATCAGTAAGAAGGAGATTTCTTGAAAAGGGAACAATAAATAGAAAAACTGCCATAGCTAAATGTAAAATAAAATGCATAAAAATGAGAGTTATTATTGGATATAAGTTTGAAAAGACAAATCAGAGAAAAATAAAAGAAGTAAATTACAATTCACTCCTATTTTGTTTTTGAAAATCAAATTCCTAAATTGCTTTTTGAAGTACAATAAGTTTTCAAAAGCAAAATATTTTTGCTAAAGCCAAGTGTTTGGTCCATTTTGTTTTGCCAAGAAGAGAAAAAAATATTTCAAATTGTTGCTTCCACTAATTTTACTACTGGTGACTGTTGTGGACAAAATTGTAGACTCCCCCCCTCAGATTTATATGTTGAGGTTTTAATCTCCTATGTGACTATATTTGGAGATAGGGCCCAAAAGGAGGAATTAAGATTAAATGAAATCACAGGGAAATGCTCCAGTCTTATGATAAGACCATGTGAGAACATGCTGAGAAGGTGGACAATGCCAAGCCAGTGTCCTCAGCAGACATTGAACCTTGCTTGACTTTGATCTGCGACGTCACATTTCTAGGACTGTGAGAAATATATTTCTGCTGCTTGAGACACCCAGCTGATGGCATTGGGTTATGGAAGCCTTAGAACACTATAGCAGTAATGATTACTCCATAAATACACAAAAACTCCTCAAGCATACTAAAATAATGATGGCAGCTTAAAAATACACTTAATTGAATATACCAGCTTTCTCTGTGTATCATGTATTAATATTTTATTCTCCAAAGTATCTTTTTTTCTAGACAAAAAACCTCTAAAATATTATTCCTGAAAATTTGTACTCCTAACTCTAGTGTTGAGTATTATTTCACACAATTTCTGTAATAGTAAATGATATGGCTTTTGACTTAAGAGGAATGTGTTATAGAAAAGAATATCAGGGGATTATGAACCTGGAGCTCTAGTTTCAAGCCCCAGATATGTCATTATCAATTGTGAGAGCTTTGAAAAACTTTTAAAATTCTACTTTTAAGTATATATATGCTTGTTTAAAATCAATAGGTTGGCTTTGATATATCAGATCTTTTCCAAATCTAAAATTATATAATTATGCATGTTTCCTTGAACATTTCTAATTAGAAAATCTTCATATTTTTGCCAATCTAACATTCTGTTCTATTTTTTCAGCTTCCACAGTCAAGTTTCAGTTATATTTTAACTACATATAGATATTTCACAGCATATGGCAATCCAACAGCTGAATGTCACTATTAAGTAATGTTTAAATCAGAGAATGGATTTAATATATGCTTTCTATAAAATAAAATGAAAAATTATTGTATGCCTTTGATCCCGGTTTAATTTCTAACCTAAGAATATGAATTGCTTATAAGGACTCTGGTTCCTGATTAGAGATTTCTTTGTTATCTTTTAGGTCCAACCATAGACAATCAGTAATCCTGTAAGACCAAGAGGAAGGCTGACCTTGGTACACCTGACTCAGTGTAAGGACAGTGCACTGAAATCTCTGAAAGGAGTGAAGTCAAGGATTAAGGCCCTTCTTCCAGGTCCTGATCTTTGTACATTTGCATACCTACCCTACCAAATTTCATCCCCAGGTCTCTTTCTTTTAGCTCTTGGCAGAGCTCTCTGTCAGTCTTCTATGCGGTGGATAGCAGAAAGTAGGAATGGAAAATCTTCATGATACTTTGCCCTTCTTTCAGTTTTTCACTTCTCCCTCTCTACCCCTTCCTCACCTCCTCACCTTGCCTTGGTCCACAGAACTGCTTGAGGCCTAGTATTCAAGGTTCCTTCAGCAATTAAGATGATTCCTCTGTGTTAATCCGCATGACTCTGCTGCACTGATGTGCCTTTCCATGTGGGGAATCGATCAAAGATACAGTACTTTTTCCAGCTTTAAAACTTGCTTATGCCATCTCAATAAATGAGTAAGTGATTTAAGACTCTTTTTATTTATTTTTGTTTATTTATTTATTTAAATTCAGCTATTTTGACACCTGGCATCTCAGTACTCTGTCTTCTCTTCTTTTTCTGTCTATCTGTCTCTCTCTCTCTCTCTCTCTCTCTCTCTCTCTCTCTCCCCCTCCCTCTCTCCAGCTCAATTGAGTTCTTGATAACCTAGCAAGATGGGATGTCTCTATGGTATATTCAACCTGAATTTCCTAGGCAAATATGTGTAGGAAAACTTTAATTATGTTTTGACAGATCTCTTGCTATTATGTTTTGTCTTATTTGGTCAGATCGCACATATTCTAATTAATATTTAAAATGAGAACACTATTGATGTAGTGAGAATGGGACTGAAGTAAGATCAAAGCCTCTTCTTTAATGTGCACCAATGACATGAAACATGTATACATTCAAGAGGAAGAAAGGTATTGGGAACATAAACAATAAATCTGTAATGATTGAAAACCAGTGAAGGAAACAGATGTTTCAAGTAATGATGTGATTTCACATATTTTCTTAGGATATTAGTTACCAAAATTTGAACTCATGTAATAAACTACAAAACACATACCACAAACCTTCCTCTGCCATCCTGATTACATGGTCATTTTCTCCACTGAAACATTTCCAGGGAATTCACTCCCTCATAAGATTGTCAGTGCTGAACACTTTCCTTGTATTCAAATCATACTTGACTTTGCATAACATCAAACTTTGAAATTCTGTTTTATAGTTATGATATATGAAAAGTAAATCTGTATATTATCATTAAGGAATACTTGATGTGACTTTATGTGTTCTACAGGTTAAAAATATCTAGGATCAGCAATACTTTGAGGATATGAACTAACACCATAGATTTAATCATATAGCTAATATTATGGGCCCATATTAATACAAACTATGAAACACGGAAACTGGGATTTTACACTTAATTGTAGAATTGTAGAACAACAATATGAAACAATATGATGACTATTGTAGAAATCATTCATTAGAAGAAACATATTTAGCACTGTTTTTAATCTGTAATATGTATTATGTTAGATTGCAACTTTTCTGATGAAATATATAAATAAACATTAGAATTCCTTGATCTATATCCTTGGCCATAGTAGAGCTAATTTTCTTTTATGCTTCAGTAAGAAATAGTTTTCCTTAAAAAATTGTAGAATGTTTGAATTATACAAAGTATAGGTTTTGCAAAAGACAAGAAAAAATATGAATGACTAATCTTCATGAAAAACTGTTGCACCATTGTTAATTCAAAAATGCAAATTAAATTCAGAATGATACATTTGTACCAATCAAAAATAAATAAAATTCTTCTACATCAAACTGACAGGGAAATGTTTGTTTGGAAAATCACAATATTATATAGTCTTAAATAAGTTAAACTCTGTTTTTGGAAAAGAATCAGCTTTAATCATTGAAATATGAGGAGATATGACCTCTGTATATAAGACGGAGCATTTACACTTGTAAGTTTACACCCTAGAGAAGGGCTTGACTATTCCTACTAATAAACCTGAAGATAATCCCCAAATCTAAGCAAAATAACACAAAAATAAATTAAACATAACTCACACAATGGAATTACTTGAAAAACTGAAACTAAATACAACTCAGCTTCACTTGTCAACATGGTGCATCTTCTATGATATACTTGATTGACATATTAATTGTTCTTAAATTTGGAACATATTAACTACATAGCAGTTTTTTATGTATAACTAACTAATAAAAGCACATAGCAACTCTTCAAAAAATACTAAAGCCTTATCATGAAATAATTTATCAGAATTTTTATGGTGGGAGGAAGATACCACTATTTTTTAAAAAAATTAAGTAGATAATTAGAATGTAAAGATCTTCATTGAAAACACTTAAAATAGTGAAACTTCCTTAGTCACTATAGGCTTCCTAGATTAAACATGAAAGTAATCTCGCGTTACCCAAATTGTGTATGTGTACATATATGTATACAGACAGATATATCACATTTATATATCCACAGATAGATGCACACACACACATACACATACACACACATATTTCACATTGTTAGAAGTCTATTTTTTTTTATTTTTATTTTTTATTTAAATGCATTTCAAGTCATAGTACATAAACAGAGCTCAGTTTTTCCATTTCTCTGGTTGCAAATCATAAAGAGTCACACTATTTGTGTCTTCATACATGCACCAGGGGTAGTAATGACCCATTCGATCAATCATCATTACTATTCCCGTTTCCCTTTCCTTCCTCCCCCCTCCC
>CM053410.1:67976681-68002820 GCA_028644305.1 Xerus rutilus
ATGGTGGTTCCATTCCAAGTTTTTTAAGGAATCTCCATACTGCTTTCCAGATTGGTTGCACCAATTTGCAATCCCACCAGCAGTGTTTGAGTGTACCTTTTTCACCACATCCTCGCCAGCACTTATTGTTGCTGGTGTTTTGGATAGCTGCCATTCTGACTGGAGTGAGATGATATCTGAGTGTAGTTTTGATTTGCATCTATTTTTAATGAAACATGTTCAAATGGTTTTAAATTTACTGAAAATGGATAAAGATGATCCAGACAATTACATATATCATGGCCTTATTGTTCCTTGTTGTTAACATTGTCCATTACTATGCTATATTTGTCACAACTAATGAGTCAATTTGATACTGTGTTAACTGCTAAACTCCATACTTTATTTAGAGTTAACCATTTTTTCCCTAATGTTCACTTGCTGTCCCAGAAGTCTATCAAGAATATCTAGAATATCACATTCCATTACACATTACATATTCTATTTTCTCAGGTTTCTCTAAATTATATCATTAGATGCTCAGATTTTTTTTTTCTTTTTTTGTTCTTAAGTGTGGAAAGAGAATTTGTAGAATGTTCCTCAGTGAGGACTGGTCTGATGTTTTCATAAGGTTTAGGCTGAGTGTTTTGTTTTGGGAGGGAAAGCCCAAAGATGAAGTGACATTCAATACAACGTAGCAGGAATATATACTGTTGTTTTAAATACTCACTGATAATGTGAACCTTGATCCTTTGGCTGAAGTAGTATTTGTCAGTTTTCTCCTCTATAAAGTTTCTCATTTATTTCCCTACCCATGCCTTACTCTAAAAGGAGAGTATTGTGCACAAGCCAGTTTATTCACTCAGGGGACATGCCCCTCCTTCATGAGCAAAGACTATAGACAAAAAAGAAGAAAAAAATTGAAATTTGTGTGGGAGATTTGTCTATTTTCAACATCTCAACTGGTATCTCTCTCTAGTTTCCGGGGAGCTGCATTTGAACCTAGGGCTGTCTGAACCAATAAATTCTGTGGTATCACAGAATTCTCTCTGAGCAGGACATATACCGAGGCAATGGAGTGGTCTCAGATTAGTGAGAAGAAATCAAGAATTCCCCAAGGGGCACACCTCCATTTAGAAATGGCTCACACACACCCCAAATTCATTCACAGCTGCCAACAGACGATGCTTCAAAATTATCTAATATATTTCCCGACACACTCTTGGATCAACAAGTTTCTTTTTTAGGGGACTAATTAAATTATAATACTTTATTCCAATAGAGTATTATGCATAAATGTGTTCACAATAATATATAAACAATAAAAATTATACCCTTTTTACTGGCATCTACAAAGAAGTATCTGAAAATTATCCTTCATGCATATACCTATATTATGGAAGGAAGGTCAGGAAATGGGGAAGTTTTGCTTAAGTTCTCTCCCTTGTTGGTCTTTGCAATGTGATTTCCTTTTATTAGAGACTGATACATATCCTATGCTAGGTGTATCCATTGCTACTGGGGTACCCTTGACTCTAGGCCCTCTCAGGTGGCAAAGGAAATACATATGTGTGTTTACTAACTCATGCATATAAATATATCTACTTATATTTAAATATGTAGCCATCGGCATCCATATTAAGGTAAATATGAGTTCATACTGATGCCTCAAATTCTAACCAATTGCACCATGATTCATTCTTGCCTTCTCCCCATGACCCTAACCATCCACTATCTATTACTTCATTATTAACTTTCAACATACAAGTTCTTCAGTTTTTACCATGATGATCATGGTAAGTATTATTAAAGTAATGTGTAGTAAAATCTGAAATGAGTTAGTGAAGCAGATTATTGTTTTAATCAGAATCCTAGAACTTAATTTTTCCCTTTGAATTTTAAGTTCAATTCCATTAGTATATCTTTATATATGAAGAGTTTTGAAAATGTTGCTCCATATGACTGGCTTGTTTGCTCTAAGAATGGATTCTATCTGTTCTAGAACTCATTAAATACAAAATGTAACCAAATTCTAACACAGATTTTGAGTTGCAGGCATTTATTTTTTACTGATACCATTGCCCCTTAAATTTTATATTATGCTTATTTTTAAAAATCTGAACAAATCATCTTAGGATATATTAGGAATATAAGAAATATCAATTCATTGCTTTTTTTGTTTTTCTCACTCGGGGTCATGTTTTCTTACCACTTGTCTTTTGTGGCAAATTGGGATTAAAAAAGTGGAAGTATTCAAACTTTAAATGACAATTTTATAATGCATCAAATAACCACTGGAAACAAGTTGTCTAATTTTCCCATTCTAAGTCTTTCATAAACTTTGGTGCAATGGCTGAACTCCTGTGTCTGGACAACCTAGGTCACTTGTTAACAAATGTGAGCTCCTGGGCTCCACACAGCTTACTTACAAGCTAACCTTGCAGTTACTTCAAGGTAGAAGCTACAGATAAGATTTAACAAGCCCCCTGGATGATTCTGAGGCCCAATTACTGCCATTGCTTTATGTGTTCTGCCTGGAATTGGGTAGAGATCCGATACCCAATTAATAATAGAGGTTTCGTTTCTCATAATTGGCTACCCTTCATCATGAGGCACTGTAAGAAATAACTGTTTCTAATTTGCTTTCATGATCTTTGTTGAAGATATTAATTAATATCTAGTAAATTATTGAGTGTTCAAAAATAGGAAACATTATTTTAGCTAAAATTAAAATCAAAACAAGTTGATGTGAAATAGTAATGAATTTGGCCATTGATACTTTCTGGCACAGTTAAGGGGAGAAAAGAAAAGAAACACGTATTGAAAAATTAAAACAAGTTACTTTAAAAGCATTAGTGAGATGTCTGCTAGAGGAAGCTTTTAACTTACTTATGAAATTGAACTAAGCATCATCATGAGAAATTACCTTGCAAAAATGTGCTAAACCAAAGAATCAACATTAAATTTCCATTTTCTAAGTTTAAAAAATAAACTCTCTAAAAAGTAACCATAAAAAAATTTTTCTTCTTTTTTACTTTTTCACAATTAATTGGAAAATATTTTATTTATTAATAAATTATTAATCCCTTCTAAGTAATTAATGTCTGACATTTGGCAATTTAAATATGTTCTTACATTTCCTGCCCCTTTTGGCTAGTATTGTCCAATCTAATGGCTGCAAAATCTTCAAGGTGCAGCTTATCATATTTTAAGGACCAAAACCAGTTCATAAAATTTCTTTGGAAAATAAATATCACATCTCTCTGGAGTTTCATCCATGTAATAATGCCAAAAGGCAGGAGAAATGAGGCAGCATAGATAAATAATCCCTTCATTTGCTGGTATAGTTCACTGCCACTCCAGCTGGTATAAACAAGTGTGGGTACTGCTTTCAAGCTTGGAAGCTCAAGGCAGCTCCTTGAATCCATAAATCAAACACTCGTCTATATTATCTCTCTTACTTTCATTTACACAAACTCCTTGCAAACATATATAATTTCCTCCTCTCTCTTTATAATATCAAGACCACCTAATGTTTCCTCGAATATTTTTGCTTTTCCATATGTTTTACTAAGATAAGTTTTATGGCTAACTGACAAGTTTCCCATTTCTAATGATTCTTTCATTCAAGAAAACAAACAACAAAAACTATTTCCAGATATATGGGACCATATAACATACTTTTCTTTGTACAAAGTCTTTTTTCCAACAGTTTATTTCATACATATACCTAAACCCAAACATTTTTCTTCTCATCAAAAATAATCCATACCATGGCATTATTATGTAAACATCATTATTAAATTATTAGTATTATTAACTACAGATACTGAATATTAGATTTACACTCTTCAATTTTTAATGGTGCTGTTGTTCACACACACACACAAACACACAGTACATGCTCTTTTTTCTTTCCTTCAAAAATACTGTTGAGGACAATTATGTTTGATGAAAAAACAATGAAAAAATGTTTAGTGTCTTTATACAGCAACAGAATAGCAGATTGTAAATGAAAATATTGTAACATATCCCAAATTGTGTTTTATGCAAAACTACTGTTCAGAAAATCTTAGTAGATTTACAAAGATATAAAAACCAAATGTTATAAAACTGTTTATGAAACAAGTATTTAAAAATAAGGTTTTGAATGCAGAATTTTTCTACATCTTTCACGTTTACAAAAATTGTGAACTCCAAGAAAGATGTAGAATATGTTGCACCCAAAACTTATTATGAAATAAGAATATACTCTCAGCTCATAATTTTGCTCAAAAAATCCTTCTTCATATTGTAGTTTTTACATGAAATATAGTATAGAGAATTCTGTTCTATTACCACTGTTGTATTACATATTTTGCATTTATTTTCTGATACTTGTTTTATTTCCCAGAATGAAAGAGATTTGCATTCATAATCCAATGATATGTATTGGCAATATTCATAGTACAAGTGGTATGCCTTATTTATACACATTTATTTTTATTTAATAACAAACTATATTATCTTATATAATTTTGATTTTATATCATTTAGAAAGGTTTTTTATCTCTTATAAATTTAGTACATAAAAATGCAAAGTAATAAGGAAATAAGTAAACCTATTAAATATGGGCAAAGTATTTGAAAATAATTTTCTCAAAAAAGGCATACAAATGGCCAAGAGATTCTTAAAAAGTTTTTATCTCCAATCTTTAGAGAAATGCAAATTTATACCATAATAAGATGTCGCCTCATAGCTTTTACTTCAGGTATTATTATCAAAACAATAAAAGACAACTAGTGTTTGTGAGAATGTGTTGAAAATTGAAAATTAAAATGTTATTCACAATCACCAAGTCATGGAAATTATATGATTTTAAAAGTTTTCAGCACAAAGTAATGGTAGATATATGAGGTGATGAATATGCTACCTAAGCCAATTTGATCATTTTACAAATTATACAGGCAATAAAACATCACATTATATTCCCCAAATATACACACGTATTATTTGACAATTAAAATAAAATAAAATTTAAAGTAAAAATACAAGTGTGGTCCATGATAGCAGAGATTGTTGTCTTCTTCACTTCTGCATTCCAAGTATCCATAATACTATTTTCAATATAATGAGAATTCAATAAATAATTCTTAAGGACAGGAAAACATAAGTAAATGCAATCATGTTTATAATTGTATTAACTGGATTTGGACTAATTCTACAATTAATATTCAGAAATTGTCAAATTGTATAAGGACTAAGTACATGCTTATTAGCATGAGATATACTTATAAAGGTAAAACAGAAAGCAAAGGAATGAAAATAGGTCATCAAACAGTAAATATGTGAAATAAAAAGAAACATGTTAACAAATTTTCTCATTCATTACAAATCTGTGTGTATTTATAAGCAGATGTGTCTGAGAATGTGTATGTGCACATGTTTATTCTACAGCACATGCTTATTCTACCCTTCCTTCTAATGTTAGGAGTTTAAATGATTTTTTCCTTATATTAGTGAAATGGAGTACTGTTTTATTTTACTTTGGTATGTAATCTTTTGAAGTCCATGGGTGTGTTCTATTGTGCATGAGTGTGTGTTTGTGTGTGTGTGTCTTTTAGATTGTGAAGCAAAAATGATGATTTTTTGAAATGCATGAAAATTTTAATCACATTACTTTGTGTTCTCATGTAAGCCAAAGGTTCCATTTCTCCAAGCAGCGAGGATTGAATAGTGAATTAACTTTCTTCAAATTAATGTAGCACTCCTTGTCCTTTAATGATAATGATCCTGAATAAGATCTTACATTGCACTTATTAGTTTTTTGTTTTGCCCTTGTATAATACACTAAAACATGTTCATCAGGGTTCACCACAAAAATGTACCTAAAGGAGTAGGTAGATGATGGATGGATGGATGGATGGAGGGAGGGAGGGAGGGAGTGAGGAAGGGATGGATAGATAGGTAAAAACATTTACTAGAAGAGATTGGCTTGATGTTTAAAGTAGCTGAGAATTTGAAGATCTACAATCATCTAAACTGGAGACTCATGGGGGCCAAGACTGCATTTCCATTCTGAAGGCTGGTAGGCTCAATATCTAGGATGAGCTATTTCAGTTTGACTCCAAATACAGGCAATGGCCAATGCTCTGTTTTGAAGACATTTAGGCAGAAACAATTCAGTTTTCAACCATCTTTTCATTTTATTCAGGCTTTCAAAGGATTGGATGAGACCTACTCATACTGGGAAAGACAATCGTTTCATGCCGTCTTTGATTCAAATGGTTATCACATTCAGAAACTCCTTGACAATCATGCCAATAGTAATGATTAAACAAATATTTGTTCATCCTATGGCACCATCAAGTAGACGCAAAAAATTAACCACAACATGAGATGATAGACATATACTATTATAGCATCTGTAATTTTTAATTTTTAGTAGACAAATGTGGAAAAATTTTGTATGCTTCATTCTTACCCTGATAGTACAATGAATAAATTTGTGATTTTTTTCTTCCTTTACTCAGCTGGTGTCTTTGAGTGTGTGCATTCTAGTTGAACTCTTTGTTAGATGAACAGAATAACTTTTAGACAGGCTTAAGTATAAACAATAAAGTAACTCCTGGGGTGACCTTGTGATCTGTGGAACCTGCTCTTTACCAGAGAAAAAACCTGCTCTTTTCCTCTCGTTTCAAGGGCATCATTATTTCAAGGTCTACCTTTATTTGGTCTTGCCCTTAATGTACTTTCTTTCCTTAATATCTTCCTTGTACTTACATAATCTTTTCTTTTTTTGCATCAAACTACATCTTTTGTTAATCTTTGCATAACACACACCAAGGCAGGCAGGCATCCTCCTTTAAATGCAGCTTAAGTCACAGCTTTCACTCAGACAAGAAGTGGTGAAAAGAGCATGAACTTTAGAAGTAGACAGGTCTAGGCGCCATCGCCTGCTTTCTAATTACTGTGGTGTGTATGATCTTTACAAAAGGAGTTAACTTTTTCAAACTTCAGTTTTCTCATTTGTAAGATGAAGACCAAAACCAAACGAAAACAAAACAAAAACAAACCTCATACCTTTATCATTAATATTAAAGAAATAATTGTACATTGTTGGATGTGGACAATTTTATAATTGTATATTTTGTGAGCAATTGCTGAGTATAATTTACTCAGATATTTGTAGTTATTGTTTTTGCAAAAGAGTTCAATTGATTAAACCTGTGTTTTCTAAACTACGTCAGCATATAGTTTAAAAAAAAATCTGGAACCAGACCCAAACCAGACCACTTGTTGAAACCTAGTTCTTTAGTTGTCAACATTTATAAACCTTGAGTTGAGGAAAGTGAGTTAATTTCCTGCCTGTATTTTCTAATTCTAATTTTAGAATTAATGTTAGTATCCATTTTATGAAGTTGTTTTGAGGTTTAGATAGCTAACTGTGTTTCAACTTTTTTGATACATTTTTTTCTATATACTGAAGTTGATTGGCAAAGTTTTATATATATTCAATGGTTTAACCACAAGCACACATTAAAGAAGTGTAGTGATTGCTACAGAATTCACACACTCGTCAGTTCCCATGAAAAGAAATTAATCAGATGAATACATGGTTTCACTGAATTGTTACTTTGATTTGAAATCTACACTTTTACTTTTAGAATAAAATTTCGATGCACATATTGATAATGTTTTAATAATTCCAAACTATTTTTATTTTTTTATTCATATAAATTGTACTTTCTATTTCTAAATTTTGAGTAAGAAAATTGAACACATTTCCAAGTATGGTTTGATATTAATAACTATAAAATTTTCTAAAAACATATTCAGCATCCTATTAAGTGCATTTATCTATACTATTTAAACCACTGTAATTTAATTCATGTCTCTCCTGAATGTGACTCTTTGCATGAAAGGAAATTAATCAGATGAATAAATTTAATTGTGCAAAATGCTATTTTATGCCTTCCATCTCAATAGAATTAAAACTACAATTGTGTAGTTATTTGGAAAGTCTTATGCTGACATTCAAACACAACTTACTTTTCTAACTATATATATTTATTATTGTTTTATTTCAATCATCAAAGATCCCTAAGTTATTTAAGTTCCTTCTCTCAGAAGTAGGTACACTTCTCAGATAAAGGTAGGCACACTTCTATGATAGCCCATAATAACAATCCTAGTAGTGACAAACTATAATTTTGTCCCCATAAGATAGGGCTGGAACCATTAGATTATAGTAAAGTAGATACGTCACTTCCAGGATTAGTGTACAAAGGTTTGTGGTTTCTGTCTTGCAGGCAGACTTTGTATTGCTTTCTTAGCTTACAGCTTTTAAGTACACTTTTTACTTTAAGAGATCATGATATAAGAAACAGAGTGAAGAATATAGGCCTTTGATTCCTTCACCCCACAAAGAACTGAATCATGCAAACGAGTAGTATAAGTGCAGAAGAGGACTTTCCTCAGTTGAGCAGTTGGAGGAGACTGCGGACCCTGGGCTGACCTCAGAGTGTGGCCTAGTGAAAGGATGCACCATAGAGCTAAGCCAGACTCAGAGTCCAGATCCACAAAAGCTATGAGGTAATAAACGTGTTATTTTATGCCATTAAATCTTGAGTAATTTGTAACACAACACTAGTTAACAATGCACTGTGAAAAGTAAGAATAATAACATTTCTCAGTGCTGTAAGTCAAATCCTTTCTTCACTACAGAATGGCAAATTGTGATTTCATCTCTAAAATTTCAAGTCCAATAAAAACATCATTATTGATTATAAAATATATGTGAAAGAAAATAAAGAACTTTCTATAGATTATTAAGTTATGTATAAGAAATAAAAAGAACAGATCATATTTACACTTGGGGAAGTATTTTTTCAAACAGTGGTCTGATTAGATTTCTTAAAATAGTCAAAGAAAATTTTTGCCTAAAACACATGGTAATTACTCCATTGTTTTACATTTAGGAAGCACAACAATTATCTTATAGCAAGAACTTTCCCAGTCACACCTGTCAAATATAGTCACATAATTGAAACAATGAATGAATTATATTAAGCATAATAAGAAGTCATGACCTAGTCACCCAATTTGGAGAGAAGAACAAGAGCATTACTTGGAAGTTTTCTGAATGCATCTTTTGGTTGTACCTTTCTGTCTCTTTCAAGGAGGTATTTACTGCCTTATATTATAAGCTTATTTTATTCTGAAAAGTTTGCTGCTTATGCCTATACTTTTAAAATATCATGTTTTCTTTGAAAATATGCATAAAATAACAAAATGTCAGTTTATGTGACTGGCTCAGATCAATTGATTATAAGGAAAATTAAGAAAATATAGTTTTTTATATTATCAGTAAAATAACTACCTAATTATATAATTATCATCAAAATTTTAGCACACAGATAATTTAATCATCCAAGTTTTAAAGAGAAAAGAGCTGCTTACTCTTTTTTATTATACTGCATTTCCAACATAAGTATCAAGTACCATGACTACAGTATTGCATGTGTGGGAACAACTAGATAATTCTCAGGAAATATTTATTAAACCTTTTATTTGTGACAAAAGTTCAAAAGAAAAGGTTTGCATTATTTAGAATATATCATATTGTACTTTTGAACTGTTGTATTAGGAAATATAGTGCTGATATTAGTGTACCATGAAGAAATTGATACAACCTGTATCAATTAGGTCATATAGGGATAAAATTGGACAGATTTAGTTTGAGTAAAACTTGAAAAGAATTGGTTTAGTTAGATCTGGATCATGAAATTTTTAAGATATTGCCAACATATAGCAGCATCAATTGTTTACTCAGAGTAGACTGACAGCTTGAGAGGAACAAGCTTCTCCTAGAAGCTTCACCCAACAGTAAGCTTGCTTAGCCATAAGAAAGGTTACACAGTAGGAACCAAATAGCATATATAGTCACAGCCTAGAAGAAACCTTATGATTTCCTAGGCAGAGTTTTAGTGCTATAACATGAACAGTCCTTAAAGATAATACTGAGTGCATGTTGACAACCTGAAGGAAGATTTTAATATTGGTTCATTCTGCTTTCCTGTCTTGGAAATGGCCTAGCCCCTAAATGCACCAGACTGGGCCCATTCTCTGGATCAACAACCTCTCATAAATAGTATCTACTACTTAGTAGATACTCACCATTAGATGTTCACAATAGTAAATAAGTATTTAGTTCTATAAGCAGTCTTTGCTCAAATTCTCAATTAAATCAAAGATGAAGTCTCCTAAAAATTCCTTTTATTAATATTGCCATAAAGACCAACAAAGCATCATGTCCTAGGTTGTCCTTGAAGATGGAATAGTGGCTAAGGGACTGGTTGTTCAATTTTTGGTTTAACATACACCCTGGAATTATTCTAATTTATTGTTCAAGAATAGGAGTTGATCATTTTGTTTATAACAATATTCTGAAATTTATTGAGACTACTGGTTTCTAGCTCCAGATACTAGTCATTACAATATATCCTTGGGAAGATATTTGATTTTATCTAAGGCATAGGATAAAGCATGTGATGAGAGCAAGTCAAATGGAGTTGTTAAGGAGTGTGGATTGTTCAAGCAGCTCAAAGCAAAATTGCTGCATAGCAGCACAGAACGAGGATTGGGATAGATGGTTTTAGAGATGTAGGCAGCAGTAAGATATGCAAGACTTCATAAATGAGGAGATGCAAATAATTTTCAGCTTTGAAAAGTCACTGAAAGAGCAGAAGCAGTATATTCACAAACCAGATCAGTGAAGGTGTGTCTAGGTGCTAATAAATTACTATGGAATGTGACAATGTGAAGGAACTCACAGGACAAAGTGATCTGCCAGGGAGAGAATTCATTGGATATTCCAATTGTTTAGCTCATGTGTAATAAACATGTAATCAATTTTTGAATAATTAAAATAAAATAAAATTCTTATTACAATGATGAGCATACTTATTGAATGATACTGATAAAATGATGCATAAAATGATAAAGATAACATTTAACCTTAGTGAATTAGAGGAAAATAGCAAAGAACATAGAAAAAGGGAACTGGTAAATATTGACACATGTAATGAGAGAAAGTGTGATAATTTTAGTTCCACTTGACAGTTTAGTGTCAATAGATAGTATTTAGTTTCATTAATTAAGAATAGAATACTGACAGGAAGGCCAAAGAATCTATTTAAATTGTATTATTATTACTGATTGATTGATCAATTAAATCTTCAAGTACAATGAGTAACTTGCTATCTTTTTAAAATGAAATTGAATTTTTACAAGTTAATTTAGTCAAGACACAGGACAAATTGAACCTCTTAGAATATTGAACATATCCTTATTCCTAGGAATTATTTTGGAATTATTTTGGAATTATTTTGGAATGTATTTGCAGTTTCATATCTATGGTGACTATCAATATATCATGATGTATTTTGAGCTTATTTTGCACAAATAATCCCATTTTTTGCTTATTTACATTTATCTTTATTGGTATTAAAATTTTTAATATTTAATATGTCTCCTTTATGTGTTTGAAAAATTACAGCCCCTACTTGTTATCTTTAGAATTTTACCATATCATATTAATAGAAGTTTGAGAAATTATAAAATGAATCACTAACTTTCATCCTCACAGATATCAGAGCCTCAGAATGCTCTAATTTTTCTCCTTGTTCTTAGTTTACATGCCAATGAAATAGCTTGATTTTTCTCTAAACTTTTATTACATAGATTATATTGTTCAATGTTTTTACTCAAGAGAGTTTGTGGTTTATGAAATTTAATTTTACAAATGTTCTGCCTTTATTCAATTAGATAGTAGAATTCCTTTTTCCTTCAGCTAGCAAAAACATTAAATTAGGAAAATGTTTTCTTAACTTGAATTATTTTAATTCATCAATTAATGGTGGATAAATTGAATTCAAAATTTAAGAAAGAGTCAACATAAAATAAAAGATTAATCATAACCATATGACAAATATGATTTGTACTGATTCTCAAAATAACCACTAAATCTTAAAATATTTATTCAAAACAGTGTTTTTGAGAAAATAAACATTTCATTCTACTCTTTCACAACTTTTACTTATTTTTTATTTAATGAGACATAATCCTTACTAAAAAACAGAGGTTTATGTGGTACAGTAGCCTTCCATTCTAACTGTGGACAACAGCAGAAGCATCCTTCAATGTATTTTTTGATGTACCTTCCAGAGAAAACCAATGCACAAAAAGGGAATATCTCCAGGCTTTTCTGCTCCTACGCTCCATTTTTATTCTTGGAATTCTTGTGACTTTCAAAGTCAAAGTCTTCCAAGTATAAGTCTAACCAAGAGTCTTTATATATTTAAAATATTACAACCCCTACTTAATTGTTATCCTTAGAATTTTACCGTATCATATTAACAGAGGTTTGGGAAATTATAAAATGAATCACTAACTTTCATCCCCACAGAAACCAGGGCCTCAGAATGCTGAGTATATAAAGTATATAGTGAATTGCCTCTTTACTATATACCTGAAGAAGAAAAACTGTTCAGCAAAAGAAAAATGTAGCTTAAATATACCAATACTTGAAGTATATCTTAGCTTGCCATTCCCAAGGTTGGGGTGGGAAGTTTTATATACCTAAGATCTTTCTACAGGAAAGTCTTTAAGGATTTTAGGGAGTGCTTGAGGAATAAGGCAGTATATACAGTGTCTATAAACTGAGTACTGAATGTTTTGACAGGGGTGTCGTTTTTTACGTCATATATTTCAGGAAATTGGACACCAGGGGAATATGTATCTTCTGTGGTGTTAGAAAAGAAAATGCTAACAGAGCTAAGGCTTTGACATTTTATTTTCAGCTCTGAAATGTAACCTCACAATTGTATTTTATTACATATATTATAATACTGTCATGGTAACCTAATCCATGGAAAGGATTAGGACTTTTCAAGTATTTTTAGTGCTTTAGAACAATATTTGACTTTTGTAAGAAATAAAGAGAAACTACACCCAATGCCACTATGATTTCAATTTTCTTTTATCAAATTAAATTTCTATAGAAGATAGAAAAGAGCCGGGCGTGGTGGCTGAAGCCTGTAATCCCAGCACTTAGGGAGGCTAAGACAGGAGAATCGTGAGTTCAAAGCCAGCCTCAGCAATGGGGAGGCACTAAGCAACTCAGTGAGACCCTGTCTCTACATAAAACACAAAATAGGGCTGGGGATATGGCTCAGTGGTCAAGTGCCCCTGAGTTCAACCTCCAGTACCAAAAAAAAAAAAAGAAGAAGATAGAAAAGTACTAATGTCATTTGGAACTCAAACAGGTCCGTTTTAGATTGAGGTGATAGATTAGATAGATAGACAAATATAGATAATTCATTTACTGCAATAAAATTTCACAGTTGTGCACAATCAAGAAAATTGATTATCACCAGCTTGCTAAGAGACAGTTATATAAATGTAGTCTTTAGAGGCAAGGTATTTATAATCACTACCAATTTCATTGGGGAATTACTGAAGAAAGAAAAACTGGGCAACTATTGACACAATAAGTGAACAAATATTGCTGTTCACTTTCGATAAAATAACATTTATAATAAATGATACATTAAAAGATAAAGATAACAGACAATAAATTAAAAAAAAAAACAATGATGGAATTCCTAAAACTGGGCAATAAGCAATAGATGGGAAGAATGGATATTAAGAAAAAGGACAGTTTTTACCACAGTTATTTAACATTACCGGATGGCATATAAATAGTGCAATGAGACAAGAAAAATAAATTATAAATTTACATTACGTGAACTAACATAAAAATTTCAGAAGTTATTAGAATGTAGTAAGTGTTTCCTAAAACACTTGAAGTTTTATTATATATAGATCATAAGATTTGCTATCTGGGAAACCAAGAAAATAAATAGAATACATTTTTTCATCATATGGAGTTTAGTACAGTGTCTGACTATTTAAATCAATAAATTCTTATGCAATTATATTAACATATTTGAGTAATTATTTTAAAATACCCTTTCAACCTAATAGCAATCTATTTTGAGGCACAAAGAATTCTGAAATAAATTTGGAATCTTTATTGAAAGATAAAATAAAAATAATATACTGACATGTCAGAGTTTCAGCCCTTCCAATTTAATGTGTTTGCAAGTTAATATAAATAGGTAAAGGATTTTTTGTAGCATGATGAAGTAAATCTAAATATAACAGAAATATTAGTAAGCAAAAGCAATGGATGATTCTGTTAAAGAAAAACAGTGAGGGGAAGGATTTAAAATATATATCATACTTATTTTAAACACAAATAATTAGAATACATTAATGAAAACACTAAATTGTGAGATGAATAAAATTTAAGTGGGGTCTCAAAAGTTTATTTACTAAAAAAATAGCAATTGCTAAGAGATATGAAAAAATATACTTAAAGCCAGATTCAGTGGCACAAACCTGTAATCCCAGTGGTTTGGGAGGCTGAGGCAGGAGGATTGCAAGTTCAAAGCCAGCTTTAGTAATTTAGCAAGGCACTAAGCAATTCAGTCTTAATTCAATCCCTGTCTCTAAATAAAATGTAAAAAGGTCTGAGAATGTGGCTCAGTGGTTA
Organism: Xerus rutilus; assembly: GCA_028644305.1. Lineage (NCBI taxonomy): Eukaryota > Metazoa > Chordata > Mammalia > Rodentia > Sciuridae > Xerus > Xerus rutilus. Next base: position 67,991,261 of record CM053410.1, read on the forward strand.
AGTACCATTGGTTTCTCAGCTACCTAATAAATAAAAAATTAATCAAAATCAATGTTGATTTTACTATTGGTTCTCCACTGAAAGGAAATATATATATATATATATATATATATATATATATATATATATATGCACTCACACATATAATGAAGTTTGACAAATATTTGCATTGACTATGATAATATAATCTTTATAGTCTGTTTAAAGGATGAGTTATAAAATGAATTTATACTTGAACATTTTAGTTTCTCTAGGTGAAAGATGTATTCAGTTTAAAGAAAAATTGAGTGTTAATGTGCATATTGGGTGGTTTCTTAAAAATAAATGACAATTTGCTGACTGTGGAAGAATGTGAGATAACATTCTATTTAACCTCATTTCTTCCCATGTAATTTCTTTCAACAGGGTTCAGGAAAATTTCTAGAATTTAAAAATAAATTACATTAAGGAATAGACTGTGTTTAAAATATCGCAAAACAAATCACCAGCAAGAAAATAATACACTAGGAAAAAATTCTTATTATGAACTCCAAGAGAGGAATACTGGGATGTGAGCCATCTAATTGGTATAATATGTGGATTAATTTTCTATGAAAAAGGCCCTCCCGACCTTTACCTTGTTTTATAAAAAGATATAAATTGAAAAATTAACTTCTTCATAAGGTTATTAACATAGTGCAGGGCACCAGGGAACTTGGATTAGGTAATGGGTGCCTATAAGAAAATGCCTAATAACAAAGTGATCTTTATATTGGAAATTTGAAGGTTTAGGTAATGTGAAGCCTTTGCATGGGAAAGAGATGGGACAAGGAGAAAGCTGAGGGAAAGGAGAATATCAGGTCCTGTTAGCCCTCAGGCAGGCAGGTATGGCATTGGTAAGCTAAATTTTAACAAGCTCTTTGCAGATCAATATATATTTATATAAATAAAATTGTATACACTATTTTTAGGGCTATCTACTTATAAAAAGTGGTATCAGGAGAAGCATCACTATTCATAATAACTAAGAAATGGAAACAACTTCAGTGCCCTTTCACCTGATGAATTGATTTTTAAAAAACATTGCTACATATACACAAGGGAATACTATTCATCCATAAAAAGAATGGAGTACTGTGACAGCATTGATGGAAATAGAGATCATTATGTAATATGAACTATGCTGGCACAGAAAAATGAGGGTCACATGATCTAATATGTGGCATCTAAAAAAGTTAATCTCTTAGAAGCTGAGATTAGAATGGGCATTTTCGGGGGCTAGGGACAGTGGGAAGGGGACGAGATGGGAAAAGTTGAACAATGGGTACAGAATTATAGATACATAGGTGTAAGATACTCTGTTTGCTATTGTATAGTAGGTGACTATAGCTAATGACAATTTACTATACATTTCAAAAGTTGAAAGAGATTATTTGAATTCCTTTATCATAAAGAAATGATAGATGTATAAGGAGATAGGTATGTTTAACATAATTTAATATATATAATGTGTTTATGCATCGAAACCTCATGTTTGCTGATTAATATGTAAAATTTTATGTTTTTATGTAACTGTTAAAAATGAATGTAGTACAATTTTTTTGAAAAGTAGGAAAAATAAGATAATCCATGAGCTAAGGTATAAACTAATAATTATGTCAGAATATTGAAGTTTTATAAAATACATTTGTGATTACAAGAACATTAAATTTGAATTTTATAAAAGAATAATAAAAATTTTAAGAGTATTATAATATTTAATACTCTTAGTTTAAGAATGACATTATATTCATGTATTAATTCTCTCTCTAGAACTTTTATTAGTTTTCTCTGAAAAGCATCATCTAGAAAATGAATATTCTACTAAATATTGTATTTAGTTAAGTTGAATATGTTATTCATTGTTAATAATATATATCTATTCAATATTGACATAATGTCTAATGTATTAATTCAATTTAAGTAAATGATATTTTGCTAGAATCTATAGTTTTATTATTTCATAGTAAGAATGATATTTTATGTCTATAAGAAATCTTAAAAAATATTCAAATATCTCTCATATTGATAAGTTAATTGATAAGCAAATAGTTAATGAAATCTTGAAGCTTAATGAGCTTTTCAGGGTTGATTCAACTTTTAAACTCTAACATTTACTGGACTCAAAAAAACATTTTTGAGGGTTAAATATCACATTGTATTAAGACAAAAATAAACATGAGCATTTCTTAATTTTTGAAATGGTAAGCATATTTTTATTATTTTGTTCATTTTTTTCAGTATTGAAGAATATCAATATATAAAAACGTTTAATTCATCCCCAAAATATGATGATTACTAATGTGCATTGCTCAATGTGGATTGATTTTTGATTAAATTTATTTTAACTAATATATACATATATAACATAAATATACATATTTATGGCATACCATTCCGTGTTTCAATAAATGTATATATTGTGTAAAGTTTAAACAAGGTTAAAATATGTCTATTTCCTCAAACATTATCTTTTCTTTGTGGTGAAAACATTCAAAATCTGCCATTATGGAAAACAATAAAGAGGCTCCTCAAAACATTAAAAAGTAGAATTACAATTCATCCAGCTTCCCACTACTGGGTATATATTACAAGAAATGAAATCAGTATGTTGAAGAAATATCGGAACTTCCATGTTTATTTCAGCACTATTCACAATAGCCAAGAAATGTAAATCTGTCCCTCACTTAAGATAAAGGAAAAGTGGTACATGTCCATATGAATTCTTGTCCCTTCCTTGTCAGGGCTCTATTGTAATGGTCCAGAATAAATTATTTTCACGCTGCTCTACATATTCTTTCAACAAAAGATAGGGAAAATATTTTCCTCTCTACCCTGTTAGAAAGAAAATAATAAACAAATGTTAAACTTTTCCAGTGTCCCTAAGGAATTTCATTTTCTTAAGGCTTATCTGCCACAATGCGTTAATACTGTGATGGAGTGAATCACACAAGTCAGGAGTCTAAGGTCCAGATCTGTGCTACCAACTACATACTGGATATTTCTTCCCTTTACTTTTTCATTATTACTCTATAAAGCCTTTCACATGGAGAGTGTTCATAACCAGGAATCTGGACATACTGGGTCATCTGCATTTAGTGTCTCTAATTTCTAATTTCCATTTATCTCTTATTGTTTTCAGTGAGTTGATTTCTACTATATCACTCCTTTGAAGTTCCTTTTCCACATACACTGAAAATTTTAGAGTTTAACTAACTCATTGGCAGTCTTCAATTTCAATATTACTGGCAAAGAATTTTACACTCATGATGATGTTTTTGATCTATCAAGATTCCACTTTTGGTTTTATTGCCTGTTAGTGAATGCAGATTCTCCATCACTATCATAATTTTTTTTTCACTTACAGTACTGTTTTGTAATTGCTTTACCCAGAGCTCTCAATACATTTAAAATTCTTCATCCTATTACATATATCTTCTTTCAGTAAATAATTTTCACTGATTCAAATTTAATTTATACATCTTTGATTCATTGCATTTATTATTTGTTGTTTTAGATATATATGAAAGTAGGGTATATTTTGATATATTATATATACATGGCATGCAGCCCATTACACTTTTTTTTTTTTTTTTGGTACTGGGGATTGAACTCAGGGGTACTTGACAACTGAGCCACATCCCCAGCCCTATTTTGTGTTTTATGTAGAGACAGGGTCTCACTGAGTTGCTTAGCACCTCGCCATTGCTGAGGCTGGCTTTGAACTCGCGATTCTCCTGTCTCAGCCTCCCTAAGTGCTGGGATTACAGGCTTGAGCCACCACACCTGGCTCCCATTACACTTTTGATCTCATTCTTGTGGTTGAACATGATGTGGAGTTACACAGGTCATGTATCATATATGAGCATAAGAATGTTATGTTGGATTCATTCATTGCATTATTTTTGTTGCATAAAATTACCCCAAAACTTAGTAGCTTAAAGCAACAAAAACATCTGTTTTTTCACAGTTTCTATGCATTAGTTTTGTTGTAAGATAAGGAGCAGAGCATCTCATTCCACAGTAGTCACACTGTCAACTGCGATTGCAGGCATCTGAAACCCTGAGTGGGCCTGAAAGATCTGTTTCCAAGAGGGGTCGCTCATGTGACTGTCATTTTGAGGAAACCTCAGTTCTTTCCCACATGATAACTCTCCACAGGAGTTTTGAGAGTCCTCACGGTATAGTAACTCCCGTCTCTCCTAACAAGTGGTCTACTGGAAGAGAGTGGGAACAAAATGAAGCTATCATTTTGGGACAACCACTCAAAATGAATTACGTTTGCAACATTTTATTTGCTTGAAGTGAGTCATTAAGTTCTACCTGCATTGAAGGGAAAGGGATTACTTTTCATTTTTCAAAGGGAAGAATAATTTGTAGGCATATTTTAATACTAACAGCTTTATTAGTATCCATGTTCAGCCTGGATTTCTTTCTGAAAATGATTGATAAATGCACTTACAACTTAAAATATTACCTAGATCTTTCTATTGTTTTTCATACCTCACACTTTGAACAGAATTAACTTTCTTTTTAGTGCTGTTTCTTTCCTTTATTCTTTCTTTAATTTTTCTGACACCGTGAATTAACTCTCCAAACGTCCCTCTAGACAATTGAGAAGTGATCAATTCAGTATTCTTACATAATTTTCAATCTAAAAGTGTCTCTTCCACATGTCATTAGAGCAGATTTCCATGATACCCATCTGCCATATTCTAATTTTATCTCATATGTATATTGCTACCTGTTATTCTTTCAAAAAAGTGACATAGAATTAACAAATGCCTCACATAAACATTAAAATTCTTTCCCCAAATTAAAATTGTTTCCATCTACTAACTTGTTCCTCTTTCTGAGCCATCTTTTATCACTGGATACCAATAGTCTTGCTTACCAAAAGCTTGAGGAGTGCTTTATGTCTCCTCCTTACCATAATGATTTGATCATAAGAAATTGTCTCATAGACCCCCTATATATCAACTTTGCTATCCGCTCACTTATTTAGTTTTTGAAATGCCACTCACCTAACCGAAATAGCCTAAGTCTTAATTTTCTTTAGGTTTTTCTTTGTCTTGTCACGAGACTGAATTTTCTGTAATGCAAATTAAGTCTTCAATATATCTTCACTGAAACTCTAAAACAGAAAACCTATACTCATTCAGTTTTCTGTCTGGTTCAGTATACACATCTTTTATCTGTATCTCCAGGCTCATCTTCTCAAATTCCCCAGTTACCTTTTAAATTTCACCTTTTTTATCTCCAGAAAAGAGATAGTTGATTCTCCTTTCTTATCATTCCCTCTTTTTCATTTTCTCATTCTTTCTGCTCCCATTAATCTTGTGCCTGTTTGTAAATCCTTACTATATTTTTCAAGTATTGGCTCACATAATGGCTCATTTTGGAACATTTTTAAATGCTCCAAATCCAAGTTGGCTATTTCTTATTCTAGTTACTTATCATTTACTTAGACATTTGTCATATATATCCAGAGTTATACTTTTCTCTTGCTAAAGAAATGACCTCCTCTCAATGTTCTTTTGATTTCCTGTGATTAGCACAATATCTGGATATAATGGTAGTCATTAAACATTCAACATTAGGGAGACATTTCCTACCTAATGAACTAAGCAGTTTTCTCAGTATTAAAAATGTAGAATTGGAAAAAAAATTCTTGAGGTCTTATTACAATGGCCAAAATGTGAGAAGTGAAAAATTAAACAATGATAATCTAAGATAAGACATAATATGTTTACTATAATGAGTAACACACTGAGTTGTATTTTTATAAATGTGTCTTTTTTTTCATCTTTTTAGATGATTATGTATTCGTAGTTACCTATTCGCATCATGAACATTGATGCCATTTTGGATAGCCTTGTACTTTGCAATTAGTGGTTTTTTTTTGGTTTGGTTTGGTTTGGTTTGGTTTGGTTTATTTTTCCAGAAGTGAACCACCAACAATGCAGCATATCCATATAATTTTATGATGTCAATTATTATTTCAGTTATTTAATGTGGATTGCTCTTTAGAATTTTTATAGTGCATCTACTTGGACTCCGTTTTCTCTCCTCAGAAATTTGCACATAGTCTCCAAGGCATATGTTAAAGAGCACTTTGTGTTATTGCAGCGCGTTTGAACTGTAATTCTCTTCATCTCCTAATCAGTAAACTTTAATCGTTCACTTCACTTTGTCTCTCCTGAGAGGAGTAATGTCTCCATGTGGCCAGCTACCTGGTCATTATTGAATAGTTTTGAGAAAATGTTTATCTTGGTAGTTAACAATATCTTGTGGTGTTCTCTAATGACTACCAAGTAAGACAATTTTTATCCCTGAGAGAGGTTTAGAAATATTTAGTGACATTTTTAGTTTTCATGACTAGGCTGCTACTGGGATCTGAAGTGTAAAGATAAGAGGTATTGCTATATTTCAGGGCATAGGACAGCCTCTCAGCCTCTGATAATAAAGAATCATTTGACCCAAAATATTAGCAACACTGAGATTGAGAAAATTCTTATGTACTCATGTAATCTTCTATGAAGTAATTTGATAATCAGAAAAATAAAACATTTTCACTTATCCCTACTGGCCTGAGCAATATATGGATCTTACTGTGTGGGTAAGTCCAGAAAATTTCCTGTCACATAAGGGAGCTCATTAAAAATCATATTAATAAACAAATATAATATATTCTTTTCCAAGAAAGAGATTTCCTTACCACTTAATGAATGCTAATAGCTGTTTTGAAGCAAATGCTGAAAGATAATTACCTTCTGTTCTATCAAAATTTTCTATCTATTATTGGACACATCACTCTTCCTTTGTATAAAAATATCAACAAACAGTTCATAACAGGAAGTGCAAAACCAAACTTTAACTGTGATTAATTAGTTTGCACAGGTAACTATTTGCACAGATTACTGTCACTGAAATTACAGCTTCAAAAGTGTAGCCTACTGGGCTAAATCTAAGGAACAGAGACATTCTCAAGGAGAATACAGGGTAATATGATGGATTCTTACTTGGATGTCAAGGTGGTAAATCGATCAGATTATGTTTAATGATATTTAAAATAAAATTGTATTTTATGACACATGGAATGATTTTGACTAGCAAATATTAGAATTATTATATTGCTAAGATATTTTATATTCAATTCTATTTTGTATTTAATTTATTTTATAAGAACTCTAAAAATAACAAAACAATAAGAAAAATTTTGTAACTGTACTCGATTTCTTAATGAACAGTATACAATCTGATCAACGTTAATCCTTAAAATCATATTTATTGTTACATAATTATGGCACACTTTATTTTGAAACAGTAAATGAAACTTTTGTGGTTTTAGTAAAACATTTCTTGACCCTCTAATTACTGTAAATTAGAAATGTAATAAAATTGTGAATTATGAAAAAGATTACAAATTGGAAGATAATTGATCATTATTTAAATAACAAGACCTAGATAAGAAGTCTAGATGTTTTCTACACTTCAGTGAAAAGTGTAATTAGAATTTTATAGAGATTTTATTTAAGTTGTACATTCCTTTCAGGTAGTATGAACATTTTAACAACATTAATTCTTCCAACCTATGGACATGTGAGGTCTTTCCATTTCTTTGCATCAACACAACTTCATTGATGTTTTATAGTTTTCACTGTATAGTGAAAACATTTGCCTTCTTCACTTAATTCATTCCTTAGTACTTTATTTCTTTTGGTACTGTAAAAAGGGTATTGCTTTCATGATTATTGGTTTTAAAAAATTCAATGGAATTTTGGTATTTTACTAAACATGATACAAATAATTTTTTATTTTGAACAACCCATTTTTTTTTCATGGAATCTGTTTTAGTCAGCTTTTTGCTGCTGAGACCAAAAGACCTGAAAATAATTAGAGGAGGAAAAGTTTATTTGGAGGCTCAAAGTTCCAGAGGTCTTAGTCCATAGATGGCCAAAGTTCTTCCTCAAGGTCTGAGGTGAGGCAGAATACCATGGTGGAAGAGAGTGGTGAAGCAAGGCAGCTGGGAACATGGCACCAGAAAGCAGAGAATAGGTGAGAGCTCTTCTCACCATTACAAAATATAAACCCCCAAAACACACCCCCAAGGACCCACCTCCTCCAGTCACATCCTACCTGCTTTCAGATACTACTCAGTTAATCCCTATTAGAGGATTAATTCACTGATTAGGTTAAGACTCTCATAACCCAATCAATCCACCTCTAAACCTTCTTGCATTGTTTCATACATTGTCTCATGTTTTGGGGAACATCAAATATCTAAATTATGACAGAGTCTTTAGGGTTTTCTATATACAGATCACGTCATCTGCAAACAAGAAAATATAATGCTGTATACCAGATAGATGTGGTATATACTATACAGGGAAATAAAATATTTTGTCTGCATGTGTGTATATGTATTAAAATAAAAAAATTCAAGTTAATAAATAGTAGCAAACATTTATTTTTAAATGATCATATCCTCAGTGAAAATATATAAAGAGTATAATTTTATTAAATTTATAAAGTTTATTGAGATGCTCACTGTAAAAAATGTAATGGAAAATGTAATTATGTATAGTTATATGTACAAAAATGTTCAGTGTTTTTCTTCAAAAAATATCTAGGTATCTAATATTTGATAAAACATGCAATTTATTGAAAATAGTAGGAAAAAACCTGTAATCTTATTGCTCCAAATTGAAGCATATCATGCTAGACCAATTCATCTAACCGAACCTTCCCGGATGATGCGGTGTTTCATCGCACTCTACAATAGCCCTTAGTCACATGTGGACCCTCAGCACTTGAAATGTGGCAAATGTTATAGAGGAACACTTTTCTTTCTTTCTTTTTTTTTTAACTGAAGAAATTTAAATAGCAATATGCATTTAGTGGCTACTATATGTACTGCACAATTCTAGAACATTAGCCTAATATTGTTATCAATAAATATTGTTCATAAATTAGTAAAATCATGAAGGAATCTAGTTTTAGGAATTTTCATGGAAAATAATTGATCCCTATGTGTGTTGATTTTAAGAGTTTTTGGCTTACTCTATTTTGATTAATATACAACAAGAAAGATCTGAAAAAAATAGAAAGACCAAGTGCTATTGTTGATCAGATTAATTTTTTTTTTAAATAGATGTCTCATTTTTCAATGTGTGGGAGTTTTCCCTTCATATAGAACACCTACCTTAATGTCAATAGCCTCACTGAGTGTTTTGTGAATAATTCTCACTTGAAGAGCCTCAAAAATAAAAATCTTACTGTTTATTTTATAGGTAGTCTTTACTTAGTATATATGAAACTTTAATCACCCTGCAGAAACTTTTCAGCATAAATCTTTCCTGCCTCCTTTGGAAATGAAACACATTATGTGCTTGCAAATATTCAGTGGAAATTTTGCTGACCATAACATATTTGAAGTACAGTTTGATGCATTATTCAGAGATAAAGAGCCATTGTGTTCAGCCATCCTTAACACGTACAATGGCACATACTCCTCACGTTTTCCTGACTTACCATGCAGAGTCCACAAGGGATCCAAATAGCTTTTCTCAAAACCCCCGAACTTTTTGAATAGCCTAAAATACTTTGTTTAATTGGTAAATATTCAAAAATATCCATTAGGAGTTAGGAAAAAGAAGAACATCTTAGAGTAATTTTATCAGAATGAATCTCATTTGAAATTCTGTAGGAGGACCATAAATCTATTTATTAGTATGGCATAGAATATTAAAACTTTAAAATTTCTTATAATCTGGTTATAGAGTAATTTTCTTTTAACAAATTTAACAGTTAATATGTTTTATGCCTTTTGTCTTTGGAAAATGTGTATACATTTTCTCTGCAATGAAGACTAATATGACAATAATAATAAAATAAAAAATCTTTTATATATATCATCTATCTACCACACTGCCAACAATTGAATGTAGTGAGTGGTCTTGGAAAATTAAAGCTTCACTTATCTGGTTAATATTTGTTTTGACAGCATTCTTTGAGTGTGTTTACCTGAGTGTGTTTTTGTGTATATGTGTGTACATGTATTATGTATTGCTCTATTATATTAACTCACTGTTGTGGCTCATTTTGACCCCTTTAGCCTCTACACTTTTGAACCTTATAAAGAGTGACTTTTGATTGACATTCTGGATATGGTAATTGTGCAACCTAAAAAGATATTTCGAACAAAATTTAGGGATAACTAATAGTTAAAAAAATGTAGGAAAAAATAATTTTGGATCTAATATTTTTGTCAAAATACCTCCATATCTTAGATAATTTTAATTCAAAGGAAAATAACTTGTAGTAATTCAAGTTGTAGATTATTACACTTTATAATTTAAGTGACCAAATATGAACTTCTATAGAATTTTTGTCTACATAACATGAAGCTGGAAGATAGCTTACTTGGTTTTAGTTAGAAACATAGCATGAGTAATTTGATTTTAAGCCTAGAGGACATGAGGACTGATGGTTTTCTTTGGCTCTAAGAATCTGTTTACAATAATAACCAATCTTTACTTATATGATTGAATGAATATTATGTTAAGTTTGGGGATGATACAAATTTTGAAAAAATTCTACATTTGTGTACAAATATACATACAACATGTTGTAATGTTAATGTACACATATTTGTACACTAAATATTATTCATCTCTCTAGAAATTATATACCAGGCATGTCCTCTCTATGAATCATTTGAGAGAAAGCATTGCCTATACTATGCCCTCAGGATTTGCCTTTGGCTTTTGATATTTGACTGCATTGCATAAAATTATATAAAATGATTGAGTTTCACGAAGCAGTCAGTCAATGGATATTTTCTGATTTTTAATATGTCCAAATTCTTTTTTCCTTTTCAAATATTTATCCTATCTCTTTTCTTCTTTTTCACCTTCATAAAAGAGCATGATTCATCTTTAGACAGATTACTAGAATGAAGTGGTAAGTAAATATGATGTATATTTTAAATTTAGACTTCTTTAATTTCAATTTGATTTTATTTGCATCATGTCCTCAAATATTTTGAGGAAGAACCAAAAATTACTTTATAGAAGAGTTTGGAAATAGAATGTTGATATGAGCCCAGAGAGCTCTGTATTTTTTATGGAAGTGTTGAATTAATTATCTGTTCCTTATAGTCCTGCTTCTAGCTTTATTTGGTCACTGAGGACTTTTCCTTGCAATTTATTCCTTTCTTCTTTTATTTTTTCTAGTCATTGAGTATATTTATCCTTTCTCTAAGTTGCCCTCAGCCTTGGATGTACATCAGCTTTACATTTTTGAAAGTCTTTCATGCATTAAAACCATGTGTCTTAATATGGGGGGGTGGGAACGGGAAACATAGGAGAAATGCAGGAACTCTAAACGTGGTTGGGGGAGGGGGGAGGAAGGAAAGGGAAATGGGCATAGTAATGATGGTTATTTGAGATGGTCTTTACTACCCCTGGCACATCTATGAAGACTCTAATGGGGTGACTTTATTTGGTTTGCAATCAGAGAAATGGAAAAACAGAGATCT
>CM053410.1:68003320-68032955 GCA_028644305.1 Xerus rutilus
ACGGGAAACATAGGAGAAATGCAGGAACTCTAAACGTGGTTGGGGGAGGGGGGAGGAAGGAAAGGGAAATGGGCATAGTAATGATGGTTATTTGAGATGGTCTTTACTACCCCTGGCACATCTATGAAGACTCTAATGGGGTGACTTTATTTGGTTTGCAATCAGAGAAATGGAAAAACAGAGATCTGGTTATGTACTAGGACTTGAAATGCATTTAAATAAAAAAAAAAAAAAAGAATAGCTGGCAATAAAAAAAAAAAAAAAAACATGTGTCTTCCATCCACCTACCTATCTTCCTTCCTTCCTTCTGTCATTTCCTTCTTTCCTTCCTCCCCACACTTCTCTCTTTTCCTTCTTGCTTTCTTGCTCTCCTCCTCTCTCTTTTCCTTCCTTTCTTTTAATAGACACATAAAAGTTGTACATATTTATGGGTGCCCTGTGATGTTTCCATATATGTATACAGTGTACAAATCAGAGAGATATTTTAGCTCACCCAAACTAAAATAGTTGAAATTATGGAGCATCACAAGTAAATGTCTCATAGCTTTCCTTCTCTGTTTGTCAGCAAAATTACTTGAAAGCCCAATGTGTCTTGAGTTACTCTCAGCTGTTTCTCCCTTTGCTACTTTCATACATGTAATTTAGAAAAATGAAACTCAACCATTATGGAAGAGAAATATGTAAACACTAATTTTCCAATAGTCATCTCAAATTTTGGAGAACCTGGAAATTATATAGGAAATTAATTAATTTCTATTTCATCTTTATCCCTACTCATTGCAATGCTTTTCCTCTTTTCCTTACACCTAGAAAACATTCTACCCTTTTGCTTAGATGACATGCAAAAAACAAACAACAACAACAACAAAAAACCAAAACTGTTTTCCTATAAAAATAGAGTTCGACATTATATTAATAAACACTAAGGAGAAACATGTGCAGGGATAATATCTTATATAACTCATATCTCTGGATTAGTGATTCTCATTGTGTGGTCCTATAGAACCACCCAGGAATTCATTATTAAGGAATATCTTCAAGTTCCATTCCAAGGTAATAAATAAGCCACTCTGAGACTATTGCCTGGCAATCTGTTTTAACAACTTATTCAGGTCATTTTGATGTACAGCAAAATTTTAAAATACTATTCCATATTATTGTGACTAAATGTAAATGGGTGTCAGTAGAAACATTACCTTACAGACACATGTAAGATTCAAAGATATGTGTCAAGTTTTAGCAAATGTTTTAGTCTTTGAGCTACTAGCAGAAGTACGTTGTAGTAACTAAAATTGCCTCTTTCTCTCCCCTTCTTTATTTCAAATTTGATCTGCAGTATTTTCTTTTCTTTTTTTTCTTTTTTTTTTTTTGGTACTGGGGATTGAACTCAAAGGCATTCGACCACTGAGCCACATCCCCAGCCCTATTTTGTGTTTATTTTGTGTTTTTATGTAGAGACAGGGTCTCACTGAGTTGCTTAGCGCCTCGCCATTGCTGAGGCTGGCTTTGAACTCGCGATTCTCCTGTCTCAGCCTCCTTAAGTGCTGGGATTACAGGCTTGAGCCACCACGCCCAGCTTTCTGCAGTATTTTCATTTAGAATTCCTAGTGCCTCAATTTGTTGATCTTCAGTTTCTTCACTGGTAATAGTCAGAGGCAGGCCTTAGGGTTCTGGTGTAGATTAAGTGAGGAAATATGTGTAAAATGCTCAGTACTGATTATGAACCTATCGATATTGTAATTATGGTTATTTCTGTTTCCTATAAGTGATATAGCCAGTGAAATTCCTTTATTGGGATTAATTCTCTGTTTGCACAACACAAATGAAAACTTGTTCCTAAATAAGCTATAATGTCAAGAATGAAACATTTCTGCTTTCTTGAACATTTCTCTTGTCACCTCATATAATTTCTGAGTGTTGAAAATATACTAATTGGGTAAATTGAAGCTCGGTTACTAGAAAATACACATAGCTATAATGATGGAACAAAAGGTATGGTGTTGAGGATGAGGTACACATTTTTAAATTTTAAGACATGGCAAACAAAATATAATACTGTATCATATACAAATTGCAAATAAGTGTATTTACTATTCATCCTCCAACATGTATGTATTTGGTGTCCTAGTGTCCCAGGCATGTTGATAGACCCTTAGAAACACTTTTAAAAAATTAATAATAAACATTTTGTACCCCATGAAGTTATAATCTAAAAGAAATGTCACATCACAAAAACCTTACTCAATAAATATGTAATTTCATTTGTAATAAAAACGTGCAAGTTTTCTCCTTATTGTGTAAATGAATGAGTTATTTTCAGAATGTCAGACTGATTTGCAATGATACAAATTGTCTTCATTCCTTTTTCCCTCTACTAATCTCTTCTCTCTTTTCCTTTTTCATTAGAAAAGGTCATCAGGTGTTTACTTTTTAATATGTGTATTTGTCTAACACAGTGCTGCTAAAAATGAGAGAATAGGCAATTCTTGATCATCAAGTTAGTTTGTAACACATCTGACTATAAGAAGCCTTAATAAATGTGTTAAAATTTACTTAATTTACATCCTAAAATCCTAGTATTATTTTAATTCACATCCAAAGGAAAAATAGTAGGAAATTCAAAATGGTATAGGGAATTCAAAATGGTACGGAATGTTTCCCATCATTATTGTAAAGAAGGTAATTAATGGATATAATTAAAGAACTCGTTATAAGATTGAAAATATTGCAAAAAAAATACATTTTATAACAAGTTAGATGAAATAACAATAATTTATTTAATAGAATAGAATAATCCACTAAAATCATTATTCAGGTAAATATTTACTTAGCATGACATTTTCAATACACAGAAATAAAGGAACAGTTTAAAGTGCTGTGAAAAGTGATCTTCTTTTCATAAATGTATTTAAAGCAAAAGAAGGAGAATTGCATCAAATCATACAATGAACTACACATTCTTTTCCTTGCCCTGAATCTTTGCCCTTGGATCCTCCCAACCACATAGTCACATGTTTTACTTGGACCAATGGGAATAAAGCATACATGCTACAAGCAGAAAGCTGGAAATGCTTGTTCAAGGATACTTGCCTTCTTTCCTCTTGGGATCTGTGAACTCCCTGTAGATAAACCCAAGCTGGCTTGCAAGAGGATGAGATATCATGTGGCTTACATCCAAAGCTCTTCACTATTAGGCTGAAAGCAACCAGGCAGAAGAATGAAGCGATTCTATATAATCTATTTGCCAGAAGACCCACCAGTTGACCGCGGGCATATGTAAGAATATGAAGAGCAGTCCCCAGTCTCCAGTTGGCCTAAACCTAGTGAAACAACTAGCCCACAAATTAGTGAGGTCTTTAAGTAACTGAGACTGGGGTTACTTATTTGGCAGTGAGAGTTAACTTAGAATCATCTAGAGGATTGATTGTGTTTGAATATTCCGGCTATAAACAAGATTTTACTCATCAATATTTACATTTTCTACATTATCTTTTTAACTGAAAGTTAAAGACATTTTACATATAATATAGGCCTTTATTTTACAACCTACATATTCTCCTACATTTTCTAAAATTTTTCATATTTTAAAAACAGAAAGTTATATTTCAAAGTAGAAAGCATACCCATGAAATTCAAAAAATATCAATGTGCTTTAGAGTTACTTGAGCTTTAGATGAAATGTACCCATCTCAAACTCTCACACATAAGTTGAGGTGAAACTAGCACCTTCAGATGGACATTTATGTTTTGAGGAAATCAAATAAACCAGGATTTATTTGGGGAAATTTTTCTCCCCTATTTCTATACACATGTAAATCACAGAGCCCTCTTTGGACAGATCTTTTCACCAACTTTAATGCAAAAATTATTGAAAAAAAATATGCTATTGATTCTTTGTTCCCAGGAACAGAGAATTAGTCTATAGTTTTCTGCTATTCTCTTATGTTTTATCTTTGAAACAAGATAAGAAATTCTGCAACAGGAGAGTTGCACCTTCAGCTCCTTTTCTACATCTCCTTTTATCTTGTAGAGTTCACAGGATATACAGCAGCTCCTGCAATGTACACATACTTTGAACAATTGATGAATAATTATATTAGTGATAGATACTCTAGACTTTTTCTATAAGTTTACAAATGTTATTTATAAGTATTATTTTTAAAATAATGGTAGTATATTAATTACTATATTCAATGGCATACAAACAAATTGCTTAGAAACAAATTTATGCATAGACAACATAACTTATTTTTTGTAAGAATTCACAGATATATAATGTAAAATTAAAAAAGGAAAATCAATTTTATTAAGTGCTCTCAATTCAATATTAAAGTGTTTATAATATAACCACTGACAACATTATAGCTTTGTCATTTTTATTGATAGAAAAATGTTAGACAGCCTTTACAAGTCATACAAGTCATGTATCACAACTTAATAACTTTAATAGTATGCTTGGCTATCTTAAGGATAAAATATTTTATCTTTTATTTGATACAAACTATTAACACTAAAGAGAAAATATCCATGTACACTGTGACTATAGTTTGAGAGCTAAACAGAAGTGAATTATAATTCTGGATTTACTACATGGCTCTTTATCTACCTTGAAATGGTATCCTCTGAAAATATAGTGTTTCTGATTAAAGATACATACATTTCAAAAGTGTTTCTCTCAAGTTTTATAGTAGTATTTGGCACTGGATTTTTATATGAAGAAATTAAAGACCTATAATGTTACAAAAATGTAATCTATACAACTGCTTCAAACACTTAATAAATAGCCCTAAAAGTAGCCTTATGAGAACCTGAAGGCAATTGCATAATAATAAATTAAATTAAATGAAAACATTTATCTCTCAGTGTTATGGTCTAATATAACAGCAGAATGTTTTAAAATAGCCATATTTCAAAAACTATATTTCATGTTTTGCTGCAATATTGAAATCAAATTTTGTTATTTCATGATTTCTGTGATAGCTCATGGGCCCAATGCTTGCCTGTTTCTTGAGAATTTTTACTTTTAACAGGGTGGCATATTTTTTTTCAGAAATTTTGAAGTTTTTTTTTCTAATTTATATTAATACTTTCAAACATGAATTATTAAATTTCATTTCTATCTGTTGGTAACCCAGGTATTATAAATCTGAAATTCATTTTAATCTGTGGAAACTACACTTTTCAAAGCATTTTTATTTTAAAGTAGAAAATTTAATGACAGACATAATACTATTGCATCCATATGTTCATTTTATTCTGGAAAGGGTGTTTTTGAAATTGGCAAACTATACAGCATAAAGATCACTTAAAAATACCATAGTTTGAAAACAGCTGGTGACAAGAGATAACATATTGTTCTATCTCTACAAAAAAATTTAAATTCTAAAAGTAATTCTGTCACTTATATTTTACCATAGAAGTTGAATTTGGATTAAATTATTTTCAGCTTTTATGAATACACAAGTACCAGATAAATTATTTTAGACCAGAATTAAAATATACAATTTCTAATACAAAAAATGCTTTTATCTTTGTATTTTTATACATGTCAAGAAATAACTCATGCCTGCAATAGAACATGTAAGTACTACATGTCATCATTAACTAGACATTGACCCATTACTAGATTAAGAAATAGAACATTTTGAAAACTATTGAAGGGTCTCGTATATTTTTCATATTTTTCTTTTAAAATAGACTTTAGGTTTTTCAGACCAGATTTTGTTTCACAGAAAATTTAAGTAAAAGGTACACACACTCAGTGTCCACACATGCACACACATGCACACACATACACAGAGTCTCCCTGGTTATCAGCTTCCCTTAATAGAGTATCACACTTTTTATAATTCCTGAACCAACATTGATACATCATTACCACCAAGAGTATCAAACAGAAAAGCTTCACTCTCGTGAAAATTCCCTCCTTCATTTGGCCCTTGGCAATCACTAACCATTTTTCAATATCTCCTTAGTTTTGCATTTTCCACAATGCAATATACTTGGAATCATACAACATGCAGTCTTTTTGGATTGGCTTCTGTCACTTAGAAATTTATAAGTTCTCTCCCTCCAGTCTTTTCTTTTTCATGGCTTGATCCTGGATAGTGTTTTTGGTTTTTTTTTAAGTTCTGAATAACATTAACTTGTATGTCTATATCACAATTAATTTATCCATTTACATATGGAAGGACAACTTGGTAATAGTGAATGAAGCTCATACAAATATTTGCATGTAGGTATTTTTGTGGACTAAGTTTTCATTCAACTGATTTGGGAAAATACCAAGGGGTGGTATTGTTGGGTTGTAAGGTGAGAGGATGTGTAGTTTTCAAGAAGCAGTCAAAATGTCTTCCAAAGTGGCAGGATTATTTTGCATTTCTACCTAATAAAGCAAATGAGAATCTTTGTTGCTTCACATGCATTATTTGGGCCAACATTTAATGTTAGTGATCTGGACTTTGACTATTCTAATAGGCACACAGTGTTATTTCATTGTTTCAATTTACATTTCCTGGTGAGATATGATTTAAGCACCTTTCACATGCTTTTTTCCCATCCATCTTTTTTCTTTCATCTTTCACCATTATAAAATCCTAAGTCTAAAATTATATGGAATAGAAATGTGTCTTTTTGGGATATAAAAATTAAAAAGTTTACCAATTAGAACATATGAATATTTTAAAGAAATAAACCATTGTCTTTACAAATATATTGATGTAATCTCCTAGAGAAAAATGAATTTTTGGAATTGTAAAGGCAATAAAATTACAATTTCTTTGTGAGGCTTGCCCAACAAAATTCTAGCATCATATGGTCATTTGTCAGGAAGAGAAAGCTTCTTTTGAACTGTAGAAAAACAGTCAATTTGATGTCCAAATATGTTTAAGCACTGAGGAAAAAATTGGGATTTAAGTTCAAACCTCTAAATATAATCCAGCACAGAATGAATAAAATTATGTAAAATGAAAATCATATGATAGATAGTTGCTTTTAGTAGAAACATATATATCTTTGATATAATAAGGTATATAAAATAAATTCCAAATACATTCCTCATTTTATTTCATACTTTAGAGACCATATTTTCAGTATAAACTGGTGTTCACCAATCATCTAAAATAGCAAAACGAATATCTACCCACATTTTTCCTGTTACTCTGCTATATATCTTTAGATAAATTCTGTACACTTGTACACTGACACTCCCAAATGCACACACACAGTCACACAAATTGAACAAAACAGTTCTTAAAACTCAACTTTTCTTGGTTTAGAATTTTATGTTTTTAATACTTTGGTACAAAGTTCCAACTGTAATAGAGTTCATCTAGTAACATCAATAGTCACTATTTTTGTCAGACTCAGCCTCTTTTCTTTAGCAAGTACTGATAAATTCCTAAATTTAAACTTCATAAGCATCATAGCTATAACTATATGTAAAGATCATTTTGGTCTACAAAATTAATTTATCATTAAATAATTCAAATATCAGCCAGTAAAACATTGCTCATGTCTGTCTTAGAAAATGAAATAAGGCTAGATACTTACTGCTACATATAAAATCACTATGAAAGTAAGTTACATAAAAGTACTGGAGTCCTGTCATATTGATAAGTTACATGCCATATGAGCATTTGAAGCAACTGATATTTACTTGATATTTACTGATATTTATTGATATTATCTTATTTTCTATTTTTAACATCATTCTATTTTATGTGCTTTAATTGATGCATGTTAATTGACATAAAGTGTACTCATTTATAGGTTACAATGTAATAATTTGACGCATGTATATATGATACTATATTCATGTTGAATTTTTTTCTTTTTTGTTACTGAATATTATTCCACAAATTGGGTGGATCTTTGTCCCTTTCTCTACTTCCCTCCCTCTCTCTCTCTCTTTTTAACCCAAGTACCAGTTAATAGACATTAGGATTGTTTTCTTATGTTTTGCATTAGTCAATAATCATGCTACTTTATACATTTATGTATGAGTCTTTTTGGTGAATTCCACTGAGTAGATATATCAGAGTGGAATTGCTAGGTGATATGGTAAGTTGAAGTTTAACTTTTTAAGAACTTGCTGAAATATTTCGAAAGTGACTGCTTTTTAATACTCCCACCAAGGATGAGTGAAGTTTACTGTTTCCTCACCTCCTCATCAATTATTCATTTAAATGTCCTTTTGATTACAGAGATGTGGGTTTAATGTGTATTTCCTTGATGACTCAGGAAATGGAGACCTTTTTCACACTCTTATTAGTTGTTATAAAATCTTGGATGGAATATCTACTCTTATCTATTGCTTAATTTAAAATTGATTTTGTTTTATCTTCATTATTTATTTATTATTATTCTTTTTTTTAGAATTTTCTACTATAGCATATAATTATTGAAAATTGAAAGTAGCTTTAATTGTACTCTTCCTATTCATCTTGTTTTATAAACATTATAGTACTCCCTAGAACTTCCAGTAAAAATGGAATAGATGGACTGAAAACTGACAAGCTTACCTCATCTTCCACATAAAGGAAAAATCATACATGGTTTTCATTATAAGATACTACATATTGGGTTTTCCGAAATACCTCTTATCGGTTTGAAATTATTCACAGATTTTTGAAAATATTTTTAATATTAATGAGTGTTTGAATTGGCAAATGCTTTTCTGCTTCAATTGATATTTTTATGTTGCTTTGTACTTTCTTATTGATAATAACTAAACTTACATTTAAAAAGTGCTATTTATTAAGCTACCTTTGCTTTCCTGGAACAAATCTCACTGGGTCAAATCCTGTATCTTTTCTTCAAGTTTCAAAATTTTCTTTTTCTAATTTTTTTTTTTTTGGTACTGGGGATTGAACTCAGGGGCACTCGACCACTGAGCCACATCCCCAGCCCTATTTTGTGTTTTATGTAGAGACAGAGTCTCACTGAGTTGCTTAGTGCCTTGCCGTTGCTGAGGCTGACTTTGAACTCGTGGTTCTCCTGTCTCAGCCTCCCATTCTTTTTCTAATTTTTAAAAGTAATTTTGCACCCCTGCTTTAAGGGATATGTCTGTATTATTGTTTGAATTTGTTTTTGTTGGTTTTTTTACTTGTAATTTTTATGTGTGGTTTAGTGTCAGGGTTATATTGATCTCATTGGATGAGTTTAGAAATGGACTTTTGTCCTCAATTTCTGCAAATTTTTGTTTTGTTTTCTAATAATAGGTCTTTAAAGGTTTAAGTATTTCTCTAGGTTTTGTTTTTATTTTTGTTTTTTGGGGGGAGTACCAGGGATTGAATTTAAGAGCACTCAACCACTGAGCCATATCCCTTGCGCTGTTTTGCAATTTATTTAGAGACAGAGTCTCACCTAGGTGCTTAGCACCCACTTTTGCTGAGGCTGGCTTTGAACTCTCGATCCTCCTGCCTCAGCCTCCTAAGCCATTGGGATTACAGGCCTACGCCTCCTAGCCCAGCTTTCTCTAGGTTTTTCTATTAGTCTTTTGAAGGTATCCTTCAATATTATCATCAGACTTCAAGTATCTCTTTGCTACTTAATGAATGAATACTCCCTTGCCAGTCTTTGAGTAGGAAGGACTTCTTATGCATTGCAAAGTGATACTATATTGTGCAATGAAAATTTTATTACAAATTAATTGACCAGTTCCTGATATATTGGGCATACAACATGTTACTATTTTACTTTTTATTATGGAATTTTATTTTACAATTCAGAGTAAGATAAAATGACAGATTCAGACTTTCATGAAGTAATTGTCTTCTTCTATAGTGATCATTTTCTGCCCAATAGTTTTTTGTTTATATTCAAACCCCTCTTAACACCATAGAATTAATTTAAGAATTTCATAAAATATAATAGTTAAAATAAATTGTATTATAAAATTTCATTTCCCAAACTTTTGCATATACAAATAATCCACATATAAGATTTTATACATAAAAAGAGCAATAATAATTACTTATTTTCATCCTATTCTTGTAATCTTAACGTAATAATGAAGGTATGTCATAATGATGAAGGTATGTCATCATTATGACATACCTTCATCATTATATAAGTACAATAGCCGGGTGCAGTGGCACAAGCCTGTAATCCCAGCACTTAGGGAGGCTGAGACAGGAGAATCCCGAGTTCAAAGCCAGCCTCAGCAAAGCGAGGCACTAAACAACTCAGTGAGACCCTGTCTCTACATAAAACACAAAATAGGGCTGGAGATGTGGCTCAGTGGTCTAGTGCCCCTGAGTTCAATCTCCAGTACCAAAAAAAATATATATATGTATATATATAAGTACAATAATACAATTATGTTTATTTTTATATTTTTCTCTTAAAGACTAAATATCTTTAATTTTCTCTTTGCTTACCCTACTCCTCTTAACAAATTTAATATGGTTTATATTTTATTAATTATCCCAGTTTATTGTTACATTATATTTATTTAAATTATGGTCCAAGCAAGTGTAACAAATCTCAATAGGTAGTTAAATCTCTTGAACCTCTTTGGATTTGTTTTATTTAATTCCTATGGTGACATTTAACCTCTGTTTTTACTCTTTATGGTGTTTTTTTTTTCCTTCTGTATATCTTGTAAAAGGCTATAATAGCTAAATACTCGTTTAAGATTTTGTCATTGTATTTCATAGGAAGTGTTTTATTCCTCTACCTTAAGAGACATGAAATTTCATTTTCTATCTCACATAATCCTAATTGTAGTTAGGTTGGGAAAATACAAGCATCTACAATATTAACAATTGAATGGATTAAATCACACAAGATATAGTCAATCCATAAGTTTAATAATACTCAGGAAAACAAAAAAGAAAACAAGAAAACCTTGTTGGTTATCATTAGAAAGTCCTAGGCATGAATTCATTACTTTAAAAATGATTACTTAATTAATTTTTTTTTAAAAAAAGAAATTTCTGTGTCCAGTTCTGTCTCCTACATTCTCCTTTTCTTCATTTAATTCTGATTTTATCAATGTTATACAGGGGCAGAGTTCACAAATTCAAAGTTAAAAGATTATATTTGTAAAGCACCAGTCTTATATCTTTCCTTTACCCAGAACAGCTGATTACTGTTCCTCAGAGAAAACTACCTCAAGTATTTTAGTTATAATGTGTGTTTTTACCTTGATATATCTGAATAATATTATTGTGTTTTTAAAAAAAATTTCAGTTTGGCTGGGATTGTGGCTCAGTTGTAGAGCACTTGCCTCGCATGCGTGAGGCACTGGGTTCGATCCTCAGCACCACATAAAAATAAATAAAGATATTATAAAAAAAATTCAATTTTACATGTAATGTGTTTAGGCTTCTTCCTAATATAGAAATGAATATCAGGACTTACAAGCTTAAACCTCAGCCTTCAGAAATATTTATCTTTGCCAACGATTATAGAAAAGTCACTGTTATTATTTTAAAACGTGCCTATGTATATTTAAAATTTCAAAATGATGCATGATTCACATAAATAAAATATTCTTATTTTAAAACTATTCCATCTCCCTGGGTATATTAATTTATCATATATGCCATTTTAATTCTGTTTATACTTCTCTAGTAGAAGTATTAATATTTTTCAACAATATCAAACACATAAATGGTCAATTTCTTTTGTTTTCTTTTCCCTTGTGCTGGAGATTGAACCAGGGCTTCATGCATGATAGGCAAGCACTCTTATCAATGAGCTTCATTCCCAGCCCTTCATTTTTGTTTCCTTAGGGAGACCCACTTGTTATCATTCATTCTCCTGATTCTGGGCCTGGTACATTACTGTCTTTATGGTGATTCCATTTACATTCATTTGAAAGTACTCCACTCATCTTCCTCTCATTCGTTTGCTGAAGAACCTATATTCTTTTTAGATTCTACCCCTTCTTTTTGACAGTGCAAGTAATTACTTAGATCCCAATAATTACTACTGGAGAGCTATTGTTTTTATTCTGCTTGTCTGAAAAGATTTTTATTTTATCATTCCTTTTGAAATATAATTTTCCTGATTATTTAAATCCAACTTCTAAGTCATTTTGCCTCAGGAATTTAAATTTCCAATTTTCTTCTAATTATTTCCAATTATCTTCTGGCTTTCCACTTGTATTATTAGGAAATACAATGGCTTCTCAATGTTAATATTTCTTATTTTGTGTACTTATCCACATGCATCTTCAGGTTCACAAATTGTTCATTTAGTATCTAGATTTCTGAAATTCCCAAAAACATCATTCTTGTAGTTATTTCAGCATAGATTTTTTGAGCATTCAGAATGGCTTTTTAATTTGGAGAATAGTTTGGAAATATTATTGATTCATTGATTTGACAATTTCATTCATTTCATTTTTATGTTCCCTTTTCTGAAACTCCTGGGTTTATATTACAATGTTTTTAGACTTTTTTCTTCATTATTTTCCTTCTATTTATCTATTTTCTACGAGTTTTCTTTATTATAATTTAACAATTCCATTCCATTTAAAATTTTTTGATCAAATCATGTGTGCTTCTAAAATTTATTTGGTTTTGCTTATTGTGGACTCATAAAGAAAAAAGAAACATACTATATATATATTTTTCTTATTTAACCAAAATTGTTTGATATTATTATTAATATTTGAAAAACAATATGGACTAGTAATTAAGAGACAGAGCTTTAAGAGTCAGAGATACAAGTTCAAATTCCAAATGCAGTTTTGCCATTCTGGTGACTGAGTATGTTCAAATTATTCAATTTTTCACCTTAATTACATTCCAATACTAGAAGGACAATAATATTCTCTCAGGTTTATTGCTTAGGTGAAATATAATAAGCAATATAAGTGTTTGCCTAATACTTGACACATAATGTAATAGCTATTAGTTGCTTGTTAGTTTTAATATTATTGGTGGCACATAAATAACTGAGTAAAAATAATAGTAGACTATAATGTATAATGCCTGCTAGGATATTATTTAAATTTTAGAAAACATTTCTTTAAATTTGTTCCTAAAAATTTATCAGAAATTTGCTTATGCAAGTAAAGAAAGAAATCCTCTTTGGACTAGAACTTAAAAGTTTTGAATATACCTAGTAGGTCAATCTTACTTAAGATTAAGATTTTACAAGGAAAAGTAAACATTAATAATCCTGGATGAAGTATGTAATAAAAAATAGTATTTATTTTTGAAGATATTATTTGAATATGACTTATTTGAGAATCTTGGAGGAAAGAGAAAAAGCCAAGATTTTATTGTCTTATTCTTCTAGATGTTGCAGATTTTTTGATGTCTTCATATTTTGAAATGGACCTCACTGTGGTGCTCAGCATGCAAAACCAAACTGTCCTAAAAAATTATATTTTTGGAAGGGTATTAGCAAATGGAGTGGCTTTGACATCAGAGTCTAGATCATGATGGAAAGAGCCAATTGTCTGTCTGTCTGTCTGTCTGTCTCTCTCTCTCTCTCTCTCTTCCTCTGTCTCTCTCTCTCACATAAACACATACCACTTTTCCATGTGATCCAGAAATTTGAATAGAGTGAGACAGGGCCTAAGACTTGTGTGATTAGAACCTGAGCTAGATATAGAGTACAAATAGTTTGGAGGCTGAAAAACAATAGATTCAGCCTTCCTCAAGAAATCATGATGGATTTTCCAAGAATCTAATTGAGTTCTGAGTAAGAGAAATATACGACTATCATAGCCTAAGGTAAAGGACCACCACAGCTTCTACAACACTTACTGTAAACTTTACTTTGATGATTAAAATTCTTTTTATTTTCCTCTGTAACATTAAGATTAATAACAAGACCATAGCTGAAATCATTGTTAATAATAACAATGATATGATATGATATGATAACATATAATTAAAATACATGAATTAAAAAAAATACATATAGTAAAACTTATCTACTGAACTATCCAGTATAAGTGGATTATTGAATGTCTTTATTTCCAATTACAAGACAGACAGAAATTGTCTTTTTAGAACACAATGAAGTAATAATCTGAAAGTGATTTGGATTATATTATTTAAAGTCGAAAATTCAGAAGTTACCAAAGTTGTAGGGCTGTGCTTGGAAGTAAATCAAAGCAAAATATGTCAAACTGGGTAATGATGTGTATGGAAGAAACAGCTGATATTAGTTGATAGATAACTAAAAGGAAATTATCAGGGAAAATAAAAAGATTAAGCTACTAAAAAATTTTGTCCATTAGTCGGGCAAGGTGGCACACACCTATATTCCCAGCTACCTGGAAGGTAAGGCAGAATGATCCCAAGTTTGAGTTCAACCTTGGCTACTGGGCAAAACTTTGGGAATGGGGCTGTAGTTTAGTGGGACATGGTCTCTACATTTAATCCCCAATAATGGAAAAAAATTAGCAATGTTGCTTTTCTTCAAATTAGAATATATTAAATGCATTAAAAAACTTTACTGCTTAGGAGTCTGAAATGGGGGGTCACCTGAACCCAGCAGTTTAAGACCAACCTGGGCAACATAGCAAGACCCTGTATAAAGAAATAAAAGAATGAATTTGTAGTTTAATCTTGGTAAATAAAAACCTTAGTTCTAGGAAAAAACTATAAAACAGAAATAAATCTTCATAAATCAATAAAAATTTAAACCAGAAAGCAGAAACTCTCATACTCATTTATGAGGCCAGTTTTGCCCAGTTAACAAAATGGAAATTAAAAAAAAATTTTAAAAAATAGACATATAAAAAATAAAAATATAAAATTATACCATTTATTTTATGAATATGGACACAAAAATCCTCAAAAAATACTAATTAACTGAATTCAGTAGCATACACCGTAATCAAGTGAGACTTGTTCCACGAAAGCAATCACATACATAATATCTATGGGATGAATGATAAAAAATCATATAATCCAAATGGACAAAAGGTATGTAGAAAAATACAACCTCCCTTTTTGATTTTAAAAAACAAAACAAAACACTAAATAAACTGTGAAGAAAGAGAACTTTTTCAATTTCATAAAGTGTATATAGTCAACATTGTATTAGAGATGCTAGTCAGTGCATCAGTCAAGAAAAAGAAATAAAAGGTGTGTAGATTTTAAAGGAAGAAGTAAAATTATCTCCGTTTACAGATGATCTTATATACACGACATCTTAAGAAAAGAAAGTGTTGGGAGCAGTGATTTGAATTACAGTCTTTGAACTGTCCTGCCACTGGAGTGCGCCTGAGCTGGGAACTCCTGGTACAAAGGCACAATTGAGACTGCCCAGTTACTATGGTGATGCCCTGTTCAAGGCAAGTTCTCTGCTTGCCATGAGACTACCAGTCCTGACCCTGAGTTCAGGCAGTAGCTGCTGGGGTAAAGAATTAGAAGTACAAAGTTGATAATTAGAATTGGGCCACTAGTCTTCAACTTTGGTCCTCCTTGCTTTGAAGAAACTTTCTTACTAAAAACAAACAAACAAACAAAAAAATCTTTTGATGTTAAAACCTATATAATAAACGTGCTGAGCTAGCTTGTGGTCATTCATCCCTCATCAGCATTTGGAGAACCACTGGGCCCCAGCTTTTTCTCTATGTGTCTGTCTGTCTTTTCTCCATTCCCCATTGCCCCTTGAGGGTACTCTGAACTAACAGCCATGCAAGTCCTAGCAAATAAGCAAAACTATTAGAACTAATAAATGAGTTCAACAGATTTTGGGTCACAAATTAAATACAAAAAGGTCAATTGTATTTTTATACACTACCAATCAATAATCTGCAAATAAAATAATATAGAATAAATTTCACTTTCAAAGGCAAATATAGAACAAATAGTAGGAATACATTTTTATAAGAACTACAAAACTTTATTTTGAAAATTATAATGCATTGTTTAAAGAAATTAAGAATTAAATAAATGAGAAGATATGACATCCATAGCTTTAAAGGTTAATATTGTTAATGGGACAATAATCCCAGATATGAACTACAGAACTGATAAAATTCCTTACAAAATCCCCCAACCAACTTCACACACTATAATAAAAAAGATAAAAGGAGCTGTTGGCAAGAATTTGACTTAATGAGAAAATTTATCCTTTCTTGGTAGGATTACAAAATGTGCATTCTTTTCAAAGAGTTAATTGCAAAACAATTTGCTACCCACTCCTGGGTACCTGCTTAAGACAAATAACAACATGTCCATCCAAAAACATATTCTAGATATTCATAATATCTGAGCTATTCATAATAATATCACTAGTCATAAGATACAAAGAGCGGAAACAATACAAATAGCTACCAAGTGATGACTGGATAAAGAAAATGTGTTCCATTCATACACTGGAGTTCTAGCTGTCAATAAAAAGACATGAAATATTTAAAAATGCTGCACCATGAATGAACTTAGAAAGTATCTGCTCAGGGAAAGGAATCACCTCCAAAAGACATTATATTATACAATTAAAATTTTATTAACTGTTCACAATATTTATAGATAAAGAAAGTAAAATAGTTGTTCATAGTGGGAAAAGGAAGTAGGCAATAAATGTTAATAGATACAGGGTTTATTTTGGGGTGGTAAACATGGTTTAAGATCAGATAGTGGTGATAGTGGCATACAATATGAGAATATAATTTAATCCATTTAATTGTATATTTTAAAAGATAAATTTTATGAGTGTATGTGTGTGTGTACTTATGTGAAAAGAGAGAAATCTGAAGCTGTTTTCTTCATAATAATGAGGGACAATATCTCATCTTTTCCTGTTTGTATTGGACTAGCATGTACTTAATGAGGTAATGTATGTAGTGAATCTAATAGATGCCTGGTCATCATTTTCTTTCTTCTAATTTCTCTTTTCTATTATTACTGTCATTTATATTGTTATTATCATCATTAATTTCTGTCATAAAATGGTATTATTTAAAAGCTGGTTTTCATCCCTTACTCAGTTGTCTTCCCCTCTCACCATTCTTATTTTAATCAATGCAGCAGGTTTGAATTGTTCCAATGTGTAATAACTATTTTTTAAATACATTTAGTGATCTGGATATGTTTAAGAAAAAATCATCATTCTTAGGGTTTTTTCAGCAAAAATAGTGGTATAACATATAAATACATGCCTGCATGGAAGAAATATTATGACACATGAGAATAGAAATTTTAAAATGATACTAAACCTAGTTATGAAATCAATTTCCAATGTGATTACAGTATATTTAATTATTCTTTATTTGTATATGTTCTACAGCAAAATATAAAAAATAAAAAACGCATTATTTCCAAGACCCTTTTCAGCTGAATAACATGTCATCTAAACCCCTGAAAACAGTTCATTAGAGATATAGTACAAAGAGAAGGAAATATCAATATATGGAGAAATAATAAAAGCATTTATGGAGGTGTTCAAATTTTAACCGAATCATAAATACTATGCAGTGCTTCAGTAAACTGAGCACAGGACATTGAGAAAGAATTCTAAAAGGAGAAACTTACACAATAAATGGTATAGAAATAGGAAGAAACAAAGTAGCTTTAGCCAACCACTATGGTCCAGTTTAGATAGTTCAGAGAGAGTTGATTAAAACAGCAGACTTGACTTTATAGATTGTACCATAATGATAATATAATAACCGTACATCTAAGATAAACATACACACCAGGAGGATAAATGGTATTGCAGATCTTCTTCCTGTTTCACCATATTTTAAAAAGAAAGAAGAAGAAGAAAAAAAGCTTCCATCTTTCTGGGAGCTTTTGTCATCAAGCCATTTCTTTCTTTGTGCTATTACTTAATGAACCCGGGCATTCCAATTCAGTGACTAGATGCTAATTTAATATGTGATTCACTTCCTTTCAATTTTCATCCATGCAATGTTACCATCTTGATTAATTTTGTGATTTCAAGAAATAATACAGTGGCAAACATTTTGAGATTGTTAAATCCATTTCTCATTTCTACTCTTGTTGTCATTATCTACACCAGCAACCTAGAGTTCCATATTACTGAAATTTTTTCTACATTTCAAATCTCACAGTTCACTTCCTTGCAACTCAAATGCCATCACTCTCTTGATGTCCCTTGGTTTTATGGACGTATTCATGTCCTTCATTTTCTTCTTGGGAGCTTCTCTGGCACAACTCCTTTTCCTCTTCACCTTGACTCCCCAATTTTTGACCTTGTTATTGGTTCATATTAATCCAACTGACACAAATACTGCCTTCTACCAGCTTTGAAGAAAAATTCTACAGGAAAATATTATAATCCTGAAGATAATCAAAATATTTTGAAAAAATAGATTATGCTTCTTCTTATACTTTTTCTTGTCTAACAGCTGGCCACTATTGTTTTTGTTTCTCATTCCATTAATTATTAATGTCTCAATCCCTGTCACTCAATCTCTTCAGCATGTCCTCTTGGGTTTTTTCTTTAATTTTTTGCATTTTTATTGGTTTATGTCAGTCCACATTAGGAAATAAGTGCCATGTGATCAGGAATTAGATCTTCTTTGTTCATTGCTTAGTCTCTATGTCTTGAGCACTGCTTGGAACTAAACAGTGAACTGACAAATTGGTAAACTGGTAATAGGTTGGGCCCTCAGTAATACTCAACCATTGGAGCATTTTTCTTTGACCAATCTGCTAATGCAATGTTTACATTCTCTTCAGGTTATGACTTATTATTTTGATTCCTTGCTTCAACTTATAGAGCTTATATTTTTTAAAAAAACTATAGAGGTAATTATATGTGAATTACCTAAGTTCATGTATTGTAGATCAATCCGGAGACTATGCTGCTTTCTTTATACTACTGTATCAAATGCTTAAGATAGTGGTCCTGATATCACCCGTTACTTGTGACAAGTTCTGCTTCCTCACATGCTGAAGTATAATATTAGAGAAGCACACCAAGGAAAACATTTAAGCAGGGTTTATTTGAAAAAGGGTAATGTAAACTTCTCCCAGGAAGGAGAAGGGACCTATAGCTGGTATCCTGGTATTTAAAGAAGTACAGATGTTTTGCCTTTTTGTATGTGCTAGGTTTCCTTTGTTCTCCTGCTGTCTTCCCCTTATCTCTCTCCTTCCTGCAGTAAGTGACTAGACCAAAAGGTGACAAATGGATGGGGGAAGGGCCCAGGTGGAATGATTTGGGCAGGAAGAGGGGCATAATTAACTCCCTATAGGGAAGGATAATCTCTGGGACAGGTTACCTTAGCAACAGTTTGGAGCAGGGGCAGGTTATCCTGATAAGGGTGGAGGAAGGGCTTTGAAGGCATCAACATTTTAATTTCTCTCCAACATCCCAGACCCAAATTTTCCTCTTTCATCAGACCTGACTCGATTTACTTTTCTATACTGACTGCCTAATTCTGACTTCAGTCTCAATGAAATTACCTAATTGTAATTTGAATAGTCTTCTAAAATGGGAAATCATTCTGCAAGAAACACAGATATTTGCAAAAAATGGGATGTCTTATAAGATTGGAAATCACATGGCCAATATTTTATTACCTGCTTTTACTGTAAAGCTTATTCTTGATTCAGAAGAATATTTTGTTGCATGTCATGAAAATTTATGTTATTTAATAAGTTTATGGATTGTAGTGCTAAGAGAAGTACAACAGAAGGGCAAATTGCATGTCAAAATGCTGAATTAATATCTAATTCAGCAAAACAAATTATTGTCCCCTTCATAAAGAAATGAGTCCAAGTTTTGTCTATCTGATTTCAATAACTGTTTAAATCCCATATTGAAGAATCAGTTTTTATTGCTTCTTGAAAATTTGAAATTTAGAACAGGTGTATGTGTGTTTCAGGCTAACACTTAACAGCCCTCCCAGCCTGGTATGAATTAGGTCCTGGGTGAGCTATACATGACACCAAAATGTACCTTTCTCTGAGTACATTTTCTTAATATTAGCTCAAACCACTTCGAGAAATCATAGATAATAAGATACATAATTAATATTTTCTGTTGGAAGCATATGCTTTTTACAAGGTCATAGTCATCTTGTGGAACGATCTAATGGCACAGAAGTATTATGGGGATCTCTGTAAACAAGTCTTGTAGAGTGATTTGAAAGAGAGGTTATATATTATATTAAGTCCAAAGGACATGCTTTTTAATTTAATGTGTTGGGAAATGGAAAGTTGAATATGGATACATCAGGGAAATGAAAGTTTGAGCCCCTTATAAATTCTAGTTATAGGTACAATTTGCTCTTCTCTCATTGGTTAAGCACACTTAGAATCAATTTCTAAACTTATTTTGTAGAATTTTGCTGCATAATTTCAAAAAAAAGTCCTAGCATTATGTATCTTGAATTTTCCCTTTACAGTTTGAACTTTGATGGTGTCCCTTCCCTTCTCTAAGGCCTCCATGAGGGAAGCCAGTCCTATTAAACGACTTTTAACACTGAGAAGTGAAAGTCATAGGAAATGAGGACAGTTTGTACACTCCCTTGCCTCCCCTACCTCACTGACATTGACAGCGTCATCTTCCCTATCTGAAAGGGGAGGAGGGAATGGAGTCTTCAAGAGTTTCAGAAGCTTCCAACTGGTTATTCATGCTACTTAAACCAATTCAATTCCGAAGATTCCAATCTTATCCTATAGATGTCCTACTTTTCACATGGTATAGCTAGCAGGACTTAAAGTGTAACTGACATTGTAATTTGCAACCCAGCAGGATCAACAGATCAATGTTTGATTTTAGTTGTCAGGTATCTCAATTTTGCAGCTTCACGAGATAAGAAATTCTTTATCACTGTTATAGAAATTTTCTTGGTTTCTGCTACTGCCTTGAGCAACTATTTGAACTTTCATTTATTTTAAAGTTTCCTGAGACTGCACCTAACTGCACAGTTCTTGATTTTTTCCCTTTGTTCACACTGTTGCATAGCAGTTGCAAGTCCTCCAAACCTTAGCTCTCAATGAGGTTAATCTAGATGAACATTAGGATAAATGAAATTGCTCTGGCTTCCTTAGGTCAAAGTTTCTTATATTTCAATAAGGAATATTAATAGGAACATGTCCATCCAATTAACCAGGTAATCAATTCAAGACTATGCGCATTTTCCTAAGAATTTTTTTTCCCTAGAATGCAGTCCAACAATTTGGCTGATGAAGTAGTTGCCAGGGAGCTAGAAGAATGGATTTTAAAAGTAATTTTTGTTGTTGTTTTTGTAGTTGTTGATGTTGGGATTTCAAGTGTTAGGAATTAGAAATTCCTCCAAAATTAAAAGGTGATTTGGATGTTGGGAAAACAAAAAGAACTATTATGTACACATAGCCATTTCTTGTTGCCTGACAATGCTTTTATTACCCAACACCTGCTTGCATTTCTTATTATCTTCTAACCCTCATTATTATGTACATTTAATTGCAAGTTGCCTGGCACATTCCCATTACTCACTAAGAGTTGAGAGGTAAATCTATACTTAATAAATTGTTTATTTTAATAATATTTTAAAATGAAAGTGATGAGGCTGGACTAAATTATCTGCTTTATACTAGTTCACAAAGGTTAAAAATATAATTTTCTGGTCATCAAGACAATTATTATTTCTATAACACAAAGCTAAACCATTTATGTAGATAAACAGCATGATAAAACTAAGGAGACAGAAAAAACAGCAACAATATTTATGTACCTAAAAAATCAAAGAAAATATTCAACTTATATGGATGTGAGTGCATTTACTAAAGATGTTGAAAAAATTATTCTGATACCAAATAGCTTGTTAAGATTTAAGTGATTTCATATTCTAAGAAAATGTATTGTAATGAATGTAATGTTATTAGACATATTTGTTAAGTTTATTATAGTTACATAAAAACTGTAATTAATCGAACAGTAATCCAGGGACTCAGCAATAGAGAGCATTGTTAATTGTTGATCATGTCATAATTCATCATGAAGAAAACAAAAATATATGTCTTTATGTGCTTGAGAGTATATATAGTATTTATATATAAGTGTATGAAGTGATTAGACTACCTATGAAAACATCGTAAAAAAGAAAGTTTCAGAATATATAACATGCTTCTATAAACTGAAAATAAGTAATTTAATCAAAATAAATCGTTACTACATTGACATTCAAACTATCTTTTGTACATATTTTTCAGGCTTTGTTCCTCTCCTTAGCCTCTTAGTAATCACTATTTTGCTCTTGGTTTCTATGTGATAAACCTTTTTGGATTCCACAAGTGAGTGAGATCATATAGTATATGTCAATCTGGGACACAGTGCATCCAGATTCATAGAGCTGGCACAAATGAAAGGATCAGATACTATTTTTTATGTCTGAATAGTATTCTATAGTGTATTGTTAATTGTTGTTTAGCTAACTCACATTTTTTTCATCCATTCATCAATTGATGAACATTTCTTAGCCACTGTGAACAGTTTCTCAATGAATATGGAAATGCAAATGTCTCTTCAGTGTACTTATTTTCTTTTGGATATATATTCATTAATACTTGTTTCTGAATTATAAAGAAAAATTATTTCTAATTTTTTAGGAAGCTTCATAGTATTTTTCACAATGGCCTCATTAATTTACATTCCACCAATAATGTTCAAGGGTTCTATTTCCTTCACATCCTCACCAGCTCTTGTTATTTATTTTTGTTATTTAATGGATGCTGGTGTGAAATCATTACTCCTTATATAATTTTGACATTATAATGCCAATGAAGTTAAAAACAGTATTAAAATAATAAAGTACAAAAACAAACTACTTCAGAGGAATTCTAAATAATGAGTCTTAAAAGTAAACATGAATTAAATTAAACTTATTTATTATATCCTGCATGTAATAATTTAAGTATTTTCAACTAACAAATGACATATATATATATATAACAAATGACATACATATATAAAACCATTATTTGTAATGTTGAAAGATTATTCAGGCAAGTTGTTTTCAAGTGATTGCAAATATATTATATAAAATACATTAATCACTTTCTAATGTTGTATTAGGAAACTTTCTTCTACATAAGACTAGAGATTTCTGTTTCAGAAAGTCATTTGATAATGTAAATTAGAATTTGAGTGTACTAAATTTTCTATAGAAGTCCTAATTAGAATAAATTATACCCCATATATGTATATGTCAAAATACACTATAATGTCATATGTCTAAAAAGAAAAAATAATAATTTTTTTTCTATAGAAGGAAGTAAATTTTATTTCCTGAGATATGCTTACATTTGTTTAAATAAGAAAATGAGACGAAATAGATCAAATGAACACTATGATCATTAAAATTGATTGTTTTACAACACTGAGAGATATGCATTTAGAAAAACTGATCATTCTTTAAACCACTAAAAACATCTTAATGAAATTTATACATATTCATTGATTGTTACAATAAAAATAAGTGCAAACAATATATAAATGATTTTTATTAAAAAAACTGAAAATAAATAATCAAAATAAATAATAATTACTATGTTGAAATCTGAACATTTTCACTAAAATATGAACACTTTTTAAAATGCATATTTTAAATTTTGTGGAGACAGAGTATCCAGACAAATTGCTTTTAGCTAACTCAATATGTTTTTCTTTATTTGTTTGTTGGTTTTTGCTGTACTCCTAATTGAACACAGAACATGTACTTTACCATTGAAATATATCCCAGTGCCTTAATATATTTGAATAGTATTTTCTTAAATAAAAATTCTGTATTAGAAATAAGCGTGAGTCAACAAAGATATGATAATGAGGTATAAACACAATCTAATGTAAGCAAATAATTATAACTAAGTAAAAACAAATGAATTAGTTAAAAGTCCAACATTAAGCAAAACTCTTTGATCATAGTCAAGAAAACAGAGAAAAAAATAGAAAGAAATTAATAATGAACATATTAGAAATATTAAGATTAATGTTTAAAAAATAACTAGGAAATGGTAAGAGATTAAGAAACAGAATTTGAAGGTTTCAATATAGCATCATTTCTGGTATAATATAAGTAAGCACAATTTCTCCAAAAGAAAAATCTTAATTTCAATAATAAACATAAAAAATAGACTTGTGTATTACAACAATTCATGAAATTATGGAGTTTTATAAGTGTTATATTCAAAGAGAACATCATTTTCTACACTTTATTCTTTCAGATTAAAAACAGTTATTTGTGAGAATTAAAATAGCCACATATACATTTACCAATTATAATATTTTATATACAGAAACATATAAAATTCAAAACAATCAAGATGAATACATAATAATATTTGAGTATGCATTATGAATTTCTATTTTTATATTTTGAAATTTTAAAATATACATTTCAACCTTTTAAAAATCAGTAGTTTAACAAGTTGTTTACACAATTAAGTTGTGTTTATTTCTATAGATGTTTGATTTAAACACATAGTGAATATTTTAGTGTTAAGAACTATAAAGAATATGAGTATTTAATCTAGTTGCCACTTAAAGTATATAACTGCTTTCTAGCATACTCTTTTCCAGAGTTTGGAAATATTCTAAGCGTTTGAGTGAGATACTTAAAATAGCAACATATACATTTACCAGTTATTATATTATATATGTAAAAATTCAGAACAATCAAGATGAATACATAATAATATTTAAACATACAGTGAGAAATCCTATGTTCACAATTTTGAAAATACATTTCAAAGAAGTTAGTTTTTCACACAATAATCTATATTTTTAAAATTACAATTTTCAACATAAATGAAAAATTTAATATTTTTAGAAATAATAAAATTAAATTAAATGTAAAATTAAATAAAATTTAATATTTTTAGAAATAATCACACATTATTCAAAAACAATAACTCTAAATTACTTGGGGAAATTTGGATGATGCATATATTAATTAAGGAAGCCTGTTATGACATATGTAAACTATTTTCTAGTATTACAGTAATAAATGTAGTATGGCATTAAAATAGGCTGAAGAATAACATGAAAATTTTAGATACAAACAAGAATTTGCAAACAAATTATAAATACTATGTATATTTAACATTACATTTTGAATTAAATGAAAAGTAATGCAGAATTCAAGGAAAAGTAGCGGACTTTATCTCCATTTGAGGGGGAAAAAAGGCATTAAAATGTCTACATATTTAAGCAATGCTACTGGAAAAAACACACTTGTTACTCTGTCAGATAAAGAAAGCAATAATATATAATGTTCTTTCATAACTCATGTTTTTATTATATGTCAATTAAATTGGTTTTCTATTAATGTGCCCAAAATATAATATTGGTTCTGGTCAGTGAGCCAAAAAATTAACAAGTTGCATAAATCCAATTAATTCAAATATTTTTCTTAATCAAGAATTATTCTGATTTTTTATTCACTCTTTAGAAAAACATATAATTTGTTTTATTTAGGACCCCAAGCCCCATTGCCTCTAACTACAAAAGCACTTATCAGTTTTCTTTAGATAACCCTAACAAACAAGATCAAACAAGGAGCCTCAGAAAATAATACCTAATATTAACTTACATGTCATAAAAATCAGAGTTGAGTAAGACCTCATAGGCTATTTTATTTCTGAAGAGCTAAAATATTCATTTATTTGAGATCATTTTAAACATTTAAATACTTATTTAAATTGATAAATTACAATTTAATTTGATTAATGTAGAGTGAGAACAGTTTTCTCCCCTTTTTCTAGTTTTCTATTTAAGTGCATCTTAATCTTCTAAGTAAATAGATTTTAAAGTGAAAAAAAGAAAAACAAAGCAAGCACATAACAATTATGCTCAATGATCAAAAATTTTGTTAAAAATAGATCATTTTAGTACTTTGAAATGATAAATATCTGGCATTAAACAATATTACATTTATTGAACACAATGCTAGTAACTTTACTGTCATTACCTCACTTGATCAAAATTATCCTACTTTATGAAGACTGTTTAATTAAGAGAAAATGAACTCAAATTCTTTTGCCTCAAACTTATAAATACAATGGAAATCTTCAAGTGAATCCATATAATAAAGCTTTTCTATTTGCTTTCCTGTCCCTTCTCTTTTGTCTTTTCCCACGTAACAGCCCGAGTCACTTTACAGTTTAAATACGTCTTTGACAAATATCACAAACTCTTATGTCAATGGTATGAATTCAATTCAATAAAACATATTTTGCACACCACATGACAAGGTGTTTTCCTTCTTAAAATATCAACATGTGTTGTTGGATCCTTGCTTATTTGATTATCAGTTAAATTTATTCTTCTTTTATGATACTTTGGAATTAAATATTGCAAAAATGTACCAGAAAATAGCTAACGGTTAAAGTGAAAGGTATAGTTCTTGAAATAAATATGTTTGACTAAAGGAAATAATTAGGTGTCTAAGGACATTTATATAAGCTTTTCAGATCAGCTCTTTTGGACAATGAATATGAAGAAAAGTCTGTGTAGATGAGATAAAATAGAGACTATGAATTATTTTCTTCATTTTCATGATCCTATTAATCATGCCTAGCAATCCAACACCAAACACTATCATCGCCATGCAGGGGAGAGCACAAAAGGAGCAAGAGAACAATCACACTAAAACACATCACGCAATTTCTCTCTTGATTCTATTTAATCTTTCATTTGGTACTCTGTTTCTGAAAGTTCATTTAATAGATGCTAAAGTTGATGACATATTAGCATCATTAGTCTGTCAACATTGACATTTTAATTTCATTTGTAATTTTGTCTTTTAATTGCATCACTACTCCTACTCTTCAGATACACAAATTTCATCTGTCTTTAAATATATATGTTTATTTTTGACATGCATATTACTACTGAGTTGCCTTTTTAATATTTTATAATGGTTTTTGTCTTTGCTTTGTTTCCTACTTTATAATCTATCAATCATTGTATTTTAACTGCAAAAGGTATTTCTTTTGTAACCACCACATTTTTAATCTACTTGTCTGATGAGGAGGAGGAGGAAGAGGAGAAGGCACAAGACGAAGAGGAGGTCAAAAAAGTGGTTTAATATTTGGTACTGGGAATTGAATTGGGTCCTGGATCCTGCTGGGCAAGCGCTCCATCACTGAGTTACATCTCTGTTCCATTTTAGTTTTTATGCTGAGACAGGGTCTCACTAAATGGCCAAGTCTCACCTCAATCTTGTGACCCTCGTGCCTTAGGTTCTGGAGTTCCTAGGTTTACAGGTGTATATCACCATATCTGGACCACTTCTCTAATTATGGACATCTACTGTTTTTCAAATGTTGCCTAACACAAACTGCATCCAAATAAATATTTCGTCCAAGCTCTTTAAGAGGTATATGTTATTTATCCAGAGCATATAATCAGAATTCCTAGGGCCTGGGCTTACATGTACATTCCATTTTATAGGCACTGCATGTAGTTTCCTCACTTTCTCAAAACAACCTAACATTTGCCTTTATTACCTGCTCTACTGTATTTGCCTTTATTACCTGCTCTACTGTATTCTATCTGATGGCATCTGCAGTGGCATATTGTTGTTGTCCCACAAATACAGGGAATGCTGGAAGTTGCAATTTTAAGAAGTTCAAAATTGCTATCCATACCTCACAATCAAAAGGCAGCCAGTACACAAAGCTATTTATGGGAAACACATGGATCATTGGAGGAAAATGAGCTTAAGAGAAAATCTATGACGGTAAACTTTTTTAGTGTAACTGATCCAATCATAACACATATTCTATAGAAAATATGAGAATTACATAGATTTAACAAATCACATTGTATATCATGTGAAGATTTTTCTTTAATTGAGTAATGGAATTTTTCCATAGCATGAAAAATGAAAATGCCATTTGATGATTAATTATGAATGAAAAAGGAGATTCATCTAAGTATCAGTTGATTTAGTGGTTAATGTTGATTTATATTTGTAAACAGAAGCTAGTGGTTTGAATTTTAAAAATTTTAATGCAAATTAAATTTATTTAACTTATGTATAAAAATTGTACATTGAAATGGGGTACATCATGGTGTTTCACTGCATGTGTGCAATTTATAATCAGGTTACACATTATCTATCTCTTCAGATATTGATCACTATTTTGGGGGGAAAACACAAATTTTATTTTTCTATCTTTTTGAGATATGAAGTACATAATTTCTACCTATAATTACCCTCTGTGGAAGAGCAAATCAGAGGGTCTTACTCTGATCCAACTATAATTTAGTACTACATATTGGTCACTCTCTTTCCCTTTCCATGCTCCTGGTAACAATTGTACGCTCTATTTCTGTAGAATCAATATTTTTAAATTCCACGTATGAGTAAGATCATGCAGTATTTTTATCTATGTTCCTGACTTATTTTACTTAACATTATGATCTCTAGATAACAGCCATGTGATCTCAAAGACAGGATTTCATTTGTACTTTGTTTTTTGAAGACTGAATGGTATTCCATTATGGTTTTTTTTTTTTTTTTTTGGTTCCCGAGGATTGAACTCAGGGGTACTGGACCACTGAGCCACATTCCCAGCCCTATTTTATGTTCTATTTAGATAAAGGGTCTCACTGAGTTGCTTAGCACCTCGCTGTTGCTGAGGCTGGCTCTGAACTCACAATTCCCCTGTCTCAGCCTCCCAAAGTGCTGGGATCACAGGTGTGCACCACCACACCTGGCTTCCATAAGGTATTTGTATCATATCTCTTTATCGATTCATCGATTGATGAACAATTTGTTCGCATTTCTTAGCTATTGTGAATATTGCCTCAAAATACAAGGGAATAAAAATGTTTCTTCAATATACTGATTTCATTTCTTTTGGATATGTACCCAGGGGTGGGACTACTCAGTCAGATGGTAGTTCTATTTTTAAGTTTTTTAGACACCTCCATAATGTTTCCCATAACATCTGTACTAAATTACATTTCCAACAACAGTGTTCAAGTCTTCTCTTTTTTCTACATCCTTATTAGTGCTTACACTCTTTAGCCTTAGTCATAAAAGGTATTTTTACTACAGTGTGGGAATATCTCATTTTGATTTTGATTTGCATTTCTCTGATGATTAGTGGTGTTGAATTTTTTAACTATACCAATTGGTCTTTTGCATGTCTTCTGAATAATGTTTATTTAAATCTACTGCCCAGTTTTTGTCAGGCTTTTTTATTTTCCCCATTGAGTTTTTGGAATTCCTTATATATTCTGGAATGACCACATGTCAGATAGTTTGCAAATATCTTCAACTCTTCTGTGGGCCCTCTCTTTATTCTGATGATGACGTCCTTTGTTTTGCAGAAGATTTTTGATTTAATATTTTCAAATTTTCTATGTTTTCCTTTATTTTCCCTATTTGG
This sequence comes from Xerus rutilus, assembly GCA_028644305.1. NCBI lineage: Eukaryota > Metazoa > Chordata > Mammalia > Rodentia > Sciuridae > Xerus > Xerus rutilus. Next base: position 68,032,600 of record CM053410.1, read on the forward strand.
GGATCTTGTCCAACAAAATCCTTATTTCCCTTATGTTTTTTTTCTAGTCATTTTATTGTATCAGGTCTTATTTAATCTTAAATTCATTTGATGTCACTTTTGAAATCAGTGAAAAATAGAGGTGTAGTTTCATTTTTCTGCTTGTGGTTACTCAATTTATCTAGTAACATTTACTGAAAAGATGTTCTTTCTATAATTCATATTCTTAAAATATTTGCCAAAAATCAGTTTACTGAAGCTATGTGGGTTTATTTTAGGCCCTTCGTTCTATTCTATTTATCAATCTGTTTATGCCAGTACTATGCTGTTTTTGATTATTATAGCATTGTAGTTATATTTTTTTTTTTTTTTTTTTT
>CM053410.1:68033455-68098388 GCA_028644305.1 Xerus rutilus
AGCAAAATTCCTGCGTGGGATGTTGAGCTGAAGAATGATGCCAGGAAGTTGGCTGGAAAACGGCGCCTCCACCACTTCCAGCCTTGGTCCCTAAGAGCCTAGCGCAGAGTGGACTGTCTACGCCGCCATCTTGGAACCGCCCCCTGTAGTTATATTTTTAAGTAAGGTATTGTAACACTTCTGTCTCTGTTCCTTTTGCCCATGATTACTTTGGCTATTCAGTGCTTCATAGTTCCAAAAACTTTTATGAGTGTGTTTTCTAGTTTTGTGAAGAATGAAGTTATATTTTAATAGGAATTATAATGAATCTGTAGATTGCTTTGAATAGTATTAGTATTTAAGAACATCGATTGTTCCAAATTATGATCATGGAATGCCACTCTGTTCCTTGTATCCTCCTCAGTATCTTTTAGCCTGTTTTATGAATTTCATGGTAGGAATCTTTCACTGCTTGGGTTAAATTGATTCGTAGGTATCTGTAGCTATTATAAGTGAGATTTGTGTCTTCATTTCTATTTCAAATATTTTTCTTTTTGGCAGATATCACTATTACACATTTTTATATGTTGATTTAGTATTCCCCAATTTTGTATAATACATTAAAGTGTTTTTTTGTAAAATCTTTGGGACTTTCTATATGTAAGATTTTGTCATCTGGAAAAGATGAAAAATTGACTTCCCCTTTCAATTTGAATACACTGTTTCTTTATATTGTCTGATTGGTCAGGGTAAGACTTCTAGCCCTACATAGAATAAAAATGGTAATTTCAGATTTTTGTGTGAAAACTTTCAGCTTTTCTCCATCCAGCATTGTTGTTTATCATATACAGCCTTTATTATGCAGATATGTGTTTCTTCTATACCTAATTTACTCATGTTTTTTTAATCATAAAAGTACATTTATTTGGGGCTGGGGATATAGCTCGGTTGGTAGAGTGCTTGCCTTGCATACACAAGGCCCTGGGTTCTAATCCCCAGCACCACACACAAAAAATACATTTATTTAAATACATTTATTTATCTTTTAAAGACATTTATCTTTTCTCAACATATTGAAATGATCATATAGTTATTTTCCTTGATTTCTTTGATGTGTTGTATCACATTTGATTTACATATATTGAACCATCTTTCATCCCTGGTATGAGTCTTAATCATGATGAATATAATCTGTTTAATGTGCTGTATTTAGTTCATTTTGAGGATTTTTACATTTATGTTCACCAGGGTTATTGAATTGGGTCTTTGTGTAGGGAGATTTGGTGTGAGATAATAGGATAATTCTGGCCTTATAGAAAGTATTTGAAATAATTTTCTCCTGTTTATTTTTTAAAAAATAATTTGGGGAGAATTGGCATCTATTCTTTAAATGTTTGATAAAACTCTGTAGTAATACTCTCTGGTATAGAGTTTATTTGTTTTTGGTGGGTAATAACTTATTATTGATTCAATAATATAACATAACTTATTAAGAATCTGTTCAGGTCTTGCATTTTTTAATTTCAGTCTTGATAAATCATACATGCTAAGAAATCTGCCCATTTATTCTAGGTTATCAAATTTGTTGTTCATAATAATCTATAGTGGTCCTTTGTATTTTTTGTGGAGGTTTGGGTCTGTGACCATAGTCCACCAAGACTTACACAGCACTGGTATAAGTCCAAGATCCACACTGCTATGGGTTGCCTACTGCTGAAGTGGACTCATGGGTCAAGACCATTGCAAATAGCATCATAGGTGATACTAGTCCAATTGAAATCCAATAGACAACCAGGTATGTCTCCACTTTGCACTGGGGATCTTCCAGGGGCTCTATCTTTAGGCACAAACTTGAGAAAATGGGAGTGTTATTATCTGTTCAGTGTTAGGTTTCATCAACCAGGCACTAAGTTCTAAGGGGAAGTCCTGTGTTAACTCCCCTCCCCTACTCTCAACAAATGAGTCTTGCTCCATGGTATTCTAAGTTTAGTATGGTGTTGTTGAAGGTATTCCATGGCCATCAAGGCTAATGCTAAGGTGGGTTGTTTCTAATCTCTACAGTCACAAGGACCTGCACAGTCTCAGGGGAGCACCAACACTCATGTTGCCACTGGTAGTGACACAGGCCAAAGAAAATGTACATCCCACCAGGGTTCAGGCCTCTGCTTTGTGTCAGGGCTGGTATAAAGGCTTTGCCTATGAATGCTGGCCTGTCAATACCTGTGCTGTACAAAGTTAGAGAATTGGTAGTAAGGATAATCTCTTCGCCAACAATGATCCTGCTAAACTGGGTTGTACTTGAATCTTACACTGTAGGAAACCAGATGATTGCGATTGAAGTACCCCAGGCCCACTTCAAAGCTGACAGTGATTAAAAAACCAAACTGAAGATTATTATGTTCCACCAAGGCATAGGTCTCCATGTGGTGCTAAAGTAGATCTAGATGCTCTGTTTGCAGCTCTAGCCTGGGTATGGGTATTTAGTTTCTGCCTAGTATTTATTATTATTTTGACAGGTCTAGCACAGAACTCCAAGAGAAAGTCCTGTGCTAGTTTTATGTCCTACTCTCAAGTGGATAGAGTTTTGCTACTCCCTCTGCTGCCCCAAGAGTAGGAGGGGTGGTAGACACAGTCTTTTTGCTTCCTAATGCATGGCTAGAGGCTCAGTTCACAGATGTCGTCCTAGAGTAGGGCTTCTGGTGCTCTGCCCAGCACAAGGTTTCACCATGGCAGGTCTGATCTTGAGTTTCAAGTAATTTGAAATTAATACCTTCACACTTTTCAAAGCTAGAGACTTCTCTCTTCATGCTGCTTTTTTTTTTCCTTGCAGAAGGGTGACACTGGTGTGTGTCACCCTTTTTCTCAATGTGTCTTTTTCAATGTGTCTTTCTTTTCTATTACTCTAAAATCAGCTACCATGTCCCTAACCTGGCTTCCTTGGTGCTTGTGAAGGCATATTAGTGTGTGCATAAATGTTCACACTAGTGTGTCTTTGAAGAGACAGATGCATAGAAAATCTTACTCAGCCAACATCTCTTTTGCCTCTCACTAGTTTGGATTTTGTCTTTCCAACAATTAGAAGCTATAAGTAACTTGTAATAAGCCCCTGGCACAACGACAACCCTATTCATTTGAATATGTTTGAGAACAGTAGTGTTTATTTATGGAGAATGATGATAGCAGGTAAACATGTGACAGCATTCTCAAAGATTTCAAAAATCATACAAGAATGAAACTGTTTTCATCTTTATTTTTCTGAGAATATAAATGTTCTGCTGAGTAAAATAAAACATATATTTGAATATATAAAAATATGTACATATAAGTTGAAAATAATACATATAAATTGTCCTATTTATAAGATTTCTATATACAATATGGCATATTGATGAAAAAGGTTAAGGGATGTATCATATTTACATTGTGGTCTATGTTCTCCAAGCAATGTTAAAGAATTTGAATGTTAAACTAAATAATTTAGCTGTGAGAACATTTTCTTCAGTAAGTTACAAAGTGAATCACTAAATAATTGTTGGTCAATAAATGATGTGCACATTAAAGATGATAGTTTTCTATATTCTGAATATAAGTGTGAGGAATAAAAACACCTATTTGAACTGAAGTTTAAAATTAATGTGTGATAGTTTTCTATCCCTGGCCCCCTCTGGATGCTGGAATCCCTTCTTCATATTTCTGTGATTTTTTTCACTCACTTATATCAGAACTCATCAGATAAAATTTTATCTTATTTGCTTATAAATGTACTCATTCTTTAAATTGTAAAGTATTAAATGAGTATATGATCTTAATTTTCTCCAAATACTTATGTTTCAAGAAAGTCCATAATTTTTATCAAACATATAAAGTATTGTTCATTTTTCATTTTCATAAGTTATCTAATTTGATCAATTTGATCCTTATAAGGGCTCTAATATTTGTTTGGATGTAAAAATTATTTATGTTAAATAACTTGTCTCACAGAATGCATGTTTGTACAGTTATAATTCAGGCATAGGAGTCTGGTTTCCTTTCTGTCATGTAGCACTGGCTGCATGCAGTCTGGCCAGCCAATGCCTGCAGACACACATCACATGTCCCATAGAATTTCAGATTTGTAAAGTTGAAACCCTTTCTTGCTCTTACAAATGAAAAATTTTATGAAAAAATTCTACCATGACAACATTTATAGATTTTATTTTAAGTGGCAAATCTAGTCAATTGGATGAACAATGGTCCACTAGCTCTTCCTTCCTGTTGAGAAGGAAGCACATCTTGTTCACGGCACTCCAGTCTAAATGTCTGAGAGGAAGCACCAGAGAACCAATATTTACCCACCTTAGGCATTTATGTTTCTAATATCTTGTCTATTGCATTCATGTTAACTTCCAAGCTCCTGCAGACATTTTAACTCATGATCAATATTATATAATTTGTTGTAAGAAATAAAAAAGGAAGAAAGAAATAAAAGTGTAAAAATGAGAGAAAGGAAGGGAAAGATGGATAGGAGGAAATGAAAAAGAAGGAAGAAATGATATAAATATTCTTTGAATCTCACTAAAAACATTAAAGAATCTTAAAAATATCTATTTAGAAAAAATATTCTTGATGTGCATATACTAGAATATATTTTATCCTTTATCAGTAATTATCAATAACTTGCACTGTTTGACTTTTTCTATTACTCTGGACCTGTGAATTTTGTTATCCTGAATATAACAGTACACTAAAGATAGCCTGAGTACCAGATATTTGGAATTTGAAAATAAAACTTGAGAGCAAAAAATCTTCATGAAGTAATTATTTGTATATTATTAATACTTAGCATATGAATTACCTAATATTCTATGCCTAATTTTTCTTGCTTTCAATCATTATTGGCATAATCATGAAAATTCAGTAAGAATACATTTTTTGAAATAAATTTTGATAATTATCTAATAGAGAAAGTCTAGAAAATGGTTACTCTGAAGGAAAGAATAAAAAAGTTTACTAGCTATGCAATAAGCAGGCAATCTACGAAGTTGAATTGAGTTAGAGAATTTAGACAGCAAGAACCTAAACCACTGGAAAATCTGAAAATATTTATTGTCATAAACAGTATCCCAGACTTTTGATATGTTCTTATTGAATGTAAAATTCTAAAAGGAATATGGAAGATTACTTGAAATATTTATGTACTATAGAGTCATAATACAAGTAAGTAAAATAATTGGTAATGCCTTTTACATGATGTAAACAACACTAAATAAAAATAAAACATAGCAGGCAGTGAAAAGCTCATTTAGAAGCAAAATCTTTCAACAGGCTCTGGCAGCACTTAAAGGAAGAAAACCAATTTAAATAAAATAACTTAGGGAGTATTATCAAAGGGAAAATAATCATCTCATAGTTATGCATGGTGCATAATGAACCAAAAAACACAATAAGGCAAATACATTAGCATAATTTTATTTTACTATTCAGATTTATAAGTGAGAAATTGATTTTGCTTCAATTACTGCATTCTCCCTGGGTTTTACACATTTTATTTCAATCTATGCTTCTGTTTGAATTTGGTACCATTATTTTCTACAGATATTTATCATGTTACAGGTTGGTTTTAAATTTGCAATTATTGACATATTATTCATAACTACTTTTGGCTAAAGTAGGCAATTAATAGTTTTAATAGATTTGCTATCCTTACTTCAGAATAAAATTTGGATTTCATTGTACCCCAAAAATGTCGTTTGGCTAAAATTTTCAATTTGTTTTAGAATCATTGATCTACATGACTTCAGTAATCATAGGCATTCATTATCAAGCATTCATTAACTCAAATTCTACCAGAAGAAATATATAATATTCAATTTCTGAAATTCGTTTTCCCTCTATTCTCAGACTGAAGCCATAAAGCCTCTGAAATTAAGAAGAAAAATATAATTTTTTTCTTTCAAACATGTGGATTTTTACACATAATTAGGCTGCTTATTCTAAGTGAAAAAATTCTCACATGAAGATAGTCATACAAATAACATTTTTAAATATGTTTTAATGAGTCTTTTACTAAACTATAGAAAAACAGAAGACCTGAAATCTGTTTGCCTATTTTGTTCTTATGGTCTGCTAGTGATCACATCATCAATGAAAAAAGACATATTATAGACTACTAAATTATGTTGATAAAGATATATTTCAATGTGTCCACTTATGGTGCCTTAATGAAGAAATTCAAGATATAAGTGTAAGACATAATTTAACAGTATTAGTTAATGTTAATACTATCTTTAATAGTATTCTAAATAATATCTTAACTATATCCTAACATTAAATAATAAAAATTATCAACAATTTTAAAGTTTGTTTCACTGTCCACAGCACTTCAGTGATCCAAAGATGATACGATATTTTAATATGCTAATTCTGTTTGCCATATCCATTCTGACTTAATGTGTTATATATGATACAATTTAACATACACAGTTAACATTAATTCTAGGATTATCAAGTTTTTTAGTTCCTATTTGTGTGATTCTTAAGTAGATTGTTAGAATTGCAGATAAGAGAAGGTATGGTGGAGGTTTAGTGATAATTAGTTCTAATAAATATGAGTTTCTAGAAAATTACTTAGATTCTATAATTATTAGGGACTAGAGTCACATTATATTAATGGCTATAGGACAACCAAATAAAATATTTTTATTAATTTAATGAAAGAAACTCCTCTGTAAATGCGAATAATTGTTAACATTTGTTGACTTCTTAATGGTTTGGCCCACATGTTATTCAACTTATAGGCATAATTCATTTAATCATTACAAAGTCCCTAATACAGTTTATATAATTATCTTCTATTTGGAAACCAGGACACTGAGGCAAAGAGAGCTTGATTTATTTTCCTAAGGCTTACTCTTGCATGTGGTTTAGTCTTGATTTGAAATCAGGCAATCTGATGCTAAAATTCTCCACATAGCCCAGTTCCAATCTGTATTATATTAAAAAAAAGGAGGATAAATAAGGAAATAACTACTAGGAAATAAATGAATCAACTTTTGAGAGATGCACTACTTTGTTAATAAATGTTATAAGTTTGGCTCAATTTGAACTTATATGGAAGCAGTAGTTCTGCTTTTTCTTTAATTTTCCATCTCAGTTTTGGAAAAAGAAGCTATGATAAATTCTACAAACTATACATGTAAGTAATGGAAAAGTCATACAAACACACAAAAGAAGGCATCTACAGATATGTTCACTACATAAAAACACTGCTGATAAATGACTTCAAAATTCGTGAATTTCATTCCTCTCATTTTTAATTTTCAATGAAAAATTAAACAATTACATGAAGGATTTATTTTTTATTCCAGAGAGAAGCATTTACTTTTTCAGTTAAAATAATTTCTCCACATTTAAGTACAAACTCTGTAATTTTATTCCTGATAATAAAATTTTAGTATTGATTTGCAAGAGTCACATGGCTCTTAATAATATATCAAACCTCTAGCTACAGGCACTACCTATGATATCTCATTCAGCATTATTGCTTTAAGTTCCACTGATAACGAATTACGCATGAATTTTTATCTCTAAAGTTGAAACTTAACTCTGTCTTCAATTCTGTGATCAATAGACATCTTAAACTTCAGTGTTATGGCTCCTCTATCTCATATGCTCGCCAAAAGCCTTTCTCTCTCGATTAATGATGTTCGTCAAATAGTTCAAACAAAAAATCTTGTCCTTACCCACCTCCTTCTCCCATAGTTCCAAATGTACTCCACAAGCTAATGCTGTGTGTTAATTCCTAAAATTCACTAGAAATCATTTCTTTCTCAACAATTGAATGAAATAATTTTCTTAATTTCTCTTTGAGCTGATTTATCATTGGTGTATAGTCCTTGAATCATTAGAACCATTTCCTGACTTAATTGTTTCTATTTTCGCATATACAGGCACTATTTTCTACACAGAAGCTAAATTGTTTCTAAAATAAAACATAGATGCCACTCCATCATCTTCATAATCTTAGAGTAAAAGGCAAAATCACAGGGTTTATAAGTCTTACAGGTTCCATGTAGTATGATACAATTGCCTCTCTAAGCATAGAGACTACCTCTTTCCAACCCTGCTCAGCTCTAATTACACCATAGCATCCCATGTCTAGCACCTACTTTTCTGTAAACATTCCTAGAACATTCATCTGAGAAGGTCTGCTTTACATATTACTTTCAGTCAGCCTGTTCTTTCCCCAAATAACGTTGTCTTCTCATATATGAAACTTTCTCACAGCAAAGTGCAAGACATAAAATTAACACTCAGAAATCAATTGCATTCCTATACATCAATGATAAATCAGCTCAAAGAGAAATTAAGAAAATTATTTCATTCACAATAGCCTCTAATACACACACAAACACACACACACACACACACACATAGGTATATTAAAGAAGAAGAAATTAAAGAAGACCATAGAAGATGGGAAGATCTCCCATATTCTTTGATAGAATTAATATTATCAAAATGGTTATACTTACAAAAGTTCTATACAGATTTAATTCAATTCATATTAACATTCCAATTATGTTCTTCATAGAAATAGAAAAAGCTGTCATAAAATTAATGTTGAAAAATAAGAGGCCCAGATAAGACCAAACAATCCTTAGCAATGAAAATGAAGCAGGAGGCATCACAATACCTGATCTTAAACTATACTACAGAGCTATAGTAACAAAAACTGCATAGTTGGCACCAAAAACAGACATGAAAACCAATGAGATAGAATAGAAGACACAGAGGCAAACCCATATAAATACAGTTATTTTGTACTAGACAAAGGTATCAGAAACAAACATTGCAGAAAAGATAGCCTCTTCAATGAATGGTACTGGGAAAACTGAAAATCTATATGTAACACAATGAAATTGAACCCCTATCTCCTACCCTGCACAAAGCAGAGGTGATACCTCCCTTGGGAATTTCTTGGTGCAAGGGTGTGAATTGAAAACTCCCCAGTTGTAAGCCCTGTTCAATGGGAAATCCCTTGCTAACCAAAGAATTTTATTAGTTCATAACCTTGGGTTCTACCCAGAGGTAGAGAATTATGGGTGCAAGCTAATAATTTCTAATTGGGCTGCTTTTACCCTCAGCTTTGGTTTTGTTTAACTTGAAGATGCTTTCTCACAAAAAATCATCCTGATGTTTAAACCTATATAATAAACATGATGAGCTTGCTTGTAGTCAGTCTTCTTTCACCTGAGGCAGGCTAAACCACAAAGCTCTGGCTTTTTCTCTACTTTTGTTTCCATTTATCTTTTCCCTAATCCCCTCATCAACTGGTTTGTGTAGCCCTGAATAAACTGTTGAGCAGGACATGGCACTAGCCCTGCCTCCACCTATACAAATCTCATTAAATATAAGGTGGTTACTATTAACATTTAAAGCATTGATTAACCAGACTCTGTCTTTAGATAATTTGAACTAAATGAGATAAAAATCTACAACTAGACATATTTGAATTCAGAAAAGATCTTTTCAATTTAGGCCTAAAATCTTATTAATTGGTTATATGAGAGCAAGTCAAATGCTTTGGAGGAATTGGTGACAGTGAGAAATAAGATGGCAGGCTAATTATCAGAAGAAAAGGCTCCTGTTCACCATATTTCAATGTTTAATAATGATTTCCATTATAGATGGAACTGGAGAATACCATGCTAATTGAAATAAACTAATCCTCCCAAAACCAAAGGCCAAATGTTCTCTCTGATATATGGATTCTAACCCAAAATAAGGGAAAAAGGTAGATAAGAATGGAAGTACTTTGGATTCGACAAAGGAGAATTAAAGGAAGGGTAGCAAAATGGTGGAAAGATAGAATGAATCAGACTTGGCTTTCCTATGTTTATATGTGAATACACGACCAATGTAATTCCACATCATGTACAACCAAAGGAATGGAAATTTGTACTCCTGTTATGTAAAATATGTCAAAATAAATACTACTTTCATGTATAACTAATAAACAAATAAACAAATAAAAATTAATAAAAAACAAGCAAAAGAAGCAGCCACCAAACTGTCTTCCAGATTAGATGCACCAATTTTAGGTTCCCACAAGCAATCAACGAGAGTTCTCATTCCACATCCCTTCCAGCATCTGGTGTTGTCAGTGTTCTGGATTTTGGAAGTTCTAATAGGTGTGTAATAGTAAATCACTATAATTTTAATTTGCATTCCCCCGATGACATGATGCAAAATATCTTCCACATGATTGTTTTCTGTCTGATGGTTAAATGTATGTATTAACTTGATTGCATTAGGAATATATACGTGGCTAGTAAGATTTTTTTTTCTGGGTATGACTGTGAAAGTATTTGTGGAAGAGATTGGCATTTAAATCAGTGGATTAAGGAAGATCTCCTCTCCTGAATGTAGATGTGCACTATCCATTCATTTGAGGGCTTGTACTAGGGGAAAAAAGAGGCAAAAGAAAGATTAATTCTTTATTCCTTTTGGACCTGGTACTTCCATCCTCTACCACTTTTGGACATCAGAAAAGATGTCCTACAGATTCTTGGGCCTTCAGAGGTCAATACCTATACCAGTGGGCTCTGAGTTTGGATTAAGAGTTACATCATGTCTCCCCTGGTTCTCAGATCTTTGGATGAGATTAAGTCATAACACTGACTTCCCTGGTTTTCCAATTGTATACAGCATATCCTGAGACTTCTAAGTCTTCATAATTGTGTAAAATAATTTCCATCATAAATCCCTTTGGATTATCTATCTCTTGATTTCTATTATCTATCTACATCTATGTATTCCAGTGATTCTGTTTCTCTGGAGAATCCTGATGAATATACCAACTACAAATTTTCTTTTGTTGTGCATGTTTGTTCTTTTCTTTTATCAGGTTGATTATTTTCTGATTGAGATTTAAATGTTTGTTTTTTTAATATATATTTTAGATAACAATTTTGTTATCAGATGTGCTTTTTACACACAGAAGACCATGTGTTCTCATTCTCTTCACATTATATTTTTCAGAGCAGAAAATTTTAACATTTATAAAATCTAGTTTATCAATTCTTTCTTTCATCAATTGTGTTGCCCCATCCTTCATGGCCACTTATTTAGGTTCCCCAATTAGGAGGCAAAGAGATTGAGAAAAAGATAAATGGATGCTAAAGTAGAGAAAAAGCTGGGGCCCAGTGGGTCAACCAACCTCTGATGGAGGAAGACTCACCATGGGCAAACTCGACACATTTATTATATAGGTTTTAACATCAAAGGGATTTATTGTTAGAAAGTTACTTTAAAACAAACAGAAAAAAGGTCAAAGGTATGAACAGCCCAACTACAGTTATCAGCTTTCACCTATACTTCTCTACCCCCATGTGGCTGGTGCTTGAACCTTAGGTTGTGAACTGATAAATTCTGTGACTGGCATAGAATTCCTCTTTGAACAGGTTATCACCATAGCAACTGGGCAAACTTTGATTGGCACCTTTGCATGGAGAAATTTCCAAGAGAGATAATGCCTCTATCTCTGGGCAGTTCAAGATCCATAATTCATTCACAGCTCCCAATTTTGTGCCTTTGATAGTGTACGTAAAAAGTCATCACCAAACTCACAGGAATTATCTTCTAGGAGTTTTGTAGCTTTGCATTTTACATTTAGGCACATGATCCATTTGAGTTGATGTTTGTGAAAGGTTTCTGCAAAGTACTTTCAAAGAAACACACAAAGATTAGTGTTTGATTCAATACCTGGGAATTATAGCCTAGCAAAGTTGACACACAAAATGATCATTGTCTTCTAACAATTATATACACACACACGCAAATATATATATATATGCGTGTGTGTGTATATATACATATACATATACATACACACACAACCATAAATACATACATAAATATTTTTCCCCAAGTATGAAACCTAGTAAGTTTGAGTCTCAGGATGTCAGGCAGTAGGAATTCCCTCTTATTTAAGGGTTGGTAAACTTTTTTGTTCTATTAAGGTTTTAAACTGATTAGGTAATTCCAATCCATATTGAGAGTGGAGGCCAGAGCTACTTTCATTAGTCTATCCATGTAATTTTTTAACTTTTACATAAATGGTCTTACAGAAGCACCCAGAATAATATTTTATCAAGTATCTAGGAACCCCAGTACCCAGCCTAGTTGACATACAACATAACTATCATACACAATTTCTAAATTATATTTTTTATGGAAAGGTTGAGGAGCCAAAAAAGCTAAAATAATTTTGTTTTTGTTCATTTCTTATTTGTTTTTGTTCATTGCTTTTGTTCATTGCTTATTTCTCTGCCTTAGTATATAAGAATCGTTTTTTTTATCAAATGAATAAGTGACACTTAGGAAAGAAAAATTGCATTCCTCACTCTCCTTTCTTTCTTTCTTTTTTTCTTTTTTTTTTAGCAGACCAAAAATAATATCTACCTCTTGAGAATTACACAGAAAGAAAATGTGCCTTGTCTCTTCCTTTCACTGACTCCTCTTCCTGAAGATAACATAGGGAAAAACAGCAGTGGGTATGAGCAGCAGGACATCAGTCTCCCCCATCCTTCTGGATCTGCTTCCCTCAGATGAATTCAACACTCCTAAGTCCAGTTTTACCACAGTAACATTAATATTTTCATTTCTAATTTTTTGGCATCATTTATTGTCTCAGAACTCAAATGAGTGAGAGTTTAAAGTTAATTCTAATACTGAACCATCTTAAAGCATAGCAGATTAAACCTCCACACTTTAAATATTTAGTAACTATAATATTCAAACATCTTATAATGAAATATTATTTGTTTTAAAACAAGGATGTGGAGTTACTAAAAAAATCTAACAAAAAATTATTCAGAATTATTTCTAAAATGATAAATTTTCTTGGTTGAGATAGTTGAATCAAAAAAATTTGGGGATACTTCTACCTACATTAGACAAGGTATTAACATAGTTGAATAAATTAATAAACTAATTATGACCATAGAACTCTATCAATCAAATGTTGAACAAAATTTGATAGCATCAACATATTAATTCAAACATTTTTATTCAATTAGAAATATTCTGTGTAACAACATATGCAGTTTTAAATAAGGCAAGAATTGTAATATAAAGTGGTGAAAAACTAAAGGCATTGTGAAATAAAAGAAAAAAAATGACTACTGTAAACTAACAATATTTTACAACTTTAAAATTGCCCCTCTAGCTAATGTAATGTCCCCTTCAAATAGCACCAGATTTTACTTTAACATCTTAATAAGAAGCCCAAAATTTTTAATTCCGGACAAAGTTACAAGATTCTTAGAAATAATATTTTAGAAATATATAGCTTTCTAGGATCAAACTATTGAGATGAATATGTTAATAAAAGCTCTAATCATAGGGAGTAAAATGTGTTCAAACCACATATTAAAATATTGAAATGAATAATAGACTAAATATAAAAATCACAATTAAATTGTTAGAAGAAAATATACATGAATACAAAACTGTGTTAGTGTGAGAGAGAGGCATATGTGTGTGTTCATGTACATATAGTAAGATTATTAGAGACTTGAGAATTTAGAAACTTTCAATACTGAAGGATAGAAACAGTATGTTTGTGTTCACCCTCAAAATTTGAATTTGGAAACCCTAAATCCCAACATAATGATATGTGGAGATGAGACTTTTGGAGGTAATTAGCTAATAAACGTAGAATACCCGTGATCAGATTAATGCCCTCATGCATATGAAAAAGATCTCTCTGTCTTGGGAGAGTGTATCAGTAGGGCATTCGTCTTCAAGTCAAGGAATACTCACCCCCTCAAATAAACTGGTCAGCACTTTAATTTTGAATTTACCAGGATCCTATGCTGGGAAAAATATTTTTTTATGGTTTATGTTAACTGGTATTTTTGTTTAGCAACCCAAACTGACTACGATATCTATTAGATATATGTATGAATTCAATGCAATTTCAAGTAACATTTTATTGGGGCTTTACAAATTATACTTCCTCTGAAAAGCTACATTTTTATTATAATTAGTTTTGAAAATAAAGAAAAAAATGATTACAAAGAAGTTATAGTTTCATGTTGTCATTATAGAATTAAAGCAAAATAAATTTTTCTATAGAAATAGGAGAATATGTACTGTGGCCAAAAGAGTAAAAACTCAAACAAGTTGATGTGGAGGATTAATTTATTATGAAGCTCATTTTTCAAACCAGTTTAAAATAGATTCATAGTTCAATAAGATGTCTTCAAACCATATATTAAAATATTGAAATGAATAATAGACTAAATATAAAATCACAATTAAATTGTTAGAAGAAAATATACAGCATTTACATGTTTATTTTTCAGTGTAGGGAAGATCTCCTTAAACAAGATGCACATTCAGAAAGAATAAAGCAACACTGAGACACTTGGTTTTATGGAAAACATCATACAGAATATTAGAATACAAATAAAAGCCTGGCTCTAACAACTGAATGGCTATCAATCATAAAATGCTTAAATTGTCATGCATATAAGTGAATACTGTATGTAAATGAAATAGAACTTACTACAATTTAATAGACAATATGAATAAATTTTATAAACTAATTTTAACAGAATTTAGCTAGAACAGAGAAGAATATACTCTGTGCATTGATTCATCTGAATTTCAAAGCACTGGTGAAATGAATAACAGTATTTAGGGAGGCATACTTAGTAGTTAAACTGTAAAGAAAAATCATCGAGCAATTGCCATGAAATTTAGAACAACAGCCAGCACTGTAATTGAGTACAGACGGTCTTCTTCAGAGGAATTAGCATTATTTTTTATATAAAAGTACATTATAATGCATTTAGGTAATGCTATATTTTATGGCAAATACCAAATCTTAAGAGTAAATAAAAAATATATGATAAGGAACAACACAAGGACAAGAAGAGGAAATGGCAGGATACTAAGTGAGAAAAGTCTTAGCATTTAAACCCAAACAAGAACCAAATACAGTGGAAATATGCTGTGCTGAAAACCCACGCGTGGTCTAGTTCGGACTGAGGTTTTCTGGAAGAATTTACTAACTCAAGTGAAAGGATATAAAATAGTGCAAAAAATATTAGACACATACCATAATTTTCCACAGAGCAGTTACACAAGTAAGAAAATAATCTTTTTAATATTGTATTAGTGCATTGTACTTTATACATAATCATGAGGTTCATTATGACATAATCGTACTTCTTCTCTTTCCTGTTCCTCCTCCTTCCCTCTGTATCATCTTCCTGTGCTCCACTGATCTCCCCTCTATTTTCCTGGGATCTCTCCATCCATTTTTTCCCCTTTATTTTGCTTTAGCTTCCACATATGAGAGAAAACATTCGACCCTTGACTTTTTGAAGTCCAGCTTGTTTCAGTTATTATGATGTTCTCCATTTCTATCCATATAGCAGCAAATGCCATAATTTCATTCCCCTTTATGCCTGAGTAAAATTCCATTGTGTATATACAACATATTTTCTTTTATCCTTTCATCTGTTGACTGGCTAGTTCTATAACTTAGCTTTTGTGAACTGAGCTGCTATAAACATTGCCGTGCCTGAATCACTATGGTATAATGAATTGAATATTTTTGGAAAAACATCAAGGAGTGGGATACCTGGGTCACATCATGAAAAATCTTATGGAAAAACAAGTCAAATAACATAAGCAGAACAGTTGCAATGAAAAACATTAGGACAAAATCATAAAAAATGTGATCATTTTCATTAGCACTCACAGCCTTGCAAAGAAAACAAAATATTTCTCACTTGGTGCTATATAGATATTTGATAATATTCTGTTTAATAAAATTTTGTGGGGAGAGAAGTTTGTTATATATTGGGGATTATGGTCAACAATTTTAAAGCATTTTTCAGCATTTAAAATGTTCATTTCTAAGGAAAAAGTCCACTGTAATGGTGCAGACTGCAGCTGAGTACTAGACTCTTCACATGGGAGATCAGGTATAGCACCTTCATACAGATGCCACCTAACCACCTGCTTTCCTAAACCTTGGGCATCACAATCGGCTCTAGATATATGAGGAATAGTTTTTTTTCTTATACAATTTTAATTCTGGGCTTTTCTGTGTTAACGGATATGAGATGAGATGATATAAAATGTTTTTAAGGGAAAATATCATCTTGGTGGCTGACAGATGAGGTCCGTGTGACCTAAGCCAGCAGAGCCCTGTCTTGTCTGGGTCTGTAACTCAAACAAAGCTTGCTAGAAGACCAAATTTCATGAATGTTTTTATTTTAAAGACTAAAACCCTTCCATTTGAACTTGTAAAATAATTTTACTTTTTTAAAGAATATACTGTGCACTCTGTGACCCTTCTAAGAGAACTGATGATCTTCAGTCAACAAAAAATATTTTAATATTAAAAAAATAAAATGTTCATTTCCTTATACTTCAAATTTCAATTTTTTTTTAAGTACTGGGATTGAACCCAGAGGTGCTTAACCACTGAGCCACATCCCCAGCCTTTTTAAAAATATTTTATTAGACAGGGTCTGGCTGAGTTGCTAAGTGCCTCACTAAGTTGCTGAGACTGGCTTTGAACTTTTGATCCCCATGCCTCAGCCTCCCTAGTCCCTGGGATTACAGGCATGCTCCACCGTGCCCGATAAATTTCAATTTTGTTAAGTCTCTTTATTTCTTAGTCTCTATTTTTAGAAAAATACCTGAAAGTGTATAAAATGATCCATAAATATTCAGTAAAATTATGCGTTTGTGTTTTTGAATAATAGCAACATCAACTAAAATTCACACAAACACATAAGGAAACAAGTAAAATTAAGTGCTGAAATATATATATATGTGTGTGTGTGTATACATATCTCTATATATATCTTATTTCTCATTCTTAATCATATAAGATATGATTATATAAATGCTTTGAAAGTTATCAGGGTTATGTTATTAAATAATAAATCAAATCCCTAAAAATATAGTGATGGCGTGATTTTATTTATAGCAGTTAAACAAATATCCCTGTATTAACTTTTAGCATTTAAAATATTGTCATAAGAATTTTACTGTTTTCCAGCTATTTTTTAGAATGATTTTGTAGTATGTTAGGTCATTTAAACTAGTAATTGAATAGCCAGATTTTTTTGTGTGCGTTGACAAAGCTTAATATAAAACTAGTGCCTCTAAAGAGAATCCATTTTTGAAATAGTCATATTTTTTTGCTTTATGCAATATGAGAATGCATAATGAATAACCACTTGCATAGAAAATTCTTGAACAACAGTAGCAGTTGACTTGATTATAATAAATTAAAGTTATCTTCAATTTTGTTTAAATAATATAACAACTGACATTATTATTCCTATTACTCCTTTGTTAAGTGTGCAAACATAGATTAAATTTTTAAAAAATGTTCTTTATTCAGCAATTACTATGGCAAGTTACTAGAATGGTCTTCGACTATTTATATAAACTTTTTCTAGATAATTGCCCTTAATTTTCCACATTTAATAAACATAGTCTAAAAATATTTGCTTATTCAATGTGCTTACTGGGCCCTGATAATTTTAATGCATTTTTTCCATGTGGTGTTTGTCCTAGTTTAATACAATTGTGCATAGCAAAAGTATTCACCTTCAGATCTCATTTTAAATATATCCATTCTTGGAATTATAGCCCCTAATCTTAAAAGACTAGGAAACATGGATTCTGTATTTAGTTACAGACCACCTAGAATTTAGTAAGTCTTGCCTCTCCCTTCAGTTGACTTAGTTCATTTCCAAACCTATAACTTTCTTGCTAACCAGAATCCCTGTCTTTCCCCAGTCTGTTATTTCCCTTTCCTTTCTCTCTTCCTTCCATAATCCTTTATTACACTTCTCAAAAACAATACAGTAATGATAAATGAAACTAAATATACAACAATAATAAATGAATAAGTTGATCCTGTACCCAGTGTCAGAAAATATCAACCACAAATTCAAAGAAAAGAATCAGCAATACCAACCCATTGATCAACTTTATTTCTATTTCCTAATCCCTTTCTTCCAGTTTCTAAAATTATTGGTTCTCAAGTTGTCAACTATTTGCCATATTCGTCAAAAGGAAATTATCCCAGGGAATCTTTTCCACACCCAATAGCCAGAGCTGTAGCCAGAGCTCAGACATTGAGAGGACATACACCATAAATGCAACCACTCATTGCACTGGCAGTGGAAAGTCACATTGATGGAAAAAGTTATTGGAAACACAACTTTCTTTGCAATATTTTGAATCAGATATAATTATGGTTGGATTTTATTTTAAATTAAAGCATTTATTAATATGTTTGTACTGTTATGTATCTTTGACTTCTAAATTTATTTTTGTATGATGTTAAATTTCTTGTCATGATAAATCATTATTCCTTAAATTAAATGATTACCTATACCTAATTTTCTTATTCCTATTCTAAGTAATTGTCATTACATATTAAATGAAGAACACTAATGATAATCAATAGATTTAGATTTTCATTAATTTTGAATATTAAAATCCACAGTGATTTTAACATACTTTTTAGTTTGTTACTTAAATTCTAATATACTACCATTGAAAATAAGCTGTTTTAAAAATCAAAATATTTTGAGAAATATTTTGGAACTTAAAGGTGGAGGATACACAACCCTGTGAACAAACTAAATGCAATGATGTTGTTCACATAAAACCTGGTCACTTTTATGTTATGTGAATTTTACCTTGATACATTATTTTGTGTGTGTATTTTTTCATTGTTTTTAATCAACCCAGAATAATTTTATACATTTATGAAGTGCAGTGTGACAAATACTGAAGGCATTCAATCACTCATGGAAACGGAAGAGACTGAACTCCTTGAGAGAAGAGTGCTTACCAAAGCTTGGGGAGGGCTGAGGGTTGCAGGATAGGAAAAGTTTGGTCAATAGGAGCAAAGTTATACTGAGGGGAGATAATTTCTGGTCTTCTATTGCACAGTTTGTGGTAACATTCAACAATAACATATTGTATGTTTCAAAATAACAGGACAATCATTGGCTTTTTCTTTATTGACATGTTACAATTATACAAAATAAGGTAATTCATTGGTGATATATTTGTAAATGAAGTGTCAGTTTCATTGCCCATCACCTACCATTTTCCTCCACCTCCATCCATTTCTATCCTCTACTGGCATCCCTACTATTTTTATAAAAATCCCTTCCCCATCCATTTTTCTCCCTACCTTTCACATATTGGAGAAAACCTATGACTCTTGACTTTCCAAGTCTGACTGATCTCACTTAACTTGATACTGTCCAGTTACATTCATTTTTTTGAAAATGATATAATTCTTGGCGATAAATAACATGAATTCATAGTGCTGAGCCAAGTCCCCAGTCTTTAAAAAAAATGTTTATGAGACAGAGTCTTGCTAAATTGCTTAGAGTCTCCCTAAATTACTGAGATTGGCTTTGAACTTATGATCCTCTTGCCTCAGACTCCTGAATCTCTGGGATTACAGGTGTGATCCATCATTCCCAGAATGAATACCTGTATAAACTCAAGAAAGACTTTTGTTCTGAAAACTAACAATGTATAAAAGTGTGCATTTGATTCCCAATGTTAATTAGTTGTGAGAAACCTCCAACATATTTGTTGAATGTCTCTGGATATGTGGAAGTTCTGGAAAAATGCCCAAAGTGATGTATTTTATATTTTGAACAGAACTACTAAGTGCAATATTATGAAAACTACCAATTTATGTTTCTCTCCCACAGTATTTTTAATATTTATATGGCAAGCAAACTACATTTCTTATGAGTGAAAAGTCTGGCAGAGCCCAAGGCTTCTCAGGTAACTTGTATTTAATGGAATTTAGTGATTATTTAATCATTCCCGTGTTTCAGTAATTTTAATGACCTCTTCAAAACAATAATGGAAACTTCACTTTTCTTTGAGATGCAGTACTTTCCTCTTTATTCCTCCAGCTAGAATTTATAATAGATGAAAATAATACATTCATGGAAGATTGGGTGATTGGCTTATTTTTTCCCCACTCATTTATCCTACTGCTTCTTGCCATTGTTCTGGCTAGATGCAGATACAACTATAGGTTTAGAACTAAATTTCTAACTTAATATGAATGTTTTAAGATAACTTTTTTCTGGATTTATCTGCTATATAAAACGAACAGCTACTTTTATTCCACTCATCAAATGCTTCCTTGAGAATTATGATGATAGGAGGCACTTGTGACACATAATTCTTTGGCTGCTTTACCTGCTTGCTATTCAAAATGTTTGCCTCTCTGTTCATTTCAACCTATGTTCCACTGATTTCTTCTGTTAGCTCCCATTACCTTATGATAAAACCTCTTCTCCAGAATGTACACATATAGCAAATATCCCTTCTGTATATTCAACCTGGTTTACCACCGACCCAATACACACATTGATTAGAGGGGATTATAATTGTTTTTTAGTGCATCAGCACATATGTTTCTATCCTCTCACATCAAGCCCCTCTTTCTGGTCTTCAGACTTCACTTTCAACTATTCTTCAATATCCAGACAGACATACAAGTTCTCCAAGTGCTTTGTTTATACCAGTATTCCTTGAGAGGGCAGGAACCTATGGAAAAGCAGCCACTGCATATAAAAATAGCTCTTTTTAAAAATTTCTGTATGATCTACCTCCTCATCCCTTGTGAATTGTGAGGTGTTTAAGTGCTTCTTGATCATCTCTTTTTCTTTCTGCTTGGGGTTCTGACATGCCCCTTAAAGCTATAAATCTATTGAAGATATGCTAATACCTGAGATGAAACGTTAAATATAGTGCCAAATCCTGCAAATAAAGAGAGGCCCAGTTTAGACCTACCTAGTCATGACAAAGTCAAAATATTTGTATGTATAGATGCTTATTGTGGGGACTCTGCAATTCATTGGGACCAGAAACCATCCTCCCAATCTACCATTTCACCTTCCTCTTGCAAAATTTCATGCTCCATTTAGGTTTAAAGAATTTGGATACATGAAATTTTTCCCACTTTATGGTTGAGTCATTGTCTCTTTGTTATTTAAAGCATTAGTTTTAGATCATGGACTCATGACTCACTCCATCTTCTACTTTGTTATTTTCAACTTGTGAACCCAGATGAATGATTCAGGTAGAAAATTGTGCTTTACTCAAATTGGCCATTCATACAAATATTTACAAATTAAAAATTAGTAACCCTAATTTACATTTACATACACACATGCACACATGCACATGCACACACATTTAGTTTTTACAAATGAATCTGCACCATTCATTATTGTTTAGATGCTAGTGTGTATCATAAAATTCAACTTTTCAAACATTTTAATCAACTACTTTTTAATGTTTAAATATATTAAAGAGGAAAAACAAAAAATATTTAACCATACTATTTAAGTTACTCTTTATTCTTTAATGTAGATAAGGTGAATGTGCTATCAGTCTGAATACTTTAACATTTCTTTTGGACAAGGTTTGCTGGTAAATACTAGGACTCCTGATCAAATTTTGTTAATCAGAAAATATCCTTGTTTTACCTTTTTTGATGAAAATTTGCAATAAATGTCAATATTTCCAAAGACCTCTTATTCTTTACAACAATATAAGGATGTCATTTCAACCTTTACTAGATTATTTTCTTTCTTAGGAGTAGTCAGGTATTTAGAGAGCTGAGCACCCACATATAACATGTCTTTATTCCTACTTATCCTTTATCACTGATTTTTGGTGATTTTACTCTGATGAGCATGTATTTAATTTTCATTTACTTTATTATGCTTATGATACTCTTTTATCTATATGATGAACATTTTACCAACTTCTCAATAATTCCCCTCATTATTTATTCAGTACTTTTCTTTTTTTTGTTTTCTGTTTTTTTGTTTTTTGGTACCAAGGATTGAACTCAGGGATACTCAAACACTGAGCCACATCCCCAGCCCTATTTTGTGTTTTATTTAGAGACAGGGTCTCGCTGAGTTGCTTAGTGGCCTCGCCGTTGCTGAGGCTGGCTTTGAACTCGCAATTCTCCTGTCTCAGCCTCCCCAAGTGCTGGGATTACAGGCGTGCGACACCGTGCCCAGCTTATTCAGTATTTTTCTACTCTACTATCTTTTCTCTTCCTTTAGAACTCTAATTACATGGCTCTGGCTGTTTGGCAAGTCCAGTAATGTTTACTGTATAAGGACCTAAAGTGGAAGCCATTATTTCATTCTGAAAAATCTTAAATGAAAAATTCTAAATATAAGACTTGTAACCTCAGTTGTGTAATGCTAAAATTTTTTAGACTGAAACAAATAAATATGTTTTACTGGAAAGCAAAGGTGTTTTGAAAGTAAGTAATTGACTAATATAATTAAATCCATACAGAAAGAAAAAAGTCATCTAAATACTGATAGTCATCCGTACTGAACACTTACAAATAATACAAAGACAATAAAATCAATTTATAATAAAGTGTGTATCATATCTATGGATGATAAAAGTTAATTGTAAAATAAACTGTTTCTTTGTGAATTATTTTTAATGTAATTCAAGGCCAGTAACATTTTTGTAGAAATGTATGTTGATTTTAAGATTCTTTCATTTTGTCTCTCCTCTCTAATATCTGAATGAAGTCAGAAAGAGACATTAAAAATGAAAATAAATGGGTCAGTGGGTTATTGACTTATAAATATCAAAGCTTTATTATGAAAATAGAGTGTAAATTAAATTGCAAGATATTGATGAAAGGATAGTAGAATAGAGGTATTATGTCAAAAGTTAGAATCTAAATATGCATATATCTGTGTATGGATGTATATTTATACATATAAATATATATATATACATACTGTACATATATATACACATGTATCTATATATCTATCCGTCACATTTTTAGAAAGGATCTTGGCATAGCAAATAAATGGCCTTGTTACAATATGGAAATAATGATTTATAGAGTCAACATTGGGGAAAAGTTATATTCAAGTTAAAAAAGAAAAAGTGCATTGTTCCATGCCAGTAAATCACAACTTGATTGATGTCATGTGACAAACATAACTTTCAAAGTGGCAACAAAATAAGGAAAATATTGTACAAAATTATTTGGTCAATTACTAGAATATAGGTAAATTTTGCTTATTCAAATATTAATAACTCATATAATTAGCCTTTATTGTGACAAGAAATTCTAAAGTGATAGTCTTCAGTTTAAAACCCCTCTTAAGGTTATGAGTACAGGCTCAAATCAAATATCCATAATTATATGGCATAGCTACAAAATAGATTGTACCATGCCCAATAATCTTATAATGCAAGATATAGTGTTTTATTTAGGTGAGGATAAAACAAAAGACAAAAGAAAGGAAAAGGAAAAAAATAACAACAGCAATCAAACCTATAAATTAAGGTATGGGTAAACTGGTGATTGAAAACTAGAGCAATCAATATTTTCATTATTAACCTTACAATTAACATTATTATTTGATTTTAATGGTATCTTCAATTGATCTGCTGTATGCAGGATTTTCAGACAGTCAAATTTGGGGATTCCTTCTCTAAGTGTCATGTTTCTAAATTCTACATACAGGTTTATTAACTCCTCACTTATGGAATCTTTTGTTCCAAAGAAGCAACAATTGTTAGCTTTAAGTCTTTTTCAGGATGGAAAAAGAAGATGGAATACTAATGCACTGAATAGAATTCAAAGATATACCTTCACTTACATATATGAAGTTTGGAATGTAGCCGTGGTAAGGACGACATGAGTGTTCAGTCTCATGATCACATCTAACAATCCATCCTATCTCAACTCTGGTATTTCATTAAGGGTGAGGAAAAGTAAAAAATGGATAAAATCATAAGTAAATCAATAAAGACCCTTTTGAACCTTTGTACATGTATTTATAAAAGACCTATGACGCTTGAGACTTTATTCTAAGCAAAAGGAACATAGTGTAAGTAGCATGAGCAATGATTAAAATATGTATATATTTGAGGTCTCTATATGTCCAAATGGATTTGTAAAATATCAAGAAGCAATGATATTTTAGCTTCATTCAGTGAGATTCTAGTTGTGAATATATACAAAGGGCATGAAACTACATACAACAAAAGAGCTATGTCAACCTGAGATCAATTTAAATGATTGTTTTATTAAAGGTGTCTCTCTTCATGTGTAATAGAAGTTACAGAAGGTAGCACACAATTTTCTTTCTATAAAATTACTATGAAAACTATCACAAAAAATTATAAACTCCATGACCCTCTATGATAGCATTTTCATTTTGTGTATAAAGTTTTTTTCTTTCTTTCAAATCCTTCAATGCAACATCATCAGGAAAGAATTCAAGTATTCCTAGAAATATAGTAAAGCTAAACTCAGTTAAGGCAAAAAAGAATGATCTTAAAACCTGTAACTCATTAAATCATGCCAAATTTTCTTTCCAACTTGCATTTTTAAGGTCATGGGTCATTTTTTAAACATTCCTTTATTTTTTAGAGTAACCAATAAAATTTTCCCTTGACTCAAAGTATCATAATGCATAATTGACTGAATGAAGGAGTGAGCCAATAGGTTAGCAAAGCCCCACTATTGGACAATCTACTTAGATCATGATTTTGTAATGGAAAACTTAATTAGCAACATGCACTTGTAAGTAAAGTTTTTAAATCTTATTTTCCATTAATAATTAACAAACCTAACAAATAGTGTTTAAATAGAGAATAGCTGATTGAATCTCTTTAAGTGGAAATCAGATAAGTTCTGCAGCAATATTTCTCTCCATGCATGCTTTGTATTCTATATTTTCATGGGTTAGCATTGTTATAATTTATATAATCATCATTTTAAAATCTAAAATGAGTCACTATTTTAGGATTGCATATTGTTAACTTTTTAAAGGTAAACCTCTAAATTGCTAATTTAATGTCAGTAACCTGTGACATGTTAAGTGTCTCTGTAAGCCAGGATGGATATTGAAAAATTCATATCTGACAGATTTTAAAACTGATTCTTTTAATCATGGGCACTCGTTATCATATTTGAGACAGACATTGTTTTCTCCACTGAATTACAGTAATTATCTCTTTTTTCCCTTAAGATACTTTTCAATGAACAATTAATGTTTGGGCTGAAGACAAATACATCAATCATTTGACTGGTCCTTTGCCAGTAGGTGCTGGTGTCTTTAGTTCAGGAAATGGATACTAGTCAGTATGACGTTTTGCAGTGTTTCAAAATTTTCTAATAACTTATGGAATTCATGAGCTATTTTTAGTTAATTCTCACAGCTATATTAGCATTTCAGCTGTAACTGAACCTACCTAATGCTGGCATGCATAGGTTATTTTGTGAAAAGAAGGTTACATGCTATGTTTCAGTCTTCCCTAAGCCAACTGAAATTATTTTTGTAAAATTTCAAACTTTGTAAGGAAGGATGCTATTTGAGATTATTGTTTTGGGGAGTATTTATTTATTTATTTATTTAGGTACTGAGTATTTAACCCAGGGCACTTTACCACTGAGATACATCCCCAGACCTTTTTTATTTTATTTTTTTTATTTTGAGACAAGGTCTCTCTAAGTCGCTAAGGCTGGTCTCAAACTTGAAATCCTCTTGTCTCAACCTCTTGAGTTGGTGGGATTAAAGGCATATGCCACCACTCCCACCAGGATTATTGAAATTTTAAAAAAGAACTATACTTTACAAAAAAATGTATTAATCGTCATTCTTGTCAAAATAGAAACAGAATATAAAACTCAGAAGTTTGGAGCAGCTATTAAAAGAGCAAATAATCTAAGCTGTTATCCCTAATATGGTGGATTGGCCAGAGGTGATTTTATATTCAATTTAATCCACCTGATGAATTAATAATTAGACTATTATTGTTAGCTATAGGCCGTAATGCATCATTGAAGGAAGTAGATCACTGGGGACATTCCTTTGGACTATATCTTGTCACTGGTTCCTCTCTCTCTCTCTCTCTCTCTCTATCTCTCATTCTTAGCTGGCATAAGCTTAGCAGATTTCCTCCACCATATCCTTCTATTATGATGTTCTGTATCCTGGGCCATGGAGAGGGCCAACCACAGATTAAACCTCTGAAACCATGAAACCAAAATAAAAATTTCCTCCTCTAAGTTGTACTTGTCAAGTATTTTGGTCCTATGAACAGAAAGCTAACTAACACATGAATCTATTTCATGTTTTGTAATTTTCTTAATTAGAAAATTAATTTGTTATTCTATGTGTGTTTGAATTAAGCATTAAGATTTAATATGATATAGCAATTCATCTGAGGTTTTTTTGGTAAATAGAGAGGAAAAGATTTAATTATAGATTGCTATTGTATTCCAATGTTGAGTAAACAGATGTTTTGTTTTAAAAATGGTTATATCAGGCTAAAATATAACACAATACATTTTTTCTTCTCTGAAAATATACATTTTGATAAGAAAAATAAATTTATAATAAAATTTGATCACTCATATAGAATTCCATGTAATATAAAATAGTTTTTAAATTAATAGTGTCTCTAGCTAATAAGAAGCTAACAGGACTGATAGTATCTCCATTTAATATTCTGGCATCATCTCTCATGACAGATTTTCAGCAAGAACTCTGTTCTGTACCTTTACTGATCTTTGGTCATATTTTTATTTATGGTTTATTTTTACTGCCTCACTCATTGTGTGTTACATACTAAATGATCAATAAATATTTTTGGCTAAATAAATAATTTGTACACAAATTCTGTTGCAAATAATCAAACTATCAAGTTTCCCCACAGTATACAACCAATAAACATGAAAGACAATGTTGCAAAATCATCAACTCTTCAAGGAAGGATCCATTTATATAGTTTACCTATATTCAATTTAGGTCAATTAGGACCTTAAAAATATTTTAGTGATGCATTCTAATTATACATAATAGTAGGATTCATTGTGAAGTAGTTGTACAGGCATATAGCATACATTCATCTGTTTGAAATCTCTGTATGTGTTTTCTCTACAGGTATCCATGCCTATCCCTTACACTATAAGAGCCTGGGAAGACAGTTCTGGGGTTTGAGTTCCCAGACTCAGTCCAGAGCTGATTAAACCAGAGGGAGGGAACCTTAGATAAAGCAGGTCAATGAATATCCTAAAATGGTATCTTGGACATAGGATATACAAATTTTGTTGTCCAACTGTGATTCCCTGGGACAGTAAGGACCTTGGAATTGAGGCTGCCATCTAGGGAGGGAACTATACCTACTTCTATGAAAGCAGATGGGTGAGGAGAGCTGCAGTTTTGAAAAAGAATAAAATGCAACATGCAAAGACACAGAACATTTACTTCACTTGACACCCAGGGTCAGAAGAGAGACAGAGATAATTTTTCAGTGCCCATGAGATCCTAAGGTACTTTTGTTCTTAAATTTTGAGAGATCCTAAGGTATTTTTGCTCTTAAATTTTGAGAGATCTTCATATATTTTAAAATTTTGAGAGATTCTCCATATATTTACCCTTTGACCTATAAATGTGCCTTGTTTTTCTTTACTTTTAAACAGAGCAAACAAATTAAGAATATACCCTTAGGAAAATGAAAATGTGAACAGAATTTTTAAAAATTGCACTGGTTAAATTGTCTAATTCAAGGCAAAGTCTATGCTGAGAAAACAGAACTGTACTGCATTCTGCTGCATCAGGCTCTTTGGATGCAGTGTTGAAAACCGTGCACTTTAAAATTCTCGGCACATTTGGAATTATTCAGAGCGTAGCCACCTTTACTTGGCAAGAAAACAAGGTAGAGGCTTCCTGGGGGAACTTACCCTTGGAATGTGCTGCATCTGGTGTTCTATTACTCTCATATCTGTGAATAAAATGTTGTAGAACTAGTCCCATCCTGATTTCACCTATCCTTAGTAAACAGCTTAACCACCTGCAAAATTAGGTCCTCATGTAACCTTCTCCTGTTACTGCCATTTAATCCTAAAAACAGAAAAACACATAGAAATAAAATGAATATTTTAATTTTTACCCACATCAATAAGCACTTAAAATATACAATAAGAAGCTAGAGCCTTAGTTTTACAAAGTATGAAAAGCTATAGATTTAAGTAAAATGTATTATTTTCTATTTTTTTCTATTTTAGTTTTCATCTGTTTTTAACTGCCCATCAGGCCTCCCTTTTGGAGTGTTATCCCCATTTTTGGTCTCTGAGCCCCAGTTGATTCCCAATGAAATAAGCACAATTCAGTTAACTACACAGGAGCTTTCAGATCATGCAAGTACACACGTTGAATTCAGGAATATATTGCTTTCATTGTGACCATGAGTCTGAGGAAATTGCTTTAAGGCTATGTTTCCTGATTTGATTACCCCAAATTTTACACTGCTGTGCACAAAGTGTCTGGAGAACAATTGCCCGCATTTGTCACCTCTATTTTAAAAGTATTAGGTGTCTTTGAAACATTTGGACCCTCTCACTGAAAAATGCCATGCAGCATATAGCCCAGGGCAATGATGTGTAGATATATAATTATGCTGCTGAAATACATGCTGAAAAACAGTATGTAGCTTTGAAAATATACCTAAGATTTATTTGCTTCCTTTTATACTCACAACCTCTGCTTTGTGTATGACTTCATCAGTTAAAATGTGAAATTGTATAACACTGTTCTAAGCACTTTGGCAGATGCAAATAGGGGGAAAGCAACTTCTGAGGCCCAAGAAAATTTTTTAGTTAAGAGGAGCATGAATTTTTCTTTTTTTTTTTTTTTTTTTTTGTGTGTGCTGGGGTTTGAATTCAGGGGTACTCTACCACTGAGCCACATCTCCAGCCCTATTTTGTGTTTTATGTAGAGACAAGGTCTCACTGAGTTGCTTAGCACCTCGCCATTGCTGAGGCTGGCCTTGAACTCATGATTCTCCTGTCTCAGCCTCCCTAAGTGCTGGGATTACAGGCTTGCGCCACCGCGCCCGGCTGGGAGCATGAATTTTTAAGGAAGGAGTTGCTAGAGAGGTCCCTGCAAGGAATGCTACGAATGTGACCAACAGGAGTCACTTAGGAATTTTAAGCAAGGAAGCACACAAATATACCTACATTTTTTAGGAAGATTCTCCTCTGTGCTCTGGGAATTAGCTTGTTAATATTACATTGTGTTAAATATTGCATGAATCAGATATTAACACCTCAACACTAATTTGGAAGAATTTGCTTTCAATTAGACTTTCTTTTTAAATTTGCATTAAATCTAATAATATTTATACTATATTTTGAGTCCAGGTTTTACTTGCTCTTGCTTCCTTACAGTCATGTGGAAGAAAGACATATTTCTTCAAATAAAAGATATAATAACAATAATACTTTACAGACAGGAATGAGGAGACTTTTCTTAGGGTCTGAGTAGCCAATACAAATTCAAATCACTAAATTCTCAGACCACAGAGAATTTATGTATATTTGTATGTGTTGAGTAGGTAGTAACACAAATATATGTATGTATATATGTATATATGCAAATACATATTTGTATATATTTGTATGTGCTTGTATGTGTTGAGTAGGTAATAATACAAATATATGTATGTATGTATATATATGTACATATATATTACAAATGACAATTTTTTCTTTATAAAAATTCTTTAGAGAAAAATAAAGTAAGGTAAAGGAATAAATTGTGATAGCAGGTGGTTTTTAGAGAAGGTTGTTCATAAAACTCTGATAAGAAGACATAAAAGGCAGATCTGTGTAGGAAAAAAAAAGCTAAGGTAAAGAGGAATCACTCAAAGAATGATCCATATAAATTATTCTGAATTGCTAAGAAATACTAATTTTGCCAGATTTAGATAAGATTCCAACTTTGGCATGTCATCTGAGCCTTAACAGCAACAGAAATGACATGGGAATAATTGCTTTCCTTCATTGTGGAAAAAACACATAATCATTTTTTATTGCTTTCTGGGTTTTGTGAGCAATAAAAGTGAAAGTTCAGAAATGGACATTTGCATGCAGCCTAGTGTTTATTCTCTTAAAACTTTACTGGAAATAATTTTAAAATTGTATATTTTGTCTTCAAATATAGACAATGGAAATGTTCTTCATTTACATGTGCAAAGGGAGGTCATTTTTTTAAACTTATTTTATCTGACATATCTGATGTTCTATATGTAGAGTTTGCTATATATACCATAACAAATTGCCACAGTGAGTGGCTTCAACATCAAAAATTTATTTCTTCATATTCTGAAGGATAGCATTCCTAGGCTAAGGCTTAGGCAAGGTTTTTCTCCTCTGAAGGCATCTCTTTTTGGCTTTACAGGGCTGTTTCTCAAATTGTGTTCACATGGCTTTCCTTCTTTGAATGACTGAGTGTGAATCTGCTTTGTTTTTAAGGACAGCAGTTATATTAGATTAAGTCCCACACTAGTAATTTCATTTAACCTTCATTACCTCTGTAAAGTTCCTAGCTCCAAATACATTCATATAGTAAGGAACAGGATTTTCGTGGAGACACAATTCAGTCTAAAATATTTTTCCTTAGTATATTTCTTGCCATAAATTAAGAATTACTTGGTTTTTGAAAAGTGTTTTCAAATTATACAAAAACATCAATATATAATATGCATACTATATTTATGTACATTTATTTGTATGTGTAATTTTTCTTTGTCATCAAAATCTACAGCATTAACAAGAACTGCTTTTTGTCTTCCACATGACTTTTATCAGGATGACTGCCTGCTGTGTGTTGGTGTATACTACATGTATATGTACATAATCATACATATGCATACACACAGCATGCATTATTGTAATATATAATATAAAATAAAAGGGATAAATAGAATCATTTATTTTATGAAAAGATACCTACATTTGTCATAATTTCAGTATTTTATTTTTCAAATTTCTCTCTCCTAGTATTGTAGAAAATGTATGAAACTGACTTTTATATTATTGAAAATAATTCTTCCATCATTCCAAAAAGACAGGATTATTTTTAATAGTCCATTATTTTTAAGTTGATTTCTTCTGCAGAGAAAAACCTACTTTCTGGTTAAAGCTCTAAAATAAATCAAAAGGCAAGTCATTATTGCAGGCAATAGAAATGGGAATTGGACTGTTCACGTTAGAGGTCAACTTTAGTCACCTATCTTAATGATTAATCCTTTTAGTCACAGATTCCCTAAACAAAATTATCTCTCACTTTCTCTCTTTGAACATCATTTTGCCAGCTCCTGTGTTTCAATTTTGCTTACATTGAGTTTTATAAAGGTCAAATTATATATTTTAAATTTCTGTTATTAGGAAAAACAAAACAAATAAAACCCCACATTATTTCCTTAGATTTGAATTATTTTACTTTCCTGATTTCAGTTATTTTGCCAAAAGTCCTTATAGACCTGTTTTAGAAATATCTATCTTAAACACCTTTACATCTGAAGGAGGAAAAACAATATTATGAGATACTTGAAGAAAGATGAGGAAAAGACACTTCATTACTGGACAGAACATGGAGACGAAATCTCCAAAATGAAGATAAAATATCAGCTATTTTAACTCCAGGCTTGCCCCAGGCACTATCTGAAAAGAAAAGGAAGGAAAAGGTTATGGCAATTGGGTGAGAAAGTCCCCAATTCTCCTTTCTCTTTCTAGTTCATATTTCTTAAACATTAAACCATGGAGATATTTGAACCCCAGAGTGAATGAATTTCAGACACTTAGAATGCTTATGAAGTCTCTTTTAGCTGAAGATAAATGCAGGGTCAGCAAGTTCATGCTACAAATTTTCAGGGGAAAGAAATCCAAATACTCTATGTTATTAAAAACCTATCACTCTTTAACCTTTAACTTTTGGTGTGAAACCACATGTAATTCAATTTAATTGCAGTAGACATAAAGATTGGATTTTTCTTATGATTGTATTATTATTGTTGTTGTTGTTGTTTTTCTTGTTTGGGGAAGATGAGACAGAAGCCAAGGCAGGGTGTTGGCATCCAGGGAAGCAGGGAGCATAAGGGGGTACCAGATTCATGGTCCTCTACAGTCACTGTATCACAACTCTGCTGTGGCATCCTCTTCCATTTCCCTCCTTTCGTCAGCGCCAGCTAAGAAGCGTATTATATTCAGTGATCAGCGATTATGGAACTATGTAACAATGTCTTAATTCACAACACTAGTCCTCAAATTGGCTTTAGAATAACACTATCAAAATAAAATATCCACAAACAAATGTAGATAATAATGTAATAATTGTAATAATGTCAGAACAGTTCAGCAACCAAGGACCAGCGAATAGATATTGATAGCTTTTGGGTGTTCCATCAAATCTGGAGTTGTTCTTAAAGGACTTCGTAGCAGCTATTTCCAGAGCAAGTCCTCCCCCACTGTGAGAAGACACTATGGCTGAATGATTAATTGGTTTGTTTTGGTTGTTGCAGACCTTCTCTAAGTCAGAAAAATGGATGTAATGACCTCCAGAATTGCCTTCAGGTCTTATAGTCCTAGGAAAACGAATATATTGCAAGCCAACAAATCTATAGCAAAAATTAGCATTGTAAATATATGCATTTTATCCACACATTGTTTTCATGCTGCTTTCTATGAGGAAATGTTAGATTATTAACTAATCTAATTTTCACTCCACATAAAATACTTTATTTTGCTGCCATGAACGTCATGGCTTCATGGATACTACGGTCTGAAATTACCAGAGTTTTTTATTTTTAATATTAAAAATCTGTTTGCTGTCTTCTATGCAACAGCATACCACCCTCCACTCTCCTCTGGAGAACAATAAACAGCTACACACCTACCTGATGCTGATCATACTGTTTACACACAGCAGATGCTGACATGGTTGTAAACTGGCACGTAAAAATTAAAATGCATCACCACATGTTAGGAAGGTTGCTGGAGCTGTACTGCTAAAATAAAATCTAATATTTAACACACCATATGCTACTTTTGAGTAAAATAAATGGGTGCTTACAGCAAGAGAAGCATTTATTTTCTTATTTAGTTTCCTTGTTGAAGGTGTAATACAGTTACTTTTAATAGCACAAATTTGCTAGTTGAGAGATAGTAAATAGATCTAAAAAAACTGATAATGCCTATCTTCCATGACTTCCCATCTTGTCCAGTCTAGCTCCTTTTACTGAGTCCTCTCCATACTTTCATCACAAAGTATGATATCATTTTCCTACAAAGATAAAACAGAGTTTAGTGAAAAATTTTTCCTGGGAACTAATAGTACTTTTAACCTAAGTACAACAGGAAAATAGACAATAGAGGAGATTTCTATCTCATTCCATCTGTTCCTCTTTTTTACTGAATTAATTCAAATATTAAGTTGATATCTCACAATCTCCAAAATATGTAACCATCTTCTTATAATTCCTATGATGTTCACTTTCAAAATACATGAAATGGAAATATGTTTACCAAAACAAAAACTACTTAGCAAAAGAAATTCAAGAATTAATAAAAAACAATGATATAAAATAAAATCTTTTATGTAGCAAGAAGCCAGACTTGAACTCTGAGGTCTGTGGCAGGTGGATGCATGCATCCTGGTGCAATGGTGGTAAGAGATGGTTAGAGAATAATTTCCGGAAAACTTTTTAATATTTTTACTTGCTTTCTTCTTCTTCCTATTATCATTTTATTATTATTTTTGGTACTGGGGATTAAACCCAACAAGCTTAACCACTGAGACAACTCTTGCCCTTTTTTGTATTTTATTTAGAGACAGGGTGTCACTAAGTTCCTTAGGGCCTTGCTAAGTTGCTGAGCCTGGCTTTGAACTCACGATCCTGCTGCCTCAGCCTGCCCAGCCACTGGATTATAGGCATACACCACCACGCCCAGCATCATCTTATTTTTGTTGGTCTGTCCTTTAAGAAAAGATTTTAGAAAAAGCCTGAACTGTATGAGCTCCTGTGAAGACTCTTGAAGACAGTAAACTACCTTCTACATAGAGTTCCTCCAAATATCAAGCCTTCAGCATTCTCTCTTAGAAAAAGAGCCTCCTCCCAAATTTGCCTGTCCTTAAGATATTAAGATGGAGCCCTTTCTAGAGGACTCCATTTTGTTGGCATTTATATTTTTTGATGCCTTCAAATGGACTATTTTTTTCTACTGCATATGGAATTTTCAAATCTTTTTGGTGTAAATGTTATCCTCAATAGGGATATTCCAACATAACTTGAAGCAAGATCCAGTAAGAAAATATTTAGATGCATGGTATAGAATAAAAAGTCTAGGATACATCAAGAATAGAAGTTAAAGTCTCAAAATATATATATATATGAGTCCCAGAAAAGGGAAGAAGTATCTACAAATACAAAGAAGAAAATAACGGAAAAATAGTGATTTTTAAAAATTCTAAAATGCAAGAACCAATTATATCCTGACTATATTTTTCTTACTGATTCCCACTTGGTAAATCTACCAAGACAATCTATCCCCCAAATCACATAGTCTTCTAAAGATAGCAGATTCATTTCCTAATGCTTCTGTAACAAATCATCACAGAATTTGTGCCTTCAATATATACAGATGCATTCTCCAACAGTTCTGGAGGACAGGGGCTCAAAGCCAATTTCTCCGGAATAAAGCCAAAGTTATAGCAAGGATAGATCCTTCTGGAGGCTCAAGGAAACAATCCACTCTTTGCCTCCTCTAGCTTTTGGTTGCTGTATCCCTTGTGGTTTTATCATTCGAATAATTGCTTCTGTGGTCAAATTGTCTTCTTATAAGAACCATTACAACTGTTAGGCTCTACCTAAATAATCCCTGCCACCTCCACAAACAAGATCCTCAAATTTACCACATGTACAAAGTACTTTGTTAAATAACAACATATTCACTGGTTTGAGGGATGAAGTTATGGATATATCACTTTCTTTTTCATTAGTTTATTATAGTTATAAATAACATAAGGGTTCCTTTTTTTAAAAAAAAGTTTTTTTTTTAGTTGTAGATGGACACAATGTCTTTATTTTATTGCTTTGTATGTGGTGCTGAGGATCGAACCCAGGGCCTCACGCATGTGAGGCAAATGCTCTACTGCTGAGCTACAATACCAGCCCCATAAGGGTTCCTTTTGACATAATATACAAGCATGTAAATTAATTTGCTCCATTTCAGTCCCTGGCATTTCCCCTTTCCTTCCTTGCCTTCTTTACCCCATTCCCTTTCTTCTCCTATAATGATCTTTATGGATGTATTTTGAGCTTCGAGGTAGCATTATGCTGCCTACAGATAGCAAAAACAAAAAAAGAACAACCACTTCTTTTTATACTAATTACATATATTTACTGTGTACAGCATAATGTTTCTTCTTCCTATTATTATTTTATTATCATTTTTGATACTGGGGATTAAACCCAGCAGGCTTAACCACTGAGACAACCCCTGCCCTTTTTTGTGTTTTATTTAGAGACAGGGTGGAAGTGATCATTACTCATCAAGGAAATTAACATATCGCTGTCCTCACGTAGTTACCTGTTTAGTATTTTTTTGTGTGGGGAAACAAAACATCTGAACATCTGTTATCATAGCAAAATTTCCACAATAAAATGAAGTGTTATAAACTATAGTCACCATGCCGTAAATTTCACTAAGTCATTGTATGTAACAATTTTTTACCGTTTGACCAATATCTCCCTATTTTTCCTATCTCATTATCCCTGGTAACCATGGTTTTACTCTCTATCATAAATAAAGAGAATAATCAACAAAATAAGAGTTCAATCTATCGATTAAGAGAAAATGTATGCAAACTATGTGCTGAGAAGTTAATATCTAAAATATGTAGGGAATTCAAATAATTCAGTAGCACATAAATAAAAAGTTTGACTAAACAATGGGCAAAGATCTGAGTAGACATTTTCCACAAATCTAGATATTTCATTAAAAGACACAATGGAAATTCTTAATGCCAATCACCAGTCACATTAAAGTAAGCGCAGGAACACTTTCAGTGGAATTTGAGAAGTGAAAGATAACTGTGAATATCAACTGAAGGGACCAAAAATTATCAGTGAATACAACTCAAAAAGGATGGCTCCTCACCCTTGGAGAAAACCTGAATAAGCAAGCCTGAACATGATCAGGGAGAAATCCTCTGATGTGCCAATTAGATTATTACCGCAGTTCAGTAGAAACACAAAAAGATCAAATGATATATAGTAGTTCAAGTTCTTGAAGAAGAGAAAGGTGTAGAAAATACATGTTCACAAAAAGGCAGGAGCTTACTCTGAAGAAAAGTTAATGAATATAAATTCATTTGAAAGTTAGTCTGACTAGGTTAAGAAAAAGGGAAAGAGGAGGACCAGATGCAAGGGATGAGTAGATCAACCTGATACCAGAAAATTCTTAAGAGCAAAGCTGAGTGTGTCTCTAAAATTGAAAGGAACAGAAATGGCTCACAGAGAGGAGTAACCACAGAGCATTTCACGATGACAAAAATAAACATACATCCCCATGCCACAAAAAGACTGTGACTTTTTAAGAATGGAAACAAGTGGGAATCACACTAAAATATGACACACAGGTATTATGAGAAACAAAAAGATAAAAATAAAATGAATAGGTTCCTAAATGATAACAATCACCAAAAATATTTTCAAAATTTAATCTAATACTTTCATAATTTAAAATCAATAACTTATTTAACATAAAATAATAGTAAAATGATTTCAGACATATGGCTAGACATGAGTAGGATAAGAAATAAAATATAACAATTCCGAAATTAATTCTTTGGAAGAAGAATTTTTATTTATTTATTTATTTATTTATTTTTGGTACCGGGGATTGAACTCAGGAGTACTCGACCACTGGGCCACATCCCTAGCCCTATTTTGTGTTTTATGTAGAGACAGGGTCTCACTGAGTTGCTTAGCACCTCGCCATTGCTGAGGCTGGCTTTGAACTCGCGATTCTCCTGTCTCAGCCTCCCTAAGTGCTGGGATTACAGGCTTGAGCCACCGCGCCCGGCTAAGAAGAATTTTTACATTGTAAAATTTACATTTTACAAAGTTTATATTGTAAAATAGTCAATTTGTACATATTCATGAATTACATATTCATCACTTCAAATACTTTTTGTAGTTAAAAAAATATAAAATCTACTCTTTGGGCAGTTTTAAAATATAAATATTATTATTAACTGTAGTCACCTTTGTACTATATAGGCAAATAATGCCTTAAATAAATGATATGCATTTGATTGTGTTCCCAAATTGACTGGGAGAAGGATGAAATGATATGAAAGAGTAGACAATTACTGACAGTAGAAAACTACCAGCCCTACTTCTCCTACTACCCCCCCCCAAAAAAAACTTGGAAAAAAGTTTTTGAAAGATTGTGTACTGAAACTTTTATTGCCTTAATAACTTATATTGGACTTTACAGATGAAGGGAAAAAATGCTTAGACATTGAAACAAAAAATTCCTCAGCAGTATTAAGGAAAAAATTCAGAACAATACAAGTTTACTTAACAGCAATACTTATACAATACTTAACATTTTAAGATAATCAAGAAAAAATGAGTAAAATTTCTTTTAGCAATGGTAACTTTAAGTCCAAAGTCCACAGAAAAATTGTTATAAAAATGAACAGAATAAACCAGGCACGCTGGTGCACTCCTGTAATCCCAGAGGCTCCAGAGGCTGAGACAGAGGATCACGAGTTCAAAGCCAGCCTCAGCGAAAGCAAGGTACTAAGCAACTCAGTGAGACTCTGTCTCTAAATGAAATATAAAGTAGGGCTGGGGATGTGGCTCAGTGGTCAAGTGTCCCTGAGTTCAATCCCGGCACCAAAATAACCCAAAAAGAACAGAATAGAATTTTTTAAAAAAATGTATTTCAAGAATATCTTCTAGGAAGTAAGCATCAACTTTGTAGAAAATCAATCAGATATACTTGGCAGAAAAACATGAATATTTATATCAATAACTAATATATTAAAATGTGAATAAAACTAAAAAGTAGTATATATATATGTGTGTGTGTATATGGGTATATATGTATATATACTATACATATATATCCCAAACAATAAAGAAATAATAACAATTGACAAAAATATTGGATCAGAAAAAAATATTGTACAGGTATACTTGAAATCAGACATTCTCATATGAAAATAGTATTAGAGAAGAGGTTACATGAGTGTGAACCAGAGGGGAGGAAAGAACAATAACTCTATAATTGTTGCTTACAGAGAATAAAATATTAAAATCTAAAGGAGGAACTGTGGTGTTTAGTGTGATGTTAACACATTGAGAAACACCAGAAAAATAAATTTTTATAAATCTCCAAATATCTATACAGATATTGATACAAAGCTACAATAAAATGAAACAGACTATTATATTATAGACAAATAGCACACTGTAAATAAAACATAAAATATATATTCATGATTAAGTGCTAATATTTGTGCTGTTGGAATCTACGTCATGTCATTTAGTCTTAGTAGAAATCTGTGTAGAAACATTGTTAATACAACATTAAAAATTACAGCAAGTAGACCAAATACGTTATTTACATCAATAATTGTTCATCAGTGTTATCTACATAATTACTTTGAAAATTTTGCTTCACACAAAATAAATATAAATCCATTTTCCACTAAAAATAAGCAAAGAGCCTCAAGATTATCTGTATTTAGAATGGAAATTAAAAAATGGTTAAATTTAAACCAGGCTCTCACACACACACGAAATCAGGATTTATACATTATTGATGTACAATATTATATAATGAAAAGCAGATTATATAATGAAAAAGTTGCACATTGCAAATAAAATATTAAATGTATATTCCTAAAACATTAAGAAACACTATATATGATAGAGAATAAATTCATAATGTTAAATTTTGCTTGCAACAAAGTTTATGAGCTATAGTTAAAGTACAAAAGTTGGTTTTTTGTTTTGTTTTTTGGTACCAGTGATTGAACTCAGGGGCACTCAACCACCGAGCCACATCCCCAGCCCTATTTTGGGTTTTTATGTAGAGATAAGGTCTCACTGAAATGCTTAGCCCCTCACCATTGCTGAGGCTGGCTTTGAACTCACAATTCTCCTGTCTCAGCCTCCCAAAGTGCTGGGATTGCAAGTGTGTGCTACCGTGCCCAGCTCAAAAGTTTTAATATATGTGCACCAAATAGCAAAATGTCTGTTTTTTTTAAAGCTGAGAATAAAGAATGCACAAAGACAAAAAGACAGATACAG
This sequence comes from Xerus rutilus, assembly GCA_028644305.1. Classification (NCBI taxonomy): domain Eukaryota; kingdom Metazoa; phylum Chordata; class Mammalia; order Rodentia; family Sciuridae; genus Xerus; species Xerus rutilus. The sequence goes on from CM053410.1 coordinate 68,072,693, forward strand.
CTTATGGGTAACAGAACTTTAGAAAATCTCTCTCATATATAGAATGAGTATTTGGATCAGAACAATAAAAAAATCATTGTAAGGTATATTACTGAAAAAAATAAGATAGTTGTTATAGATGTGTGTTAAATTTTATTTGTAAAATAAAGAGCTAAACAGCACACATTATTTCTAGAAAAATATTAAAATTATGAAAAGTGACCAAATGATGAGCCAAAAAGAAAACCTTACAAAAATTTTAGAATACAAACATCTGTATTCCTTGAGAATAAGAGAGGAGCAAGAGCACACCAGTGAAATGAACACAAAGCAAGAAAACTATAAGATCTCCCCTTCAGGAAATAAAAAAATGTAATAAGAAAGTTATTAATAACTATATAACCCTTGGACAAGTGGAGGAATGTAAATATATATATATATCTTCTAAAAACTAATGCAAACACCAGAATATGTCAGATATACATAAAGAGACATTTTGAGAAATTTTATTGTGTAAATGTTTTATATCAAAGCAATACATAAACTAAATATTCAACTTTAAAATGAAGACAAAACAGCAAATCAAACATTGCCATCATCATCGTCATCATCATGGTCCTCATAGTCTCAATGACCTTTCACCCATCATTGTTAGTTTACCTTAGACCCAAAAGGATAATCTCTGAGATAAAAACATTTTTAATGTTGAGTGTCCTTTAAGTGTCTGAAATGTCCTGTTCACATAATTTGAAGCTTCCTTCTTCTCAGGCTTTCTTTCACTTATTCTACTCATTGTTTTCCTTTGCTCAACTCAGTGTGAAACAGACGCCAGGGTATAGGAATGTAAGCCAAACTGTGCTCCGCCTGACACTTCTGTGCTGTTATCAGCATCAATTTGATAGTGGTTCAGCAAATGCTAATATTTGCATTGCTGAAAGCTTTGTATTGTCCTCTATCCTTGAATATGAATCAATAAAACTGATAAAATTACCAGAAAGCCAATTCTTTATCCATACACAAGTTTGCAAATGTCATCATAAGTATGGTAATTTAGTAGCATCAGAATCAAATACATTTTTGATCTGTTACTGCACAATTCTAGGCTTGTCTATAAAAGGAACTCTGCAGCAGGAACATAAAAATTTATCTAAGATTTTCTATTCTGTTTTCCTTTTCTGTAACACTGTATACAATAAGTAAATAAAGGGGTGCTTACTATAAAGTTTAAATACACAGTATATTCAGAAATTGCAGTTACCTTGGCCTCATCCCACAGTGCTGCTAACAGTTACACCTTTTCTATTCCTGGAGACAGTTCCCCTAGATTCACCACAGGTACGCGTATTAGCGCTGTTCACCAGTCATGTTCCATGGGGATATCAGCAGTCATCACATTCATGGTTCATATGTCCTAACGATACTTAACAACTAACCAAATTACTCATAAAATTGAATGGCAGAACTGGACATCTTAAATGAATTTTGAGAATACTCACTTAAGTTGTTCATCAGTGACTATTTTAAATTTGAGTAAAATTCAATAACATTAAAATTCAGTTCCCCAATTACACTAGTCACATATCAAGTATGTAATGACCACTTGTGATGGGTAGTTACACTTTCAGGTTTTGGACAGAACAGATATAGATATGAAACCTTGCAATCATTACAAAAATGTCTATTGGAACTTCATTCACTCTAGTGTCATAATAGTCTCTTATGAAATAGAATAATATGAACAAATATAGTTGGAAAATTCTGTGCATTTCACTATCCTATTGGGGACATGATGGATACAGTGTTTAAAACTATAATCATTTTTGATAAAGTGATTCTCCAATTAATTGAATTAGGTATTCATTTTTACTCTGCTTGAATTCAGGTAAAAATAAGAATTCCATGGAACACATTTTGAAGACTTTTTTTGTACATTTAAGAAATAATTCATTTCATTCAGCACTAGCAAAAAAACTGGCTTGAATCTCATGTTTTATAATCTTATTTCCGATAAAGAGATTTAGCTTTAAATATAAATCTAATAACTGTTTAAAACCACATTTCCCCATATATTCTCCATAACACATAAGAAGATCAAAGCTACTTGGAAAATGAAAGGATTTTTTTGTTTGTTTGTTTTCCAAGGGGAATTGTGAAAATTTTCACAAGCTTTAAGTCATATATAAATGTGAAGGCTTGTCAGCTACTAGAGTTTCTAAAATTAGTTAGCATGCATTAATATTAATTCATGGCTAAAAAGTCTGATTCAGTACTTTAACAGTCTAAGAGCAAAGAAATTACAAAAAAAAGGCATGTAATTTCTAATGTGCATGTGTATAAAAAAGTATGTGTATTCCTCTTATTGGGGGAATAGCAATGCAGTACTAATATGTTATAATTATTGCCTTCAGTTCCTTGTAGTTTTGCTTTGTTTTCTTAAATATTAATTTTTAATTAATATATCTGTAGCATTGCTTTTACTTCTTATATTGTTTGATCAGGGTTGATTAATTGATTTAAAAATTATTGATTATTTTGCAATTCTGATCATTAATTTATTTTGCCTTAATTCTTCTATATAATCGGATTCTCTGGTCATCTTAAGATGTCAAACTGTATAAAAAGTTTTCAAATACTTGCCTAAAGTTACAGCAGTGGTAAATGATTGAATTAGGAATTAGACAGTTATTCTGAGATAAGTCTATTCTCGGCCCTGCAATATATTTGTCTTGATATTAGACTTTAAGTATAAGAATGATATCATGGTAAATAGATGTTTCATAGTAGAAAGAAAAATCACAAACATTTGTAAAAACAAGGGCAAGAGCAAGACCAAAGGGAGCAAAGAGATGTCTTCATCCTGAGGAAGAGACCAGAGTGAACCCTTCTTGATGAGGTTAGCATTTCAGGGAAGCAGTAACAGTCTGTGTGTGTGTTGAATATGTAAAAAACCAGTCCTTTTGTGTTATAAACAAAGCCTGTCAGAAATCAGAAGACAGTAAATCACAGCTGAAATTTGCCCTTTCTGGCTGACATAAGAATCATTATGAATAGCTAACAACTTGAATATATAACAAGAAATAAGGAATACACAGAATATTTTAACCTTTTTGGCAAGATAAAAAGTTTTATGTGATGAGAACCTTGCCTTCACTACTATCTTCACTAATATCTATAGAGGTGAATGCGGGGTGAAATTAAACTAAGTGGAATGTCTGGGGTATTGTGCCAAAAAGTTCAAGAATAGGTGAAAGACACATGCACTAGAAAGAAAAGTCTTCAGTGACCAAATATACTATAAAAGACATTTTTCAGTTTATGGAATGGGAGGAATATATTGTTTCACAACTCTTTCAAGATCATGAAATGAGGCAAGGGCATCTCCTTTTATTTATTTTTTATAACTTTTTTATCACATTTAAAATACTGTTTATGTGAAAGTGATGCATTGGCATTACTATAATTAGGAAAAATAGAAATGAGTAAAGAAAAATTATTCATGTACTGTTTTCAATTGGCAAAAATCATAGATCTTCCACATTTTTTCTGTTTTTTTTTAACTTTAGTGTATCGCATTCTTTGGAAAGATGATTTCAGTTTTTGTTAATTCACTCACTTCATTAATCCCATATTTATTCATGTACTTTTGCTTATGTGCTTCTGTATGTATATATGCAATTGTATATTAATGGATTACCATTTTTTATGGAACATCTTTGGCTGTATCTAGCTAATTTTTTAATTTTGTTTATTTGTTTATCTTTTTTTAGTTGTTGATGGGCTTTTATTTTTATTTATTTATATGTGGTACAGCTAAGGATTGAACCCAGTGCCTCACACATGCTAGGCAAGCACTCTACCACTGAACCACAACCCCAGCCCTATGTATCTAGGTATTTAAACAATTAAGTTCTGTTATTTGTGTTGAATTGTAAGTAATCCTGTTGACATTATCTGTATTTATTTAACAGAAGTAATAATTAAATAAACCATATTAACCACCTCACTTATGCTATTATATTTCTTTTATTCTTATATACTTTAAGACTTATAAGTCCTACCTCACATTTGTAGACATTTAACTATATGTATTTACATTTACTTTGATTTCCTTTGATACTTTGTGTTTTATTTCCCAATTACATACATCTTTTCTCTTCAACTAGTTGTAAATTATCATATTTGTGGGTGCATGATCCACCAATGTTGAATTCCTGCAACATGGGTAAACACAGTCTTATTTATTTATTTCTTTGCAATGAATATTTATTGTATATGATGCAATTCTAAATTAAAGAGAACTGATAGTTCCCCTCAAACTACATTGTATACTTGGATAGAAGTAGTAGTCTGTACCATCAGATTTTAAGTCTAACATTGGGGCTGGGATTGTGGCTCAGTGGTAGAGCTCTTGCCTCACATGCGTGGGGCACTGGGTTCGATCCTCAACACCACATAAAAATAAACCAATAAAGATATTGTGTCCACCTACAACTAAAAAATTAAAAAAAAAAAAAGTCTAACATCAACAATTCAGATAGTAGGCTGTGTTTGTAGTGAAGCTTTCCTGAGAGTATCCAGAGCATCATTTGCAGGTGTCTCTTTTATGGTTTAACTTATAATTTTTGACTGTTTTATATGCTTTTAATTTACTGATTTTTTTTGGCTTGGATACTTTTGGCCTTTCATTCCATGCAGAAAGCAGTACATTGGAAAATTAAAATAAATCTAATGTTCCTCCCTTTCTTCTCTCTCAATTATAGACTTGAGTAAGGTAATTGCAGAATTAATTTCAAAACCAGTTTTCTGTGATCCCTACTTCCTGATATTGGTGTCCTTTTGTTCTTTCTCTCATGAGGTCAATACTGCAAAGAACAGTCTGAATTCTGTCCAATAGCTAGAAAGGAATAAAGGCCCTGAGTCCAACAATCCAGGATGAACTAAATTTTGTCAACAACCACTTGAATAAATTTGGAAGCAAATTTTCCCCTGACTGAGCCCTAAATGACTGTGGTTCCAGCCAATATTGTAACTCTAGTCTTGTTGAGACACCCTGAGCTAGAGGTTCCAACTAAGCAGCTCCAAGTTTCCTGACCTACAGATATTGTCAAATAATAAATATTTGTTGCTTTAAATAACTACATGTTAAGATAATTCATAGATAACTAACATAATTGTAGTCATGGAGAATGCAAAGAAATAACCCCATAGACATGAATACAATGTTAATCATAATATATTTATATCAACCAATGATGAAAGTGCTTGCCAACTTCAACTGGTGCAACAAAATAAATATGTCTCAATCTTTATGCCAATGTCATTATTACCAGTTCTAAAAAATCTGGTAAAACTATTTTGAAGACTAAAAGAAATCTCATGGACTAATCCAATTTTCAAAATGGAATAGTACTTTGGTAAACATACAAATTACATGTTTTTTCTGTTCATCCTTGGCATCAATTCTTCTGGCTTCTAAACAGATTTTATTGTTATTTAAATATACATAATCTTTTTTGTGAAAATTAAATTGCTAACTTTTCTAACTTTGCACAAAATTATAAGCAGATTAAATTCTTCATATTAAACACCTTTATATGCACTTTCAATAAACAGTATGTGTATATATATATATATATATATATATATATATAGTAGCCATTTTTTTGGAAAATGTAGTTCTGTGTAAAGATTTGGTTGGGACCACCAAAAATAAATTTCAAATTCTTTTTTTTTTAATATTTTCTAGTTGTAGGTGGACACAATATCTTTATTTTTATGTGGTGCTGAGGATCGAATCCAGTGCCTCATGCATGAAAGGCAAGCGCTCTACCACTCAGCCACAATCCCAGCACAAATTCTTGATTATAGGTTTTTCTCCCCAGCATTCCAGTACCTGTCCCATATGCACCTTTGAAAACCAACAAGGGCTCTTAAATTATAAACTACCTTAAATATGAAATGCATTTCTTGGAACTGTGATCTTAGCGCATTACAGACTGAAATTATTAGACAATGGAAGAATAATGTCCAAGATACACAATAGTAAGTGCTGGGATTACAGGCTTGTGCCACCGCACCCGGCTCACAACAACTCTTTATCACCCATGTAATATTGGCTTTGGATAAGGTTCGTCACTTTAAAGTGAGTGAACATTTCTTAAATCTCAGACATTAAATATTTCTTAAATTTCAAAATTTAGCACAAAAATAATATATAAGCAATTTGAATATACACAATTTAAATATGCAGATCAAAAATTATTTACTACTTATTTCTGAGTCATGTCAAATTTAGCCTATTGACAATGTTTGATTTCCAATAACTATAGCACTATTGGAATTATAGTACTATAATTTCCAAATTAACTTTTTCAAATAAGCTATAAAAGTTAAAGTGAGGTTATTTATTTTTTAATATTCCTATTTTCAATGCACACAGCAAATCTGAAGGTGTTTTGCTCTTCAAGTATGTCTTTTCAATCTATATTTACTCCCTCCTGAGAATGCAAAACGTAAGACCAGGATAAAAACAATGGATAAAAAACATTTAATATGCAGCAATTGATATCAAGACAAAAAGTGATTTAGTATAACATTTATTGATATGTACACTGTATTGAACATAATAGTTCTATAGTAAACAAATATATTAAAAATAAAAAAATTGATAAAATAATTATTTGTAGCTATGGATTTATATTTCTCTTACTGTTGAATACTATGATCTATCAGTAGAATGAATAAATGTAAAATTGTTATTATGAGTGTGCTAAAAACCAAAGCACAGCACAGTTAAGTGAAAATGTTGTCAAAACATATTTGTAAACACATGTCTACAGTGTGACATTTATTATCAGTTTATGGAAAATTATTGAAATAGGTCTACCTAGTTCAAAGTAAGCCTTTTTTCCCCCCCAAAAGAAAATGAAACCCAATGTAAAGAAAAAGATGTAGAAGTGTTATATAGGGAAGATCCTGAGAAATAATTAAAGATTGATATTATATGGACTCCTCAAGTTATAAAGGGGAAAGAGGGAAGGTAGAAAATAATGGGGGTAAAAAATATGGGCATTTGTGAGAGCCAGAAAGGAGCTGTCTCTGCTCTTCTCCAAGCCCACACTGCAGATGCAGGTTTCTTTTCTCCAATCTTGCCCTGAGCCTCTCTTAAGTGCAAAGTACTGACATGCAGAGAAGTACCTCTAAGTAGCTGTGTAATCTCCTTGGGTCCAAAGCTGCCAGGGTCTTTATTCTAGTCCACACTCAGTCTTCAACACTTTACCTTATATTTCAGCAGATTCTTATTTTCCTCTTGTGGATGTAAAGAGAATTATACACCCAATCAGCTTGGGCGTGCCTAAGTTCCTTACATCTCAGACTGTTTTCCCTACAACTTTAGCTTTATTATAGGCTTAAGAAAAGCTATAATTTTGTAGATTGTCATGTTTTTTTCTTATGATCAGGGTGATGATGCCTCGGTCTAGTTTTCGACATTATACACTATATAACAGTATTTTAATCATTCTACGTTATAGTTGCAAGCAGGAAGTTCGTTCTTTTTCTTTTTTAATTTGGAGGAAAGAACATCACTAGAACACTAAAGTTGTGCTAAATAAATATAAACCCCCTAATTTTAAAGAAATGAAAATGTACTAGAAATGTAAATATATTTGAAGACAAAGAAGATTTACATAGTGGAAAAAATGGAGTAAAATAAACCTAGAAGTACTTATTCAGTATATTATGCTCAATACTATAGAACTGAAAGACACAAAATAATTTTTGCTCAAAGAGAAAAACAACTTCCTTCTTATTGATAAGAAAAGACTGAGGTAATTCTCAAGCAAGATAAAATTAAAATCTCTGTAAAATGCAGTATTTATTCTGTGTTGCATTGTACTACCAGTAAATATGCTGAAATTATTACACTTAAAGAGATGTTGTGACTTGTGTTATCCTAAACATGTACTCTATAGTAGATTAAGACATTACTGTAAAAATTTCATCAAAAATTTTGTAGTCCATCCTTTGGAGTGGCATTCTGTACCAAAGGAGCACTTCTATCTGAAGTATATTTAAGAATAAGAATTCAGAGGTAGAGGCTGGGCACAGTGGCACAAACCTGTAATCCCAGGACTTTGGGAGGCTGAGACAGGAGAATCACGAGTTCAAAGCCAGCCTCAGCAACAGTGAGGCACTAAGCAACTCAGTGAGACCCTTTCTCTAAATAAAAATTTTAAAAAACCCCACCAAAATAGGGCTTGGAATGTGGCTCAGTGGTTGAGTACCCCTAAGTTCAATCCCCAGTACCAAAAAAAAAGAGAGATTTCAGAAGTAGAAAGTTGTGGTTTTGAAAGAAGCTCCTCAAAAAAACACAAAAAAAACAACAAAAAAACTACAGAAACTTAACTTTCCATGAAAATACAGAATAATAACCCTACAAGTAGAATAATATGGTCAACATGGAAGCTTTTAGATGTGGTGGTCCCTGACACTCTCCCTGCCTCCCCACCATTTTTTCTAGACTTTTACAAATCTTACCCTACCTACCTCTACATATATCCTTGCCTATGTCCTCACCTTTCTTTCCTCAAGATTCCTGCATATTTTTTATCTGAATTTATTCTTAAGTCAATGTTTCACTTTGCCCAGAAAATTCCTAATTGTTCAAAATATATGCCTGCATTCTTAAAAATGTTGGTTCCTTCTATAACTGATTAAATATCTTACTATGCTTGCTGAGTTTCAGTCTCCAAATGTAAACGTGTAAGATCAATTAATGATTAATATTCTTATCAGACAATGCTACAAGCAGGAGAAATAAATCATGAACTAATGACAAACAGTTTATTAAAGACTGAGGGAAGAGGAGGGAACTAATGAAAGAGCGGAAGCCTGAAAAGGATAGACTCCTCTTTAGAATAATAGCACGTATGGTCTCTATGAAGCAGAAATTGAGACCAAAAACATGATGGTATATTTCCCACCAGAAAGGATAAAAAAAGGATGTGGATTACAGAAAAAAGCTCTGCCAAGAACCTAAAAACTCGGGAGAGACTGCAGGCTGCATTAGAGTAATAACTTCTGCTCACCCCATTATTTCCTCATAGTGCATTAAGTCCTGGCTGCTGCAGATATTCCCGCAGGAAGAGTTACCTTCTCCCAGTAGCCCTGGCCATAAATTGCAGGCCAGCCTGGGAACTAAATGCTCTTTTCTGAGCCACTAACTCTGATTTTCCTCACCACAGCCATGTAAAGTGGGCTAATGAGTTGAAAATCACATCTACTGCTGCCTCTTCAGTAGGTGCTCCGTGTGGATTTATTTGCCTAAAAATGGGTTGAGGAAAGGTGTTATATTAGCAATTGTAATAACATCCTGAAATCTTATTTATTTAGTAGTTTTTAAAATTTTTTATTTTTATTTTTGAAATGCCTATGAGGACTAAATTCTCAGATTTGAGAGGAATATATGAAAATGAGAGGGTAAAAGCATTTGCTTTTAATCATATTCTCCTTAGAAACATTAAAAGCAAGCATCTTCTCACTGTGACATTATGATCCAGCCTTAGCTTTTCCTACTTTTCCTGATAAGCTTAATAAAATATTTTACACATTTGGCTTGACAAAACATTTGGTATCATCATTGCTGTGAAGATTAAATATAGCAGAAATAAACCTGCTCATTAGATTTCAGAATAGATAACAGTCTCTTGAAGACCTATCTGGCTTGAAATATAATGATACAGTTTTCACAATTTCTTATTTTCAATACCCTGACAATTAACAAGAATAAAGAGCAAATTCTCTTCAGAGTTCTAAAGAAGGCTTGTGCTAATCTATCAATATTGCTTTTCTTTCTTATTGTTTTCTTCATTTCATTTTCTCTTTCCTCCTTTTCAATGATCCTTCCCAGTGGTCTATGGCTATGGTTCATCAATTTTTTTATTGCTCTATATATTCTGCTGGAATTATACCACAATTTATTCATTTATTCTAGTGTTGATGAACATTTGGTTGTGTCCTATTCCTGGCAATTCTAAATAATGGTGCTATAACTATTCCTTAGATTGCATATGGATAGCGTTTTACATAGGGTCTATAAATAGGATTAGAATTGGTAGATTGTAATATGTGTCAATATGTAATATGGGTCAATTTTAGTTCAAACTGACAACTTGCTCTCCACAATTTCTGTCTGATATGTACAATATTCGGCCATGTATGAGAATTTACTTAAATCTGCACAATAATCAGCATTGGTAAAAGCAGACTTTACTGTTAACCTGATTACTAAAGTGGATGGAAAGGAACATTTTATCAAGTTCCTGTTTATTCACTTGTCTTTAAAAAAAAACTCATTGATTTGTGAGTTCTCTTTTTACATTCTACAAACTCATCATTATTCAGCTCATCTTTTCATAACTTAAGTGTCCCTAGTTTTAATGTACATACAATACATAATTGTTTTCCTTGAATTAGTGCTTTTATGTTTTGTCTCTGGAAATCATTCCCTTCCTCGAGGTCATGAAGATAATCTCCTGTATGATCTTTTAAAAGTTTTTATATATTTGACCTTCACATTTAGGTCATTAATTCACCTGATAAAACTTCCTTCAAACTGTATGACTTAGAAGTCCAATTACAATTTATTTTTAATACAAATAGTCAGGTTTCCTACCAAAGTCTAGAAAATTTTCTAGAAAAGTTTGCTTCTGTCCCACTATCTGGAAGTCCACATCTACACAATTTATATAAACACATTGGTCTATTCCTAAGCTTGTTCTTCTGCTCAATTTGTTGTATTATAAATTCCTGCCATGATACCATACTTCTTTAATGTAAGTCCTAATATATAACAATATATGTTCTTTCCCATATTTCTTCTTTTTACAGTAACATTTTGGCTATGAGAAAGCCATTATATTCCCAGAAAAATGTTGGAATCAATGAAAATAGAATATCTATTTGTTTTTATTTTGAAATAATGCATATTCAATTGTTCAGTGTGTACATAATCTCTTGCTAATTCTGAAAATTTATATTTAGCTGTTTTGGATATAATTGTGCACTCACTCACCTAACTAATGTTTATCAATAGTTTTGGGGGTTTTGTTTAGTTCTAATTCTGAACTTTATTTATTCACAGTAAGATTTGGCGATTATCTATTACAAAAGCTGGGTTTTTTAGCTATTAAATGTATGATGCTTATGGATTCATTCAGATTTGAGAGTCAATGGAGTAGTTAGCTGAATTTAGCTTTGATTCATGAATTAAGTGACACATTCAAAGAGAAGGCTTAGTTGTCATCTCAGCTATGTTCATGCTGTTTTTCCAGCAGATCCAAAAAAGACTTGATGCTTCTGTATTGGATTGGGATGCTAGCTGGAGCCCGTGGAAATCTTCAATCAGAGAAGCTCATCACAGACCCCTAGCTTTTAGAAAAAGCTATGCTAAGCACCATCCTTTCTGTGAAAAATACTCCAATTTCCCCAGGACTCTGCAACCAGATTTCTTCAAAAAGTTGAATTGATATCAAGGAGGAAGGATTGCCTATATGCTCTAAAGCCACTAATACATTTATTGGTCATTTAGATTTTGCCATAAACTTGAACTCTCGGAAACCTAAATGTACATTCTTAGGGAGATTAGATTTAGAAATCAACTCAGGAAGTTAAATTCAACCCTGATTTATAATTTCTTTTTGCTCATTGATTGCTTCTAGTTTAGAAGTGTAATGTTATTCCATTTTACCCACACATTCAAGGATGAAACTCAAAGCTTACAGTAGAGATGATGAATCCCTCAGTAGCACAGGATTTCAAAGAGCATATCAGGAGGTTCTTTTTTTTAAAAAAATAATTACCAGAAATCTAAATTTGCAGTGGAATATGGGCAATGGTTGACCACACGGAGAAAAAGTAAAGGCAATTAAAAAGATTGGTAGGTTCCATATGAAGAGTCTGGGAAGAATTATATATATGGAAATTTTAGAATTTCTCAGTTAGAATAAACTGTTTTCATGTAAATTTGAAGAGACCTTTTGTAGATTTACCAATGTCATCACAACAAGTTCTAAGTATTGTCCTACAGTATATGGTGTATTTAGACATCTATTTTTATGCATTACAAAAGTGGTTTTATTGGGCTAGAAGATGCTTTACCATAGTAATATAAGGGATTATTTCTCCTGCAGCCACACATATTGCTCTGGTATTCAAGAATTTTTAAGTGGTATTTCCTAATGATCTACTGGCATAGTTTTTTTTTTTTTTCCCATAACTTAATATTGTGCTCTTTTGGTACAGAGGTATAATTTAGAGAACAAAATGTTGATTCCATACAGTTACCATAATGATGGCATTGGATCCCTATTCCTTCAAACCACCCATAGAACATGATGTTCACTATACTGCGTGAGATACTTAATCCTGATTATCAAGAATTTTTATATTAATAAGGGTTCCACATCAAAACAGAAACAATGTGATATGTGAATTGAAGCTTTTTATAAGTTCATATTATTACAGAATCCAAGAAGTCCCACAATATGTTGTCTGCAAGCTGGACAAACAGAAATTTGGGACAGAATTCCACATCTAGTGAGTTTAAAGGCCTCAGAATTAGAAAAGTCAGTGTCAAAGGATAGAAGATAGATGTCCCAGCTCAAGCAGAAAAAGAAAATTCACTTTCCCTTTGTCTTTTTGTCCCATGTAGGCCCTTAATGGATAAATGATGTCTATTCACATAGGTAAAGGCTGATCTTCTTTACTGAAGCTACTAATTCAAATGTAAGTCTCTTCCTGCAAAACTCTCCCAGACATACTTAGAAATAACGCTTTTCCGTGTCTCTGTTCATCCTTTAGCATAGTCAAGTTGACATATAAAATTGACCATACCATTTAGGTAAAAGGAGTAAGTTTGTAACACATGACATCCTCAGGTGAATTCCTCAATTAAATCATAACCTGAAGTAATAGAAAAAGCAGAAACACTAATGACCTGAAGCAATGAAACTTCAGATGTGGAAATTCTGACTGAAAGGAAAGGCATTAATATGTGCAATGAGAATATCGTAAATATCAGCTACAGATTTGTGAATTGAAATGACTTAATGTACTGAACATATTCACCTTTTTTTCAAATGCATCTGTATTTATTTTTATAGTTACATTCCCCTATGATTTTTCCCTAATGCAGTGCCTATGAATATTTTTTCTCTGCCATATTATGAATATAGACTTTGCTCTTTTCCCTTACACTTTATGTATGATGCAGTTTTGATAGTTTACTATTAATGGTTTCTGTTATAGAAAATCAAGGTAGATTTTGACCAAATAAGTAGAAAATGGATATAACTTTAGATGAATACCATGACTGATGATGCACCAGCATTCTCTTTAGCTTCATCTTATAACACAGACAGACATTTATTATGTACAAAAAGCTATGAATAGAATTTGAGTAACCAAAGGAATGTGGCATGGTGGATATGTGAATTGACACAACCTTTCTTTTACCTTGTATTTTTAAAGTTGCAAAGCCAAACATTGCATTTCTCAGATACACTTAAAATAACAAATGTAAATCAGGTATTCTGTTTATAACAAAGCAAATCCATATTTCTGAAGTGCTATATTATGGATAGATAAAATGCTTCTGGCACAAATATGTATTGGCAGAAACTGGACTCACATCTTAATGTCTCATTATCAGCCCCATGATCTAAGGAAATGAACTTGGAAACACAGTTTAAAAAGGCAGAAAGTAAACTCTGTGTGACAGAAATAGTGCCCTGATTTCTTGTCCCCAGCTATAGGGGCATGGAATTAAGCTGAGAACTAGCTACAGAGGTTTATGCTTGCTACCCATCCATGAATTGTGTAAACATACACTTGGTCTTTTGGTTTTCATACAATACTTATTTGTTTATCATTGCTTTTCTCTTATCATAAAACACACAGACATGTTCAGAATTTCTTCAGAAATTACATATAAAATTGTGATGTGCCCTAAACATCATCTGCAAGCATATGGATAATGCTATATCATTTTTTGTGGAATTTAAGAAAGCCTAGTTTATATTATAATCAAAAAAATGGAATAACTTTCACCTCTACCCAAGATTCAATAGCAGGGGCAAGATTTATGATTTACTGTCTTGTCTAAAACAACTAAAACATCCTGCTGAATATATGAAAACAATGGCTCTTAAGACATTGGTATCAGGCAATAAGGAACAGTGATTTCTGAGAAATAGGAAAAAATGAGTACTATTTATTCCCCAGTTTACTACTTGAAGATCTTCCCAGGCTTTCGACTCAGCACTCAGGAAGCAGAAACCAAAAAATCTGGAGCCAAAAAATCTTCCCTAGTTAAGAAGACAAAGATGAATCTAGACAGGATGAAACGGTCAGAATTAGCAGGAAAAATGTCAGATAGAAGAACGCTGCATAGATGAAGAACTCCGGATGTGTTCAGAGAATTCAAGTATTCTGTTGAATATTGAGTAGTACATGCATAAGGTGGGGCACTATTTAAGGACATGGAAATAACTACTGCGAAGATTAGAAATCCTCTGAAGCTCCCAAAGTGTCAGAAATATTACCTGTCATCACTAAAATGGGAGTTCTAACAATTTATGAGGCATCAGGTAGAGCACTCAGAAGGTCTTATGTCAGTAATAGGAAAAATTAACCCTGGACTAAATGTCCTTCTGCTTCTGCCTAGCAAATTATTAAAACCAGATTGGAAAAAAATAAATCATTTTTAAGAAGCAATGACATCTCAGAACAAAGCTCAAGAATATCTGTAGGAGCAAAAAATCATTCACCACACAAGAATATAAAATTCTCAGTGTCTGATAGCTAATCATCACATATGGCTAGATCCTACAAAATAAAATTCAGTGTCTGGCATTTTATCTCTCTCTCTCTCTCTCTCTCTCACACACACACACACACTTACACACAAGAAGTGTGTGTAACAAGAAACTATTGGAGGGTGGATAATTTTATTTGTCTTAATTGTGGTGATAATTTTACGAGAGTATAATAAAATCTCATACAGTTTTAGTACAGTTTGTTGTGTTATTTGTATATCAAAAAAGCTATACTGTTTAAAACATCTTAAAGTTTCACTTCCTTAAGACAAAAAAAGTATATCTTGAATAGGTTATACATAAATGTTCCTCAACTTATGATAGGTTTACATTGTGAAAAATCCATTATAAGTAAAAAATATATCATAGGTTGAAAACTTCACTTAATGCACTTTGTTTACTAAAGCATCACAACTAAGCAAAACAGTAGGGTACTAGTTGCTTCCTCTTGTGATCACATGGCTGACTAGGATCTGTGGCTGTTGCCAGTACTCAGTGTCATTAGAGAGTATTACAGCACATATCCCTGACCTAACAAAGATGAAAAATTCAAAATTTGAAGTATGATTTCTATTGCATCTGTACAGCTTTTACACAATAACAAAGTCAAAAAATCATTGTCAAAGCATTTCAAGTTGGAAATTATTTCTTTGTCTACTACTGGTCCACAAAAAAAGCATTAGGACATAATTACATGTGCCAGCATACCTGGAAATGTTTACGATAAATTTGCTGAAATCAGAAGTGGGCTGGTGGCATGGACGTGGAATCCAACTGAGACATCAAAATATATGATATTTACTATTGTCATAGCATTGACAAAACAATGTGGCAAATAAGGTATTTTTTTCATATTTCATTAGTTGAAATAAATCATATGCTAGAGTTAGCTTCAATACAAAGATAATATGAGTGGTTGTAAAGATCCCTAGTAGTCATTAGAGGTTATTAAATACTTATTCACTCTCTTGTTTACAAAATGTGCTCAAGCTCTTTTCAGGCAAAAGAGGCTAAGAAATTCACAGAATAACATGATTAAGATCAAAGTACAGTCTCTTTTATTTACTATCATTATCTCATTGAAAAGCCAATACTTTTGATGATGCATTGTTACGTCCTTACCATGTCACAACATGAGGTATTTTTATATGATATCTGGCTGTGGCTTCTCTTTATTGGGAAATTTCAGAACTAAAATAAATTATCTATACATTCCATATACTGGAGTAACTGGCACAGGATGATTCCAGGCATATCTGTCCTTGATCTGTGGATATAACTTAATTATGATGAGCATAGAATATTCCTTGGTTAGTGTAGTATAAGGCCTAAAATTGAGATTTAATATAGCGTACCATCATGCAACAGAAGAAGAGAGAGCCACAAGCTGCCTAGTTTGTAACCCCTTTCTCTCACTTTCCTCTTGTGAATAAAATCCATGACAAAAATCTGCTTCAGGTACAGTACTTGCTTATTTCTGTTCAGCAAGCTTCAGTTCCCTACCAGCCCCAAATTATTCAAACAAGTCAATGCCCTTTTTGTGGTAACCTGACCCTCTCATCACTAGGAAGCCTCTTCCCACAGGCTGTACTAGTTCACTCTGGTCCTGAGGCCACACCCCACGTGCCCTGCAATAGCACAGGTTCATGATAATTCATAAAATATGTAGGGTCTCAATATTGTGCAATTAGACATATTTGAGAAATCAAATATTACATATTTATACACACAGTTTCTTTCAAAAGGTTTTTGTATTCTGAAAGCTAAGAATTCTGAAAATTTTTCTCTAATTTTATAATAAAAAAATCTGTAGGGCTTCCTCTCACTGTATTTATTTTCTATAAAATTAGATACAAGTTGTTATTTCTAATAATTCGTTTATTGTCTTGTTTTGTACACCATTCTGTTCATCTTTATTTAAACAAATCAATTTTCAAAAAAGGCGACATGCTTATTTCCTCTTTTTTGAGGCATTGTAGCTCAGTTAAAAATGTGGGATTTTTTTGTTTTGTTTTGTTTTGTGTTTGGTGCTGGGGTTTGAACTCAAGGGTACTCAACCACTGAGCCACATCTCCAGCCCTATTTTGTGTTTTATGTAGAGATAGGGTCTCAATGAGTTGCTTACTGCCTCGGTGTTGCTGAGGCTGGCTTTGAACTTGCGATTCTCCTGTCTCAGCCTCCCAAAGTGCTGGGATTACAGGCGTGAGCTACCGCGCCAGCAGGAAGAATATCTTTTACACAGTCATTGGATTTGTAAACTCTATTATCTGTCATCAATGATTTCAAACTACCTATTTACTTTCTAAATTCATCTATTTATTGAAAAATTCATCAAGAAGCTATCAATATGTAGCATAAATATTTTCTTCTTGGCCTCTTCTCCCTAAGTTACAGGTAAATTAGGCAGCTAATCTGCTTTCCAAGTTATTGTAACAATCCCATCAATATTTTTACCATTGGATTCTGTGTTCATCAAATTTTGAATCAGTATATCACTTGAATTAAATATTGTGCTCAATACTCCTCTATGCCCCTGTTTCCCTAGCTGTTATCATTTCCATGGAGGATTTTATCCACTAGAATATAACTTGTATCACCAGTTCTCCCAATGCCATTAACCTTCTTGCTGTTTTCCAGAAACAGTAACTACATAAATAGATAGTGATTGTGGGTTCAGGAGTATGTGTCTTAATTAGTTTGGTATGCTATAGCAAAGCACCCTAGGCTGAGTAGTTTACAAATCACAGAAAAATTTTTCTCCCAGTTCTGGAGACTAGAAGTCGAAGATAAGGCAACCAGCATGGTGAATTTCTGTTGAGGACCTTCTTCCAGGGTAGAGACTGACATATTACACTATATACTTAAAATAGCAGAAAGAAATGGTAAAATGACTCTCTGGAGTTGCTCTTATAAGGGCATGAGTCCCATTATGAGATTCACCCTCATGATCTAATTATCTCCCAAATATCACAGTCCTTAATGCCATCACATTGGTGTTAAGATTTCAGAATACGAATTTGGAGAGGGAACATTTAGTCTGCAAAAGGGTAAACAATGTGTGTATTGAGTCTATTCATTCACTGGTGGAATAAATACTTTATTTTCTAACTGAATGTTTTCTGAGCCAAACATCTCTAGAGATACCTAATTTTTAAAATACTAATTTCAAAAATATGTTTTTGTTTGTTTCTATTTTATTAAATATGGATGGATTCCTAGTAATTTCTCTTCCCCCTTCTCTCATTTCTACAATTTATTTCACTGATTTAGACAAACATATTACTGTCAGACCTGTGTTTATTTTTGTGATTTCCTTCTTTGGGATCCTACATGTGATTCAATAGAACTCTAGGAAATACAGCCATGTAGACAATGAGGCTGAAACCATTCTGAATGAGAAGTTCCCACAGAAAACAAGCACCGTGGCTAACGCTTCAATACTCTGATATGGTTTACTACTGTACTTGTAAGCACTTGTTCTGACTTACCTGTAGAGAATGATAGAATCACTTCCTACTGTGTGGGATGCAATCATGAGAAGGACTAAAAAGATACAGACAATAGAATTAGAATAACATAGAATTGCATTTACATGTATTTTTGAATGTTCATTAGATTGAAAGGAAACAAACCTTATTTTCTGGATTATATAGATGGTTTATGCTCATACTTAAATGAAATGTTGCATAAATCATAAACTAGAATCTCCAAAATCAGACTCATTGTTTCATGGAAGCAAAATACTAACTACATAGAATGTTACCAGATCAAAGTGATGTTAACTTTAAAGCCCATTGTTAGTCTTTCTTCATAAGATCAAAGAATAGATGATTTCAAATTCTGAAAAAGAAACTTTTCTCACCCCCCTTAGGAGATCAAATGTCAGATTTTAGGTTAGAAGAAGCAAATTAACCACATTACAAGACACCAAAATCCAGTACCACAGAAAAAGATAAAATTTCAAGTTTATGTTACAAGTTTAGAGACATTAAAAAAAACCAACTCCATGTGAACTGATTGATTACAACTGTAATAATGAGAAAATAGCATGATTAATTATAATAATGGCTACATTAATTTTATTTTTTCCTATTTTGCTATATTGTGACATTATTTTCAAAACAAATGTTGAAGTAGAATTTTAAATAAAATTTAAAATGCAGTTTCTTTCAAAGGTTTTATGTATCCTGCAAGCTAAGAATCATGAGGAAATTACTTTCAGTTTATTCTATAATAAAATATACACTCCTATGCTTTCCCAAGTCACTTACCCCATGTTTTCTCCATTTAAGAAGACATATGTAATATTTACTAATGGGTATACAACTGAAGTGTCACAGATTTTGACTGTGAAGGAATATAAATTAGCAGAAATGTAAGAGCAAGTGAAGTTCAAGCATTTCTATAACTTTAACATTTTGTATTTAGTTAGCAATGGAGTCTATTTCATTTCATTTCTAAAATTATTTGTAAGGAACTGAGTAATTATAGCATAATTATTAGCTATAAAAATTCACTTCATATCTTTTTGCAATTGTCATTTCAAAATATCAGCTTATGAAATAGCCCTACTTAGGCTCTGGATTCAGAAATTCCACTTTGTATGTTGGTTTCGAACTCTTCGAATATTTGTGATTTCTAAAAGAAACTATACCGCATGTATAAGAAACCATTCTTACTGAAACACAGCAAGCATGCAAAAATATGAACAAAATATACACATACAGCTTGTTGAATTTTTACAAAATCATCATGTTCATCTAATCACTTCATAGATTAAATGAGACTTGTGAAGCAAACCCCTTCCCATTTCTTCCCTCATCCCATAAATATACTACACTAAATTCTACTGTAAAAGATTAGTTTTGCTTTGTTTGAATTTTATATAAATGAAGTAATAATTTTGAGTTAATTTTATGTTTTAATTTATTACTTTTTAGATTCAATCAGATGAATCTAATCTTCAGTATCTATGTAATTATGTGCATTGTATTTAAAATAATAATTTTTGTCTGCATTTGAAGTTTTTATACATGGAATCATAATTTTGAATTTTTGTGTTTATTCTTTTCTATTCATCCACATTGCTATCTGTAGTTATAGCTTGTTCACCTTCAGTTCTATCTGATTATAATGGTATATGTGTATGATTCACTTACCCTTTGTACTACTGATGAAGATTTGTGTTTTTTCAGCTTTATGCTATTATGAATTGTGGTGTTGTGAGCATTCCTGACTCTATTGTTTGGTAACTGTAAACACATTTTTCAACTAGAAATTTAATCCAAAATCTGTAAATGTTTATACATCTTTATCAGAAACGTATCTACTAGAGTAATTGCTGAGTCGTAAAACATGAATATGGTGAGTTTTAGTTAATAGTATTAAAAAATGTTCTAATCAGTGCAAAACTAATTTGCATGCATAAAAGCAGTAGCCAAAAGGTCTGTTAAAACAACATCCACATTTCAATTAGTTTTTTCTTTTCATTTGCCTTATCCAGTGGATGTAGTATCTTAATGATCAATTTCCTGATATCTAATAAAATTGAAAACACACACATCTTTTGGATAATCTGTCTTTGAAGACAATTTTCTATTGAGTTGTTTGCTTTATGATTAGAGTTTTCTACATATTCTGCATTGGAAGACCATGTAAAAATATGTGCTCCAAATATTTGCTTCAACTCTGTGATTTCTATTTTCAGTATCATGAAAGTTTATTAGGATAATCAAGTTCTTTATTTTAATGTAATCTAAATTATGAAATTTCTTTTTAGTAAATGTTAAATGTCCCTGTATTTTTTTTTTTTTTTTTTGGTACTAGGGATTGAACTCAGGGGCACTTGACCACTGAGCTACATCCCCAGCCCTATTTTGTGTTTTATGTAGAAGCAAGGTCTCACTGAGTTGCTAAGCACCTCGCCGTTGCTGAGGCTGGATTTGAACTCACAATTCTCCTGTCTCAGCCTCCCGAAGTGCTGGGATTACAGGCGTGAGCCACCGCGTCCTGCTATGTCCCTGTATTTTTAATTAATTACTCATTTGTTAACCTATGCTTTATTCTAAATGCATCACTATTTTATATCTTCCAAATATGTTCATAATCTATCTGGATTAAATGTTTTGAATATGCTATGAGATAGAAAGTCAGGACAATAATTTATATATGTATATGAAATTAATTTACTACAGTATATTTAAAATACCATATTTTACCAATGTGTTGTCCAAATTTTCATCAGTCAAATCATACAATATGAATGAGTCTGTGAATCTGTT
The DNA here is from genome assembly GCA_028644305.1 of Xerus rutilus. Taxonomy (NCBI): domain Eukaryota; kingdom Metazoa; phylum Chordata; class Mammalia; order Rodentia; family Sciuridae; genus Xerus; species Xerus rutilus. Next base: position 68,093,829 of record CM053410.1, read on the forward strand.
TCTAGATCCTGGATTTCATTTCTGTGCTCTACATAACTATACTTAGGCCAATGCTACTATAAAATAATTTTATATTTATATTTTATTATTATCTCTTAATAGAGTCTATATTTTTCTTTCTATAAGATCATATTATTTGCAAAAGAGGTAATTTTACTTTCTCTTTGCTATTTGTATTTTCTTTGTTTTCTTAATTTCCCTCCCTCCCTCCCTTCCTCTTTCCTTCCTCTTTCTTCCTTTCTCTTCCTTCCTTTCTCCCTTTCCTTTTCTCTCCCTCCCTCATTCCCTCTCTCCTTCACTCACTTTTTCCTTCTTCCTTTCCCTCCTCCCCTCCCTCTCTCCCTCCCTCCTTCCTTCCTAATGGTCCCTTTTCTAATGGTCCTGGCTAAAATTTCTAGTACTATATTGAAAAAGAGCTAACACAGTCCCATGCCTCAGTCGCCCACCTCCCTTTCTTCCATTATGACAGATGCTGCTGTGTCCTTAGCCAAGGACTTCCTAGTTGTTGGAGTGGCCTCGGCCATCTCCAAGACCACAATAGTGCCCATTGAGCAGGTCAAGCTGCTCCTGCAGGTACAACATGCCATGAAGCAAATCACCGCAGATAAGCAATACAAGGGCATTATAGACTATGTGGTTCATATCCCCAAGGAGCAGGGAATCCTGTCCTTCTGGCGTGGTAACCTGGCCAATGTCATCAGATACTTCCCCACTGAACTCTCAACTTTGCCTTCAAAGATAAATACAAGCAGATCTTCCTGGGTGGTGTGGACAAGAGGATCCAGTTTGGCGCTACTTTGCAGGGAAACTGGAATCAGGCGGTGCTGCAGGAGGCACCTCTTTGTGTTGTGTATCCTCTTAATTTTGCCCAAACTGATCTAGCAGCTGATGTGGGGAAAGCCTGAACTGAATGGGAATTCAAAGTCTTCAGTGACTACCTGGTTAAGATCTACAAATGTGTCTGTGCAGGGTATTATCATCTACTGAGCTACCTACTTTGGTATCTATGACACTGTAAAGGGAATGCTTCAGATCCCAAGAACACTCACATCTTCATCAGCTGGATGATTGCACAGTCTGTCACTGTGGTTGCTGGGTTGACTTCCTATCCATTTGATACTGCTGGCCACCGCATGATAATGCAGTCAGAGAGCAAAGGAACTGATATCATGTACACAGGCACGATTGACTGCTGGAGGAAAACTGATCGTGATGAAGGAGGCAAAGTCTTTTTTAAGGGTGCATGGTCCAATGTTCTAAGAGGCATGGGTGATGCTTTTATACTTGTCTTGTATGATGAAAACAAGAAGTTCACATAAATTATTTCCTAGGTTTCTCCCTGCTTGTGAACAGGCATGTTGTATTACATAACATATCTCGAGCATTCTGGACAGACTTTTGGCTGTTTATCAACGGCAAGTATTTGCTGGTGAAAATGGGCAGCAATAATACTCATCTGACCAGTTTTCTCTTAAAGCCATTTCCGTAATGATGTTGACAATAATGATGGGATTCAATTATATTTTTGTTTCAGTCACTCCTGATAAATAACAAATTTGAAGAAATAAAAAATTATCTAAAAACAAAAAGAAAAGAAAAAGAGCTATAAGAGTGAACATTCTTGTTTCTAATCTTAGAGGAAATACTTTCAAATTTTCCTCTTTCAGCATAATGTTGGCTTTGAGTTCATTCATGTACATTTATTATGCTGAGGTATGATTCTTCTATATCTCATTTGTGCAAAGTTTTTATGAAGTAACGTTGAATTTTATAAAAAAAGTTATTTGCATCTATTTTGATGATCATATAATATTTATCCTTCTGTTTTTATTTATTTACATATATTGAACTGTCATTACAACTCTGGAATTAAATAAACATGATCACTGATTTTTATCAGTAATTTTTCTGTACACCAATGATAAACTAGCAGAGAAAGAAATCATGGAAGAGAGCTCACTCACAGTAGACACACACACACACACACACACACACACACACACATGCACATACACATACACATACACGCACAGCCCTCACTCCCATAAGCTATGCATAGCTGTTCCTGGAACACCTGTATAGTTGCCTTCCAAGGGGCCAAAGGGCCTGGGGATGGAGGAGTGAGTACCAGATAGCTGCTACTATGTTTAAAACTTGAAATTCACCAAAAGAAAATGAAGTTTTCTGCTCAAGCTTTCCCATAGAAGTTACAAACCTTCAATAGACTCGGGAGTGTCAAAAATAGTTACATTGTACAGAAACTTCAGTGAAATTATTGTCTAGATATGGATTACCTATACTTCTATTCTACCATCTTCCCCTATGTGGTCTTATAACCAAACACACACACACACACACACACACACACACACCCTTGTTAGCAAAAATAAACAGATTTATCAAAATAGCAGGCTATAAATCAGCATGTAGATTCCAGTTGCTTTTCTATACCCTAAAAAGAGGCACTCTGAAAAGGAAATGAAGAAAAATTCCAATTTACAATAACATCAAAACAATGAAACATTTGAGAATTTACTTAAGCAGATGTGCTATTTGTATACTAAAAACTACTAATCACTTCTCAACAACTATAAAAAGATATAAATAAATGAAAACATCCCATGTTGAAAGATTGAAACACAATACTGTTATGATAATGATCTACAGATGTAATAAAATCCTTATCAAAACCCCAATAAATTTTTTTTTGCAGAAATAAAAATCTTATCCTAATATTCATCCAGAATCTCAAAGAACAGTAAATAGCCAAAATAATCCTAAAAAAGAAAAAGAAAACCAGAAAAATCACATTTACTGATTTCAAAGCTTCCTGCGGAAATAGCAATAGTAGGATAGGGCCACATAGGTAGAAGTGTAGATGAACGGAATAGACTAGACAGTGAAGAAATAAACCTCTGTATATATGGTTAAGTTAATTTTGACAAGGGAACCAAATGATCCATAAATATTTTGCATACCATGAAACACGCTGTGATATTTTGATACACATGCACACACAGTATAGTGATAATTTCAGGATTTTTGGTGTAGCCATCACCTCAAGCATTTTTCATTTCTTCATAATAAGGATATTCAAAATCCTCTCTTCCAGCTATTTTGAAATATAAAATAAAAAATTGTATTCACCCTACTGTGAGTAGAATCCCATAACATACTCCTCCTATCTGTCTGCAATTTACCACCCATTGACCCACCTTTCCACATCTCTCCCTCCTGCATACTGTCCCCAGGCTCTGAGTTTCTGGTAGTCACTATCCTACTATTTGTATAAAGACAACTTTTTAGATTCCATAAGTGAATGAGATCATGGGAGCATTTGTCCTCTCTCTGATTTACTCAACATAATGTCCTCCAGGTTCATACGTGTCACAAATGACAGGATTTATTTCATACTTCTTTTACACTGAATATTATCCTACTGTATCATATACTATCCACCACACCTCTTATACATCCACACATCTGTCTATGGGCACTTAGTTGATTTCATGTCTGGTCTATTGTGAATAGCGCTGCAACACACATGGAAGTGAAGATATTTCTTTGACATACCAATTCCATTTCCTTTGGGTATTTATTCAGTAGTAGAACTGTTGGATCATACTATGGTTTTCTCTTATTTTTTGAGAAAAATCCATATTGCTGCACTAATTTACACTATCACCAAAAATGTATAATAGTTCTCTTTTCTCCACACACTTACCACCATTCTTTTTTTCCCCCTGTTTTGATAATAGCTATTTTAGCAGGGTGAGGTGATATTGCATTGTGGTTTTGATTTGCATTTCTCTCATGATAGTGATTTTGAACATTTCCTCTTGAGCAAAATAAGCACTGTGTGTGTGTGTAGAGGGAGAGAGAATATGTGTACACAGGAAATATATATATATGTATGCACATGTACATATGCATATGTATATGTGTGTGTATTTATGTGTTTGCATGAGGCTATGTGTGTAAGCACTCATAATATTAAAGTAAAATAAGGGCAGTTGCAGGAAATATCTTAACCTGACACTAGTTATCAGGTTCAGATAACATCCTTAGACTTTTTTCAATGTTTAAAAGAATTGCATTAGGATTAAATTATTTCTAAATTTCATGTAAGCTTTAACATGCTTTCATCCTAAAATCAGTGGAAAGTGGGGATGCAGGATTTAGAACTAAAATGTCACTGTGATGATAAACATAAGTTACTGTGTTTAAAAATTACAAGGAAAGAAAGTAGGAAGAGGAGGAGGAAGGAAAAAAAGAAACAAAGAAAGAAGGAGGGAAGATTTTTTTTTTAGACTCTATTTCTTTTTTTTATTTTTATTTTTTTATTTTTTATTATACTTTATTTTTTTTCTCAAAAGTTGCATTTTAATACATGTTATCAAACATAACAGAAAAATACAAATTTTCAGAAGCTGTACACACTATTCACTGAAAACATTTGTTGAGGCAAATAGAAAAAAAATTGTTACAATCATAATTTTTCTAACTTTGCACAAAATTATAAGCAGATTACATTCTTCATATTAAACATCTTTATATGCA
>CM053410.1:68098488-68181698 GCA_028644305.1 Xerus rutilus
GCGCCTCCCCCATGTCACGTCCAGTGTTTCTCTATTTCTCTTATGTGGGAAGAAGATTTTTAAGAAAGAATAGCCAAAGCAATCCTTAGCAAGAAGAGTGGAGGCATCACAATACTAGACCTTAAACTATACTACAAATTTATAATAACAAAAATGGCATGATACTGGTACCAAAACAGACAATGTAGACCAATGGTACAGAATAGAAGACACAGGAGACAAATCCATATAAATACAATTATCTTATACTAGACAAAGGCATCAAAAGCATACATTGGAAGCCGGGCATGGTGGCGCATGCTTGTAATCCCTGCACTTTGGGAGGCTGAGATAGGAGAATCGTGAGTTCAAAGCCAGCCTCAGCAACGGCGAGGTGCTAAGCAACTCAGTGAGACCCTGTCTCTACATAAAACACAAAATAGGGCTGGGGATGTGGCTCAGTGGTCAAGTGCCCCTGAGTTCAATCCCTAGTACCAATAAATAAATAAATAAATAAATAAATAAATAAATAAATAAAACCATATATTGGAGAAAAGATAGCCTTTTCAACATATGGTACTGGGAAAACTGGAAATCCTTATGTAGCAAAATAAAACTAAATCCCTATCTCTCAACATGCACAAAACTTAACGTAGATCAAGAACCTAGGAAGTAGACCAGGGACCCTGTGCCTAACAGAAGAAAAAGTAGATCCAAATCTTCATCATGTCAGCTTAGGACCTTACTTCCTTAGCAAGACTCCTATAGCACAAGAAGTAAAATCAAGAATCAATAAATGGGTTGGATTCAAGTTAGAAAGCTTCTCAGAAAAAAAAAAAAAACAATGAGGTGAACAGAGAGCCTACATTCTGGGAGCAAATTTTTGTCACACACACATCTGATAGAGCATTGATCTCCAGGATATATAAAGAACACAAAAAATTTAACACCAGAAAAACAAACAACCCAATCAATAAATGGGCTAAGGAGCTGAACAGACACTTCTCAGAAGAAATACAATTGATCAACAAATAAATGAAAAAATGTTCAACATCTTTAGCAATTAGAGAAATGCAAATCAAAACTACTATAAGATTTCATCTCATGTCAATCAGAATGGCAGTTATCAAGAATACAAACAACAATAAGCTTTGGCGAGGATGTGGGGGAGAAGGCACACTCATACATTGCTGGTGGGACTGCAAATTGGTGCAATTAATCTGGAAAGCAGTATGGAGATTCCTTAGAAAACTTGGAATGGAACTAACATTTGCGCCAGCTCCTTAGAATATACCCAAAGGATTAAAACAGCATACTATAGTGACACAGCCACTTCATTGTTTAAAGCAGTTCAATTTACAATAGCTTAACTGTGGAACCAACCTAGATTCCCTTCAATAGATGAATGAATAAATAAACTGTGGTACATATATATGATGGAATATTACTCAGCCTTAAAGAAAAATGAAATTATGGCATTTGCAGGTAAATGGATGGAGTTGGAGAATATCATGCTAAGCAAAGTAAACCAATCCCAAAAACACAAAGGCTGAATGTTCTCTCTGATAAGTGGATGCTGATCCATAATGAGGGAGAAGGCATGGAAAGAATGGAAGTACTTTGTTCAAAGGGGAAAGAGGAGAGGAGAGGGGACATGAGGCAGGAAAAATGGTGGAATGAGATGGACATCATTGCCCTAGGTTCATATATGAATGCACATATGGTGTGACTCTACATCATGTACAATCAGAGAAATGCAAAGTTTTGCTCCATTTGTGTAGAGTGAGTCAAAATGCGTTTTGCTATCATGTATACCTAAGTAGAAAAAATAAATTTTAAAAATAAAATAAAATAAGAAAAAAATGGCCAATAAATATATTTAAAATTTCAACATTTCTATCAATCAGGGAAATGCAAATCAAAACTAAATTGATTTCATCTTATTCCAGTCAGAATAGCAATGATCAATTATACAAATAATAATAAATGCCCACAACTATGTGGAGAAAAATGAATATTTATACATTGTTGGTGGAATTACAGATTAGTATAACCACTCTCAAAAGCAGTATAGAGAGTTCTCAGAAACTAAGAATGGAACCACCAAATGACCCAGCTATCCCATTTCTGAGGATTTATCCAAAACAACTAAAACCACAATACTATAGTGATCCAACCACATCAACATAGAAGCACAATTCACAATAGCTAAGTCTGGAACCATCTCAGATGCCTGTCAATAGATGAATGAATACAATGGAATTTTAGCATGAAATTATGTCATTTGCTGCTAAATGGAAGGAACTGGAGAACATCTCTCTAAGTGAAATAAGCCAGACTCAGAAAGTCAAGGGTTGAATATCTTCTCTCATATGTGGAAGGTAGACCAAAATAGGATAACAAAGGGTAGAGCCCATGAAAACAAAAGAGAGATCAATGGAATAGAAGAATGAGATTAAAGGGTAGAGAGGAAGAATAGGAAAAACGAGGTATGGTGGAATGAAATTGACAAAACTATCCTATGTACTTTTATGAATATACCATATGAATTTCACCTTTATATATGGATGTATATATACATATATATAAAGCTCTAATTAAAAACTATAAACATCAAAAAAGCAAGAAAACAAAGAAAGAAGTTGATTTATTTATCCAGATATTATAGGGTAAAAATGAAAAGGAAATACATAAAAGTGAACTATGATGGATTATTCAAAGATTTTCTGCTTTTATGTTATTAAAAATATCTCCAAAGAGCTAACTTTCTAGACTCAGCTGCTTATGCTAAGCCCTGGAATCAGCTCAGTGCTGCAAATAATACACTGATCAAATCTGTCACATGGAAAAATAACCTCATCTAACCTACATTGCTTGATAGTTTAAAACACAATAATCACCTTGATCAAAAAAAAAGGATTGCTATTACATTTCATAGTAAATTTTATGCAGGAAGCCATCCTCAGTATTCCTTTAACATGGGATTAGTTCCCCTTCACATGCTTCTCTAATGCACATCCAAGGCACGTTGTTTGTATGTACATTTAAAGAAGCTATCTTTTGAATTTTGAACAGTCATAATAACTATAAAATTAGAGAAAATATGTTTGAAAATGGTATATATATTGTTTGTTTGCTCTTATCACTATGAAAATATTAACTGGAATAAATTCAAGCAAAACTGTCCAGATGGTAAAGTGATATTATTCTGCATATTATTACATGTATATGTGTGTACATATGTATGTGTGTATGTAGGAAATACTACAGCCATTAGAGTAACTAAAAAGGAAGACTACAAGAGTTTCAGAAATACACTCTGTCATCAGAACTTCAGTTACATATTGGCTATTTTTTTTAACAGTACAAAGAAATGAACTAAAGATAAAACTATGGACAAAAAATGTAAACTTTTGTGTTTAGTATTGTGCAAGATGATATATCATATACAGGTGTTATTTAGGCATTACTTGCAGAACAAATAAAAAGATCAGTGCCTTCTAAATAAAGAAGCTTGACAATTGCCTGTATTAAAATGATTGATAAGGCTAAATTATGATGAGGTAATTAAAAACTTGAAATGAAATCCATGTCTTATAGTCTGCCTTACTTAATGTACCTGCAAGAAAATAATCAAAACACTCTATGAAAACAAAAATCACAATACCAATTGCCTAACACAAACCAGGATGACCAAAGTGTCAGAATCCAATAAGAAAGATATCGGTGAATCTCCCCAGAGCACAGGTGCGCAAACGCACGCAAACACACACACACACACACACACACACACACACACACACACACACACACTCTCATCTCAATCACACTTGTTTTCATTACCTCCTGATAAGTCCTTACAATAAACATATTTTCATTAAAGAATCTTTCTGAGGACAAACTGGAATAGGCACACATACTAATTATTAAAGTAGTAATCTTCATAGAAAGAAAGAAATATAGAATAGAGCATATATACTAGAAAGGTGTATGAATAAAATTAGTAAGTTGAAGATCAGACTCCTGTGTTTACTTTGTGATTATAACTCTATCTTGGTCAAGCTGTTAATTTATTTTAGCCTCAGTTGCCATATCGATAGTCATAAACATGATAAAGTAGTGTGCAGGATCAGGTGTATATTGCATGTTATTAGTGCCATTATTTCTAGTATTATTACCAGTAAATTCTCTCCCAAAGAACAATAATTTTGGTAAGAGATTAGTTTCAAAGTAAAATGATATGAACATGAACAAATGAAAAATTATCATGTCACATTACATACAATTTGGAACAAATGTATCAAAATATCAATATTCACCATTCATTTTAAATCAGAAAGATAATTTTGTTTTTTTTTTCATTGTGGTATTTTTTATGTCAATTGGAGTAATACGCAAATAAAGTACTAGAAAGAGGTGAAGAGAAGGTATACATACAGATATAGAGGCAAAAGAGTGGTGAAAATAAATTTTCTAAAAAGGTAAATTGGGTGGGAGGAGAATAAGAAAAGTTATGGAATGAATATAATGAATAAAGCTTTGAGGTGGTGTGAAAAGGTTTAATAACATACACTTGTTATGAATCAAGCAACGTAAATCCTTTCAAGAGTCTATGAAAAAGATTAAACCAATGCTTAATATTTGTTATAGATATTAAATATGATTTAGCTTTCTTTTGCTCAATTTGCCAGTCTGCTGAAACTGAACAAAACTGAAGCTTTGCTGTAGTTGAAATATGTTTATGAAATATTTGTGGATAGAGTACTAATGTCAGAGTAAAATTATTTTTGAACCTTTGTTCCATTGCACTAAAGAAGTTCCACAATGGCAAGCAGGGAATGCTTTTAGTAAAACTGAAATGTAGAAAAGAAAGAACTAGGTGATATAAATGTACAAAAATTGATGAGTGATGTTATTAGAAGGAAAATATACTGAGATATAGAGGAACTACTTACATGTGATAAAAAAATTTGTAAATAGAATCAATAACAAAGAAAATAGGTTAATTATGGGAAACCTATTGGTAAGTATTTAAAAAGTAGAAATTAATTATTACAAACCAATCATGAAGATGTCAAAAATCATGAAATTAAAACTCAAGGGATAAATAAAAAGTATTTAAACATACATAACAAAAAATCACCAATGCCTTCTCCATTCTATTAGTTAATAAATTAATAAAATTATTATGTTCATACTTCAAAAAATATTTTAAAAAGTTTACAAAACATAATGGGTACTTTCCAAATTTTTGAAATGGTACTTATTTTTATTATTTGAAAAGTCATTATTAATGACAAGTGAATATAACATATTCAAATTAATATACTTAACTTTTAAATAGCTAAGAATTCAGAAAGTATCTGACAAAGACAATTATAACTCTACTGTTTCTCCACAACATTAGGGTACATATTTTCCCCATATTATAGCAGATGCTAGATATCTGAGATTTAACCAAAATTTTTTAAAATATACATATCCTAGTTGAAGTGTTGTTTGTTTCTCACATAAATATAATAAACAGTTGGGAAATGATCCTTTAAAGATACCTGAGATCTATAGTGTCAAGACATACCATCTGTTTTACTTAATTGTAGTAATTAAGAAAATATTCGCAAAACATTTAATACCTATTTATTAATGTAGTCACACATAATGTGCAGATGTTTCTAAACAAAAAGAAAAAAAGGAATTTATTAGAGATGACTGGGAAGATCAAATTGAGAACCTGGTTTTTTTGGGAAGAGGTATAATATGAAAAAGAATGAATTCTCTTGTTTCTCCTCTGCATAGGGTGTCTTCAAGTAAATTAATACTCAAGACTAACCACTGGCGTATGATTTGGAAAATGATGTCAGGGAGAACAAATGCCTTTTAAATGGCACCCAAAGGGCTACAAAGAGTTAATGAACCTGATATTCTCCATGAATCAGATTCATTTTTAAGACACCCTTTCACAGATGAGGTGTGTGGCTAATTATATTTGCGCATTAAGCTAGCTGCTTAGCCATGCAAAATGAGTGATATTATGAGCAGTGAGTCACCAACCATACTACCATATGGACATAATTTTCAGAATATTGCATATTTTTTCAAGAGTTTATGACAATAGGATTTCATTGTGGAACTTTAAAAAAATGCTTTTTGTAAAGTTGTTTATTTCCATTAAAGATGCTTACAGTCCCTTTTTAGATTTTTTAAATGATGTGAATTACTTTAAGATATACTTTTTTAATGAGTTAAATTAAATTTTAATGGAGTTTAACAGTATAAATCGTCTACTTTATACATGCAATACTCAGCAGAAGCTTCACAGAGAGATCAGTGGAACTTTGGGGCATCATTACAAAGGAGAAATTAAAAAAGACAAGATAATACATTTTTTAATCACCAAAGTATAAAGCAGGTATAACATATATTTTATAACCATTTGATGTCAAGTTCTACTTGATAGGTAAAAACTATCAGAGTGAGATTAACAATATGTTTTCTCTGTATATTCATGTTATGTTGATATAGGCAAAGAACTTTTTATGTCTGTTGCTGAGTTTATATGGAATTTCCTTTTTTTTTTTTCTTTTCTTTTTTTTTTTCTTTCAGTGCTGGAGATCAAACCTAGGGCCACATCATCCCCTCTACTCAATGAGCCACACCTCCAAATCTATATAGTAAAATAATCTTAGTTAACTGATAGAATGTTAACATTCAACCAGCAAACAAAAATTGTAGACTAATTTGTTATCACAAATAATTGGGATATGAATAAAATCCAAAGACTAAAATCAGTCTGAGTAATGTATTAGGGCTTGTATAAGGAGAAAGTCATACTAATACTTATTATTATAAGAAAAATTATATGCAGTGATGTGAATTATTTTATAATACCAAAATTTGTTTTTCAGTAACATAGGTGTTGATATTTCTACTAGATCTTTTAAACACTCATGCAAAAGATGAGAAATTTCTTCTTTATTTCAAATCAGTGGTTGACTTACTAATTGCTTCTTATTAGCTTATATAATATTATTGAAAATTTAACCCAATTTTATTTTGGAAAAATAAAAATTGGGTAATTATAGAAAATATTTTGTAATATTTTGACACTTGTGTGAGCATAATTGTGCATGCACATACGTGTTAATAAGTGCACAAATATATGCTAGTTAGTACTCTCTAAAGAGTATAAAGCATACTTAATTAAATAGAAGAAAATCAGGGAGGTCTCCATGAGGTATGGTTTGATTCAGGTTCACATAACATGTGTGGGCTAGCTTGCTTTCTGTCCCCAGGATTGTTTATCTATAGTTTATCTATAGATAACTATCTATTATCTAACTAATAGATTGTTTATAATCTGACTAATAGATTGTTTATTGTTTATCCATAGTTTATCTATAGCTTTCAATCTTGGGCTTTCAGCACCTCCAGTCTCACATCATTTTTATTTTGATGATCTCCAGAAGAAGACAGAATATATGTTTATCTGTCTTCTAAACAATCAGAGTTGAGTGATTAATTTTAAAGTTGAGGATGAAGTTAATCATCACTAGTATATGGATAGAAAGTGAGAAGGGACAGTCTTTCACAGGAAAATTGACATATTTCCCACAACACAGCAAATGCATATTGAAATGAAAAACATTTCCATTAATAATCACAAGACAATACAAATAATGTACAGATTGCAATGTAAACAGGGCCCCATTATCATGATACTTTATGGACCAATTTGACAGGTTGAGTACTTTGAGGTCTGTTTTTTTTAATCTCCTTTTCTTTGCATCCTGGTTCTCTGCTGTCTATCTGTCCTTTCTTATTATGTTATACTGACTGATGTTGAGTGTTATTTAATATTTTATCATTTAATCAATTATTGTGATTGGTTAGAGATTACTCCATAATTATAGGAAATAGTTATTCTGTCTACAGTTGAGCATTCAGAAGAATAATTATAAAATTCTAAAACCAAAGTGTCTTGTTTTTAAAAATGTTTGTCCTTCTGATTGTGATAACATGCTCCTTTTTTGTACATCTAATACCGGCTTAGTTTTTTTGTTGTTTTTTTCTCCTTTTTTTTCAGTTATGTAAAGGGAAAACTCGTATTGACTGAGTGGCTCCTCAGAAATTAATCTCATTACATTAAAGAAGGAAAAAAGGAAGAACTAATATTCAAAATAACCCAAAGGAAAATATACTCTCTGCTTTCTTCTCACCTTTGGAAATAAGAAGGAAGACATTTTTGTCTTTAAAGTTCCTAAGAATGCCAAAAAATAATAACATTTCATATGTGAACAACTTATTGGCTAGGAACAGACTTGAACTGTTCTATAGAACATTCTCTTATTTTATTTAAAAAATCTTTAAAATATAGATTTACTTTAGTATGAAAATAAATTAACCTGTTTATATTTCATATAAAGTAATCAACAATGCAAAAGCCCAATGGTACAAGTTATGGGATCATCACGTCTCTATTTTAGAATTAAAATTTTTGATATTTATAATATACTTACATTATATTCTGTTTTTCAAACATGAATATATGCATATATTATATATGTACATATAAATTGAAACACTGTTATCTATTGAATTGGTGTGAAATTCTACTCTGATATGAAACACAAATGTGGGTTCTGCAGTCCAGAACTTAAGAAAAATAGTAGTATGCTGACAAATTGAAAAGTGAAGCCTTTAATAATTTCAAAATGTTTAGACAGGACTTTTTTACTTATGATGATCTATCAAAAATACCTCCAAATTCTTAAATGTTAACAATGTACAAAATACTAAGATAAGTTTTTTATATATATATGAGTTCATTTAGCCCTTCCAGAGGTGGTTTTTAAGTGAGAAAACTAAGTTTAGACAGACTGAGCAAAATGGCCATTTTAGAGATATTAGAAATGGATAAAAATAAATAAAGTGGATACTTAAAACTTTCTCTTAACCATCATAAAGAGGAAGTTTTGTTGTTGTTGTTGTTCTTGTGCTGGGAATCAAACCCAGGGTCTCTAGCTGGGCGTGGTGGCACAAGCCTGTAATCCCAGCACTTAGGGAGGCTGAGACAGGAGAATCGTGAGTTCAAAGGCTGCCTCAGCATCTGTGATGCACTAAGCAACCCAGTGAGACCTTGTCTCTCAATAAAACACAAAATAGGGCTGGGGATGTGGCTAAGTGGTCAAGTGCCCCCGAGTTCAATCTCCAGTACCAAAAAAAAAGAAAAAAAAAAAACCCCAGGGTTTCTTGAATACTAGGAAAGCACTCTACCACAGAGCTATATCCCTAGATCAATAAATTAGAAGTTTACTGATAACCTCTTAATAATGATTTTATAATCTTTATATTAGAGCAAAATTTATAATTAAATCAGTTGGTACTAGTGAAAATTATTTTCATTAATGTAATTAATTTCAAGAATCATTCTAAGTGAGGTGTTATTAAACTACTTAAAATACACAAATTTGAGATAATATTCTGGATAAAACTATATTTCAAGGTTATGACCACACCATCACACAAGTAATGTAAAGAACCATGCCCTTAGAGTTTTTAAGAAGGCTCTGATAGCAAAGTAAATAATAACGTTAAAGGGTAAGCCACGAATCTGGTTCTCTCACATTTGATAATTCCACTATGTTGTTCAAAGTTTTGTTTGTGAAGTTTGGAACGATTTAAGTGGTTAATTGAGTTTAAGAAAACGGAAATGATGCAACTGTTATTAATTAAAGTCCTTGCCCACACCTCTATGGTGCTTGGTGTTCTTAAAAAGATAACACCCCTCTCAAAGCAGTCATTTCCAATTATTTTTTTTTCAAATATCTTATTTCAAAACATAGAAAATAAACCACTATTTATTGTCTTTATAAAAGCAATTCACAACTTACAGGTATCAAATATTTCAAGCCTTGCTTTCATCTCCACTTTTTTAAGGACAACATAAATAAACCTTTTTCCCCTGCAAAATAAATAAATGTGTGGCTCATTTGAAAACAAAGGAGCATTATGATTTGTTAAACTTTAAAGAAGCATTAAATTTTTATCTAAATTTGGAAACTTTAACAATAAAGTGGAACACCACGTTGTATTTAAACATTTTAGATACTTAAGTATATTTGTATGCAAACACAATATACTGTGCTATATTTGGAAGACCAAAGTGACTGATAAAGATGTATGTACACCTGCTCTTGGATGTCACTTGTTCCACAAGGATTTATGTGTTGAAGCTGGTCCTCAGTGTGAAGTTAGGAGGTGGTGGGACCTTTAAGAGGCGGGGCCCTGTGGAGGGTTATAGGGGTTCTGTCCACCTGAGGGATTTAGGTAGTTCTCTTGGGATCCCCGTTTAATTCTTTTAAGAGGGTTGTTAGGAAAGAAGCAAGGCTTGGACCCTCCCTTTCTCTTACTTCTTATTTTGCCAAGTGATCTGTCCTACTGTAAGCATCCCTATCATTATGATGTCATCTGCCATGGAGTGACACAGGCAAGGGTCACTTGACCAAAGCTGGCCCCAAGCCTTTAGGACTTTTGGCTTCCAAAACCATGAGCCAGCGGCCCACGGAACAGCGCCGTCCTTAACAACCGGATTTCCCTACCCGCTGACAACATGTTCCAGTTCCTGCTTGGATTTACTTTTGGCAACGTGCTTGGAATGTATCTGGCTCAGAATTATGATATGCCAGATGTGGCTAAAAAACTTGAAGACATTAAAAAGGACTGGGAAATCAAGAAGTAACCACCTGCTTCCTGAGGCTCGCTCCAGCTCTGCATTCTGGATACATCAATTCTACCGCTCTTGTGGGGCCTTCCACACCACCTGATCCCAAAGCTTTCGGATTCATCTCCAGCCTCTGCAGTTTTCTTCTTCACTAAACTCGGTGTTGCCTCAGAGCAAAAGCGGGACCACAAGTTAAGAACTACCCTTTACATTTCCAACAGTTTCACCTCTTTCCATTCTCTTCCTTCCAGCTGCTTGGAAGGTTCTAAGACTGGAACTATGGTGCTAGATTAGTAAAACATTGACCTTCATTAGTAGTTTCTCCCCTGTTCTTTGGAATTTTTGCTACCTTATGTCAAAAGGAAAATTAGTGACTTTTGTAGAATGGATCAGATATAAATAATGTTGATTTCACAGTTTAGCAATTAAAATAGGTGCTTGATAAGCATTTGATACATTTTTTGTTTCAAAGAAATTAAAATTAAATCTAGAAGCTAGTTTCTGGTGAATTATCCATTTGTTTGATGTTGTTGTCAGGCAGCTCCATAGTTGATAATTTAACCAATAAATCAATTTCTATTCATTAACTGAGAAGCCATATTCTAAGAATCTTTTAAGGAACTGGGGAATTTAATATTGTGCAAAATAATGATTTTTGTTCTAGTAGAATTCACCATCTACTTAGTATGTATATTTTTCTTAAGTGGTGTATTTGATCTGGATCTTCCCTCAAAAGATTCTTCTTGGAATTATATGGGAATTTGACATTTCATGATGGATAGTGAGAAGTTCTTAATAAAGGAAATGTTATTAATTTTTACATTAAATAGTGTATTTATAAGTTTGTAGTTATTCTCCTAAGAGCATAATCCAAATTCATAAATCAGTTTGTCAAGATTGATTCTTTTTCCATAGTCTATGCTCTTTTTGCTCTGCAATCAGGAATTACTGTTGTAGTTTGTTATATAATCTGTACCCTGCCCTCATTTATTTTTGGAGATGGAGTCTCACTATGTTGGTAGCCTAGGCTACCAAGGTGGAACTCCTAGATTCAAGTCATCCTTCTGCCTTAACCTCCTGAGTGCCAAGACTACAGGTGCATATCACTGTTCCTGGCTAGTCTATATTTTTTTATTAAAAATCTTTTAATAGGTAACTTTTCCCATGAGTGAAGATATAAAAGTGATTTCTAATAAAAAGCATATTCCACCCATCCTCCAGCTTCCAACCTCTCTTCCTCAGGCAGTCACTGTTACTGGTTCCCTGTGTGCTTTTCACAGAGTCTATGCCTGAACACACGTGCATAGAATTCTTTGTTTTTTACACAAATGGTAACAAACTACACATAGAGGTGTGCTCTTTGCCCTTTTTGTTTGTAATTAGCCTTATTAGAGATCATTCTATATCAGGGTGTAAGTAGCAAGGAACCTCGCTGTTTTTGTGGTTTCAAGAGATTGTGCTGAATGGATACACTATAATTCATTTAATTTGTTACTAATAAATCTTTAGGTTGTTCTTTTGCTATTACACTACTAACATTGAACCTAATGTTAGTATACATACATATGTAGGCTATAGATATAAGATGGAGTCCTGAAAGTGTAGTTTGCATGAATGCAGGTAAATACTATGTCGTAAGGTGTTTTGTTTCAGAGGGCTTCTTGGAACTTTACCAACACCTATCTTAAGAATCAACAAACTAGAAAAATTACTTAGAAACACTTTTTTTTTAGGCAGCAATAACATTGTAACCTATATATTATTCTAAAATAATTCCACTGCATTTCTATAAAAATATAAACCTTTCATACATGGAAGATACATTTTATTCCTGTAGAGGTGATTCTTGTGAGACAAATCAGAACAAATTTTGATTTGACTTCTTCCTAGCAATGGGAAATGCCTTATTCTTTCTGAAACTCTTGCATTATCTGTAGGATATGAATGAAATACCTACCTACCTTATAGGATTTTCATGAAAAATAAATGAGATAATATACATGATGTGTTACATCATGCTTTGCAAATTGTATTTATTTGCAATAAATAGTAGATATTAGTTTTTTAAATGATATTAGATTTTAAAATTAAACATAGCCCAATGAAATATTTACAGCTTAGTCATTCTTGAATTGCACTAGAGGAGTTTGCCATTAGCTGATACATAGCTTCTTGAATCTACTCTGTCCAGGTCATTTAAGATTCTCTTGTTAAATGAAGTATTCCATATTCTTCAGCAAATTTATTTTCCATTTGTATTATCCAGTTGTTTTCAATTTTGCTACCAAAGAATTCTAATATACTCCCTTAATTGGTAGCAAATTTTAAGGCTATAGGTTCAACTATACCACATATTCACATTATTGGGACAACTGCTCAGTTTTTAGTTTTTGAGTACATCTTATTTTTTGAAATTAAAAGCATGGTTTTATTTTCTAATTAGGAAATTATAAATGAAACAATATTGCTTCAAATATCACTATAACATGGGGAGCAAACCAAAAGGTCCAAAACAAAGTGTACTAATGAAATTGAAGCAAAACAAAGAATAATAAATATAAAGCAAGAATTTCAACATTATCATAACCATAATATTATTAAGGTTTATATTTTCATAGAAGTGCAGTGGAATGATTTTAGAATCACATGTAAGTTCCAATGTTATTACTGTCTGGCAAAAATAATCCTATCATAACCATAATATTATGAAGAACCAATGAAAAATTACTATTTCCAAAAAGGTACCCACAATTGGAACTTCTTTTGCTTTGCACAGTAGAAGTTTTGCAAATTAGGCAGCCATTGCTTCACATGTGTTCTATGCTAATTTTTGGTATACTTTATAAATAGGCATTTCCAAGTTATTATAAGGATATATTAGTATTATTTTATGAATATCAACTTTTGGTTTACTTAATTACTAGGATATTTCCCCTACTCATCCACAAACTCGAAATCATTGTGTTTGTACTTTATTTTCCATTAGGAATAGAAGGGAGATGCATCGTGAGAACTTTTTCTATTAAGAAAGCTTCACAGGGTGGCTGTTGACAATACTTGAAACTATATTTAGTTACACATTTAACTAAGTTTACTCATTTTCTAATCAAAACTTGTTACCTAATTGGTCCTTTATGTGGTTAGTAGGTCTGTTTAATATAAGTGGAAGACCTTCAAGTCAGTTGAGCCTCTGTTTTCCAAGCCAAGTTATTCACAGAATATAATTTTTTGAAAAGCAAAAAGTGGTTTATACATACCATTAGTATCTTTAGAGAAAAAGTCATCACCTTATACTAACGTACAGTATACTAATAATATACTAACTTACAGCATATTGCATGTGAAAGAAAAATCGACATACGATATCAGTTGAATCCACTGAAATCCTATGTGACTTCACAATTTTTTTCCCGGCGTTTCATGAGTGATTGTACTGAAGCTCAAAAAATAGCTCAGGGTCACACCACTAATATACAGTGAAGCAGAAATATGAGTAAGGGTTTTCTATGTCCTTCCACATTTCATGTTATCTGAGCTAGGTAACCTTCATAGAAAGTTACCACAGTCTTGCAAAAATACAATGAAGTGATGAGTAGCATAAGTAATAACAGCAGAATCAATAAGTTAAAACAGAAAATGACACTCAAATGAAGGAACATTGAAACCTATCTTTATGTAGTTTATAATTTTGCCAAGGTCAAACTTGCCTCAATGCCTTTGTATATACTCTTTTCAAATTTGGTTTTAATCAGCCTGGAGGATCAAAGGTGATTCAAAAAGATCATATGATTAACCAGCTCAGGCTTTGGGGGAAGGAAGTATTAGGAAAGCATTTTAATAGTGGGCTCGATAAAAGGAAGGTCATCAAAGTACATTTATATTTGAACATTAAAAAGCACTTCTTTGAAGTGCTTCCTGATGAGATTCTACTTAGTTAAATATTCCTCCAAAATGCTCTCATCATTATATCCAGATGGGGAGACAGAGGGTGGACTGATATAAAGTTCCTGAAAATATAGAGCTATAGTCTTCTCAGATTGAGAGTCATTTATATTTTTTAGCTTTCATTAAACAGTGCATATGTCTGCTCTTTCTGTGCAAACAATGATAGTTTTTGTCTATCCCTTGATCTTTTGGAATTTCATGCTCCTTTAGATTAAGCTAATGCATCAGAAATGCATATATTCACCAGTGCACAAATTATATTTTGATTGATTTAAATGGTACATTTGAATTTATTGATTGGGTCATAAAACAACCACACAGATAATTGAGATAAAACTTACCTTTTAATGAAAATTTCCTCTTAGAGGAGCTGTGCTTGGCACAATAATGATTAGTGGGCTTCCTGCTGAAAACAACCAGATTGATTTCATTTTAACATAGTTCTTCATAAAATGTTTTGCAATTATTTATTCAACTTCCCCTTTTCCAACACTTCACATTACGATATGGATTAATCAAAACCTTTTGTGTAGTCAGTCCTGACATAGGCTGGACTGATAATCTTGCCCCTTAAAAGGATGAGTATCAGGGCTGAGGCTATGGCTCAGCGGTTGAGCGCTTGCCTCGCATACGTGAGGCACTGGGTTCGATCCTCAGCACCACAGAAAATAAATAAAGATATTGTGTTCATCTACAACAAAACAAAATATTAAAAAAAAAAAAGGATGTGTATCAGCAATCTTAAATCCCTCTATCACTCTTCCGGTATTTCAGTATCATCGCATTTCATAACCAGAAAATCCTCAGAAAGTCTGTAATGAAAAAAGTTTTTCTAATGACTATATAGAAATCACAACACATCCAAAAAGGTTTCACTTTTTCCAGCTACACATGAAAAATTTCCAAAATCTCCTATTAAGAGTGTTATTTATTTTACTTTTTTCTGTATTTGTATTTTATTATTTATTTTTAAGTGTTAATGTTTGCCAGGATCCCTAGGACTACTTCTGACCTCAGTAGAGTGACCGCTTGCATCATCTTAGTAGGAGAAACACTCTAATACATGATGTTTTCAGGATATATGAAGGTTGCTCCTCTTAGTTTCTGGCTTAGGAAGTCTGAACAGTTCATTAAATGTTGGTGTCAGTGCCATCAGCAATGTCCTAGCAATAAGTTAGGATTCCTGAATGTTGTCCTATGACTGAACCAATGTAAGTCTATTTGGCAGGCTAGTAGGCTCAGTGGTCTCACTATTGCTATATCATCACCAAAGAGGAATAGGAAAATAATGAAATAGTAAACAAATGGTGCTTTAGAAATGAGTGTACCTAATATCATACATACATATTATCTCCAGAAACCATGCACTATTTGCTAAAATTACTTTAATAATTTTGATGTTCATATTGACAATATGACTTTCAATTAGCAATGGTAAAATATAAGAAAGTATTTTTAATTGTAAAAAGTAAAACTTTTAAAAATTATATGAGTATAGGAAATAATATTTACACATTCAGTATGGGGAAGGATACCTATCAGAAGACAAATGTCACACAGTACTTAAGAACATGCCTTATACTTTTTGCAACAAAATATAACCCAAGATTTATCAATTCCACTCATAAGGAAATATTTTAGAAAATAGTATGCATATGTTACAAGAAGATTAAACATGTTTTTATCAATGATTACTATAGTACTACTCGAAATATTCTACATGTAATTTTCTTTCAAAGTTTATGTGTAGATAGACTTAAGTTTATGTGAACATATGTACATATGTGTATCTGAACATATATACACATAAATATTTCACAACAGTTTACATGAATGAATGTATTAAATATATCAATAAAATGTAGCAAGTGAAATGTATGAAAAACACTATGTGCATCAAGACTGATAAAACTCAAAAATCTATGTTGAATAAAAAAAGAAAACTGCAGGAGTCAATTTTTTTTTTTTTTTTTTTTTTTTGGTACTGGGGATTGAACTCTGGGGTACTCGACCACTGAGCCACATCCCCAGCCCTATTTTGTGTTTTATGTAGAGACAGGGTCTCACTGAGTTGCTTAGCACCTCACCGTTGCTGAGGCTGGCTTTGAACTCACGATTCTCCTGTCTCAGCCTCCCTAAGTGCTGGGATTACAGGCTTGAGCCACCGCGCCCAGCTAGGAGTCAATTTTTAATGTTTTATCACAAAAGAACTATTTTCCACCTTTTGTATTATTTAAGAATTATTCAATTCATTATAAGCCTTACTCTGGAGATAGGAGGAGGAGACTAGATTCTTGAGAAGCACATGGACATATTTTTATATAACTTATGTTTGCTTAAAATGACAATAGAATAGGATTTGGAGTAAACTTGACTAGGTAAGATGTGATGGAGCTGTGCTCTGAGTTTATGATTTTACATTATTTTTGTCTCTTTTGTGCATACTGATGATATTTCAAGTAAAATTAAAAGAAAAATTAAAATGTTTTCTAGAGTTTGAAAGTATTGCACCATTTAATTTTAGGCAGAAATATAGAGTTTAACGTCATAAAATTCCTGACCAGAAAAAACTTGCAAAGTTTCCAAATAGGGTGAGAACACATAACTTACTGATGATTGAAAGTTGCCTGCTAATCTTATCTGCCCTAGCAGATGTTAGTAGAGTGGAGCATTCCATCTGCAAACCTCTGAGAGGAAAGACTATAAACCAAAATTTTTTCTTCCTCTGAATCTTTCACCCAAACACGTTTAAAAAAATAAGGCACATTAGCATACAGAAAATTTCAGAACATAAAACATCTTTTATCCTATGTATGTGTTCAACTTCAATAGTAAAGAGGGCAACTAAAGTCCACAATTTCAAACCACAAAAAGGGTTGTAACAAAGTCAAGTGAGATGAGCTGGTGAGGATACAGATCAAGTTAAACACTTGCCATTATGAGATTGAAAACTGATAAAATCACATTAAAAAAATCCTACATATTCATTCAGACTTGTTATATATATATATATATATATATATATATATATATATATATATATATATATATATTACCTCAGTTGTTAAAACTTTTTACCATCCTTTATTACATTATCCTAATCATTATTATATTTCTAGGGCTATAGCTACTCAGTGATATGATAGCTATTGCCATGTAATCTGTATTGGTGGAAGTATTTCCAGTGAAAATTAATTAAAAATGGTAGATTGCAGTAGCTACAAAATATAGTGATATGTTATTAATGAATGTAAGAACCATAATCAGACATTTTACCCTTTGAATGATTTTTACTACAAATTTTCATTATATACAATTTTACTATCTTTTGTGAAATAAATATTAAAATTAAAAAATACAGTTTGAGATTTCAATACAGCTTATAAAGATTGAAAAATGAATATAAATATAGTAAAGTAATTGATTTAAATAAATTAAAAAATAATCAGTTAAATAATAAGAAAATAAATCAAAGACCAAGAGCTTCAAAATAAACAGCAAAAACTATCAGAAATCAAAACAGAAGAAATAAACAACATTTGCTTTAAAAAGTGGGAATCAGGCGGAACGCTGTGGCACATGTTTATAATCTTAGCGACTCTTGAGACTGAGATAGGATTGCAAGTTCAAGGCCAACCTCAGCAATTTAGTGAAATCCTCACAACTTAACTAAAAACTCTGTCTTGAAATAAAAAATAAACAGGACTGTGGATAAAGCCCAGTGGTAGAACTCTCCTGAGTTCAATCCCCAGTACCAAAATAAATAAGAGAGAACCATCTCATTTATATTGCAAATGAAACAATCAGATAAATTCAGGGGCACTATTTTGTGAATAGACTATGTAAACTATGTAAGTTTTGTGCACAATTAGAATTGCTTGATAATATGGGTGACTAGTTGGACAAACTAATGATCATACAAAAATGCAAGTAGATATAAGAAATACGGATAAATCATGTTTGATATCTTATATTTTTTCATTTTCCTGAATTAATTAGGCTTAAATTTATCTAACTAAAATTAGGAGAATGTCCTAACCAATATAATCTTTCAAAAGATACTGACAACAAAGTATTTATCTACACAATTTCTAAAATATTGACATTTTGGATTTTTTTTAGATCTCTGATTCTAGATTCAGAGAAAATAGTAATAAAAACTCAAAATGTGTGCTATGTGACTTTTAAAATTATACCCACAAAGTGATTTTTCCACATAAAATATTAATAGAATTTTAAAAAGAATGAATGCAAATTAAATGGAATGTCATTCTTACTTCCAATTCAATGACTCTTCCCTCGCTGTTCTAATTTTGACTATAAGAAAGAAATTACCATTATTTCCCTCAGTAGTTTTGCACAATGTTTGAAATCTAAGTTTTAAAATCTAATAACTTGTCAATCAAAATTGTAACTTAATGATTATTATTAGATAAAAAGATAAACTCTTCTACAATATTTGCCTGAGCTAAGACTCCAATAATCTGACATTCAGATAATTCAATGTTAAAATAGTTACTCATGTACATATAACACTATTATCAGAAAAGTTTTTATTATCTTTTCTCAGTATTTTTAATGAAGAGATAAAATTGAAGCAATTAAAGGATTAATGTATAAAATATCCACATAAAAACTTTTATTTATATTTAAGTACATGGATGCTGAAATCAGTCACCTCTTCCTGATGATAATAAGAATTAAGTTGAGATAAAACTCATAAAATATAAGTGAAATCTGCTCAACTCTAAAATTTTCATAAGCATTATGTGTTTAATTACTTCCTTTTTTTGTTTAAAGATCTCTCAGTGTATTTCTGTGGAATCAGCTGGTAACCCACTGCACTGAGAGGATTAGAAACATTTGATTTAGAAGTGCCATCCTTTTCCACAGAGTGAGGGTGCTTCCTTCAACTTATGTATCAGTGCCCCACACCTACATACAGCCACTATTCTTGTAGATAAGGAATCATTTATCAACTAATTGCATTTGTGTTCCATATTTGAGGTTCCAACTGCCTGCTGTAATCACATAGTTGGTCACATTATTTGAAATGGTTTATTTTATATATAATCTACTTATTTTTTGCACAAATGTACTGCAGTGATTTAAGTTGACCTTTAGAGAGGAAACACAAAGCAAGACAAATAATCTAAAGCTAAATGCTTAGATTATTTGTGTTGATCTTGTATAACTTCCCTCCTTTATAAATATATTGTATATTTCTGGAATTGTCTATTTATCTGTTTGTCTTACCCAAATAGACTCTAGACTCTAAGTACTTTCAGAGAATGGGTCTCAAAAGAGAAAGTACTTTAAAAATGTTTTTATATACAAATATTATTGGTAGAATTTCCTATAGAGTAAGTGAATATGCTGCATCTCTTATTACTTGCCACTTTTTGGTTATTAATTGTTAAGTTTTTGACCAGATTTTTGCATAACATTAAAACACAGAGGGTTAGATGTCACATTTCTGAGAAATATTGAGTAAATTTCAATCAACTTTCTATAACCCACAATGTAAATGCTATCACATTGCTTTTCTCCTCTTTCATAAAGGCAAATTAACAAAAGTAACAAGATAAAACTTAAGGATAAATAACTTTATCTTGATTTACTAAAAATTATTTTTATTTGTTAAATTAATGCATGATAACAATACAGAATAGTGAGTTTCATTGTGGCATAATGGTACATGCATATAACATACTTGATCAATTTCATTCCCCAGTACCACCCCCTCTTGCTCTCTTCCTCTCTCCTCTACCCTACTTAATTGGTCTCTCTTCTATTTTCATGAGAAATTTTTTCTTCTTTTTTCTCTCTAGCTTCCACATATGAGAGAAAATATATGAACCTTCATTTTCTGAGTTCAGCTTATTTTCCTTAACATGATGCTCTCCAGTTCCATCCACTGTCCTGCAAATGCCATAATTTCTAATCTTTATGGCTAACTAGAGGTCCCTTGTGTGTGTGTATGTATATATATACTAAATTTTCTTTATTTATTCGTCTGTGGATGGACATATAGCCTGGTTCCATAACTTGGCTGTTATTAATTATATTGCTATAAACATGTGTATGCATGTATCACTATAGTATGTTGACTTTAGTTCTGTTGTAATAGTTTCTATAAACCAAATGACATCAAAATATTTTGTCAAAGTATGGTTATCCACTGCCCATATTTTTATTTCTCCTACTTCAGCTTAAAAAATCTTTTCCAGATTGATAAACAAAACATTGCTATATCTTCCATGAAAGAATAGGTCCATTGACTGGCTGGTTCCTTTTGTATAATACTCCCTGGGACATTACACATTGATCTCTATCGCTGACTGAGTCAACAGAATTATCAACGTCTAATCAACTCTCATGAAATTAAGTTTTTGACAACACAAACAACTTCATCATTGCCACTATCACAAAGCCACTGAAGAATCCTTGGACTGATTTGAGAAACATAATGACTTCATAGTGTAAATTATGTTTCCACCTTATTAACAAAGCTCTCTGCAGAAGGGTTTTAGATGAAATTAATGTGAGGAAAAAATACCTTCACACTTAATATTATGTAAGTTATATCAAATTGCTTTCTCCATCTGCTTTTGAAAGAAAATCATCTGATATTTATTAAATTTCTGTCCATCCATTAGTTCAAACAATATCATTAGCTCCTCTTTGTATATTGCACTGGTCTCTGTTTTCTATAAAAATAAATCTGTCTTTTCAGGGAAAGTGGACATCAATATATACAGTTGAAGCATTACTCACAAGTTTTCTATACCCTGGTTCTCATTAAAGTCAAGCTCTGAATTGATTTATAACATTAAAATATCCAATTCATGTTTATAGAGACATATTACACACATGTAAATTAAATAACCAATCCTGATTGAAATTCGATGCCAAACCATGAACTAATTCCAAAAAGGAGAATATTTCCCTCTTACATAGAATAGAGATTTGCTCCAAAATCTAAGGAAACTCTAGTCTAATTAAGGAAGTAATAGGCTCTATGATGAATTATT
The DNA here is from genome assembly GCA_028644305.1 of Xerus rutilus. Taxonomy (NCBI): domain Eukaryota; kingdom Metazoa; phylum Chordata; class Mammalia; order Rodentia; family Sciuridae; genus Xerus; species Xerus rutilus. The sequence goes on from CM053410.1 coordinate 68,120,167, forward strand.
TTTCCAAGCAGAAACCTTTGCTACAAGCATTACTTGACCAACTGTGTCATAATCTCCAAATAACAGATCTCCTTTCAGCATAAGCCAATAAAAATATTGAAAGTCTTATGAGTTATTCAGTTAGAAGTTCAGAATATTCCAACCAAATTTGATGTATGTTCTTTCCAAAATTTAAAGAGGCTCAAAGTTAAACTGACTCTTATTTGACTTTAGAAAAAAAATACGATCTAAGTAAAATCAAGAAAAGTACTGAGAAAAAGGCTTCTCAATGTACATGGTTATAGTCTTTCTCCTATAATGTTGTATATTGTATCTTAATGAAACATTCATGGTACCTGAGATAAACTGCTAACTCAACCCTCTGAGAATGACAATATTAATGTAGTGGGCCAATGTGGTTTCTGGTGCAATTCTGAAATGATCACTACCTCTTCAGTTTAATTTATATCTCACAAAATATGACATGTAATATTTATGTGGTAATACAGTGAAGTGATATGGTTATTGATGTCATATGAAAGCAAAGTTTTTCAGTATTCTCTGCATTTTGGAATAAAGAACAACATAATTGTTGTCATATCAAAAGATTCAAATAACAGAAGTGGTGATGTTTGTTTTACTAATATAGACTTCTGCCACCGCTTTAATTAAGCTTAAAATTATCCTGTTTCAGACCATAAGACCCATATGTTTTCTGTAAAGGCCAAAATTTTAGTTTGTGAGGCTCATCAGTTTATATCCCTTCGTTTAAGACTTTCATAGTGATGTCTCCTCTTTTCTTTTTCCCCAGTGATGATATTGGTCTTTAATTTACACAGGGTAAATATTTCACAACATGGTTTGTTACATCCATAAATGTGCTAGTAGAGCATTCTACATTTAAGAAGTGTATTTATACCAATTCTGAACCTGGGGAAATTACCAAAGAATGAGGAAATTCTTTGGTAATAATTTGAGGTAATTCTTTGTTTATAATTTAGTGATACATCACTTAGACTAAATCTGTATCACTAAATTATAAACAAAGCCTCCATTTTGACTGGGGGCAAATGGTATTTGGTGTTCTCAGAGATTATCATTAGATGACACCTAGGGTCTCATTATCCCTGAAATAACTAAGTGCATCGCTTTTCAGGGAATATATTAGCCTGAAAAAAAATGGCTATATATCTCTTTGGAAATGTTTGGAAGGAGATTTCTAGTGATATTTTGAAATGATTGCTATATCTTTCCTCAAGTGTACATGATGTCCTTCATTTTACATGCTAAAGTATCTGAGTGTCTAAATTGACTAGCTCTGATAATTAGGTCAGAGGCATTTACTATCATGATGAGTCAAGTTGACTATGTCATACTAGAATTCCAACATGCTTCATTGAAATCTATAGGCTCATTTCAACTACAGCATTTCATACCTATATTCCTAACTACTACAGGAGATTAAAAAGAAATAAATATGTTGTTTATGTGTTCACAATATCTTACTCCATATCTTGAATTTTGGTAGGTGATATGTATGTAGGTCATATATGATATACTCTAATGCTCATGTTTCCACAAGACTAAGAATTCCTTATTCTGGATTCTATCATGAAATTTCTGGAATTCGAGTTTTCTTTGCCATAGGCTTTTGAGTCGTTATTCAGCGAAGAAAATAAGTAACTTATCTGGAACCACTCTCAGATACTCAATGAAGTGTTTTTAAAATGAAAACTTTCTGGTAGGTAACTTCAAATCAGTAAATACAGCTTTTTGAAAATGATGTTTTTCATTCTTTATATCATTCCTTCACAATTCCAAATATATTTACAAAATTTTTACTGAAAAAATTGGCATATCATTTCAGTACTTTAGTAGACATTTTACTCCTTTGTTTAAATTAAAATTTGGAGATCTAATTCTAATTTTAGTTTTGAAGGAAATGAGGGTTACAGAGCTATTGCATGAGAGGAAGTAGCAATTTTTATTATAACATAAGCAATTTACATGAGAATTTTCAAGGATAACAAGGGGTCAAAAACATGCTTCTATTGGCAATGGATGTTTACAGGGATTGTTACAGTATTGGCATTTGGAGATCACATTCTTCTGTAATGTTACCTCTCAGAATCTTGGTTTCCTATTCTTTCACAATCATATATAATATCTTAAGTATAAAAAAGGAAACAACCACAAAATCTTGTGAAGTTATGAATGATAACTGTAATTACAGATGTGATCCATTCTGGCTGAAGATATCCTTCATATTTTCCATAAACCTAAAGATTTTGGTCAAAGCATCACACACAATAAAAAATAAAAAATGAATTTAACACCAGAAGAAGGAAATCTTTAAAATTTAGAATAAATGGTCAATAGAGAGTAATTAAACTCCAGTGAAGAATATTGCTTAAGAATGTGGATATAGAGCTGGGGATATAGCTCAGTTGGTAGAGTGCTTGCCTCACATGCACAAGGCCCTGGGTTTAATCTCTAGCAGTACATTAAAAAATGTGGATATAAAAGCAAACTTTGTAGATTAATTGGACAAACTGTAGTTAAAGCTTAACATTCCACTAATCAGCTGTGTGATGTAGGGAAACTATATAGCCTCTCTATGTCTACTATTTTCACCTATAATGTTAAAATAATTACCACTTAAAGATGTTATGAGTATTCAAGTATGGCATACAATTTGTCATACAATGCCTTGTTACATGGTAAATTCTCAGCCAATATTGGCCATTTTTTTTCTAAGCAATCTTTAGGCATTGGGCTCTGATATATAGTTCTATCTATCCGCAGATGAGAAGTACAGAAGACTTCAGACCTCCAATGAGATTATTTGCATTGTCTGGGTTGTAAAGGGATACCACATGTAAAATGGAATATAGAATGACCATGACTAACAGCTCATTAAGAAACAAGAAACTGGGCCATCCATCAGCAAAATTTTACTGAACAATAAAACCAATAATACATTCACCCTTTTGATATGAGTTTCTGCCATGATATGCACAGCTGTTAATTCAGTACCAGACAAGGGGTCATGAGGGGATAAGGAAAAGACAAACAGACACACAAATAGAAGTCTGGGGCTTGGTGTTTCACTAAAATCTCTGGTAGGGAGATAGTGACCCAAAACAAGCTCAGCATGTTTATTTTATAAATTTTATCATTAAAAGGTTGTTATGAGAAAGCTTCTTCAAAACAAGCAGAATCAAGTTTATAGATATGAACAGCCCAATTATGATTACCAGCTTACACCCATAACTTTCAACTCCGGGGTGACTGGTGTCTGAACTTCAAGATCAAGAACTGATAGCTCTGTGTCTGGTACAGAACCTCCTATTGAGCAGGCAGGGCATCACCATAGCAACTAGGCAATCTGTAATCTGCACCTTTACACTAGAAGTTCCCAGGAGAGGCATTGCCTCTGTCACAGGATAACTCAATGTCCCTAATTCAGTCCCTGCTCCCAACAGCATTCAAATCCATACTACCCAACTTAATTTTTGTTTCAGAAAGTCTTTATTTTTCTTTCTACCTTTGATGTATAATTTCAGTGGATACAGAATCTTAGATTGGTGATTATTTTCCTTCAATGCTTTAAATATATTTCTCCATTCTATTCCTGCTGAAATAATTTCTGGACAAAATTCCAGTACAATTCTTATAGTTGTACTTTTGTAGGTAAAGTGCTTTTCTTCTCTAAATTCTTATAATATTTTCTCTTTTTAAATTGATTTTTCTGTAATTTTAATATTTAATGCTGTTTGAGTCAGCTTTTTCACCTCTGTCACAAAAGACCTACCAACATGTGGTCCACAGGTGATGTAGTAGACTAACTGGCTCCTTCTCCACATGAGTGTAACCCAAGGGAAATCCCTGTGGTGTAGTCTTCCAGTGTGGACCAGCAATTGCTGGGCCCTAGAAGTGCACTGATTTAATATCTCCAGACCAATTGGTATTCAGCAAAGAGCCTGACATTTCTTCTATTGTGATGTTGATAGATCATTACTGGAGTATTTTGTTTGGGGCGATTTGTTCCCTTCTATTTTCATGTTGTTTATGTATCTACCCATCTCACAGTATGAATCTGAGGTAGTAGAGTTTCTACCCTGTAGACTATAGGATCCCTAAAGGTTTCCAGTACCTCATGGGGGAGACACATAACAACAACAACCAATGCAAATGATATACATCATTAAAGAGTTCCTGCTATGACATCTACAATGTTGTCCCAATAAACAGAAATGTTATGACCAGTTATTGCCTACAATAAAAAAGGTAAGTTTGCAAAAAGGGTTTACAATTTCAAATGGTAGACAGGGAGCGAACAGAAGTAATGTGGGATGTGATATTTATGAGGGAGGAGGAGAGACAATAAAAGTAAAAAATTAAGGGAAAAGTGAAAGAGAACAACAGAGATTGGCTGTTAGCAGAAGAATATAGAGAAGAGAATCAAGGGAAACATATAAGTAAGAGAAAAAATATAAAGTAAAATTTATAAAAAAATAAAAACCTGAAATATACTAATCAAACATTCTAGTTCCCAAAAAAGTGATCCATGAAAAATAACATTTCAAAAATGTTAGAAATGAGAAAAAAAACAAATATGAATATGTATAAATGTCCATGAACCATTAAGGTCACAAACAGATAAAAGGAAAAGAGAAAACTTCCATGAAAAGTTAAAGAATTGTTTCCACTGGAGTTCAAAAGATTCTCAGCTTCCCTTCTCAGCAGTGTTAGGTGAGGTTGTCTGGAGTGTGGTGCTTGCTCCATCCTCAGGTTGGGGTTACTAGAGGGAGAAAAAGAATCCCATAGGCAGAACTCCTAGAGGTGGGGTTTAGTCTTAGTTAGGCTCCAGACTATTTGCTGTATGTCTGATTTCTTGGTTTCATGCCATAGAGCAGCCAGGAAAGAAACCTTGTCTATTCCAGCATCTTGGGAAACCTTACACTTTAGAATTTTTAACTCTCAAGCTACTCCACACCTGGCTTCCAGAAATTTTCTTACTAGTTTAAAGTATTTCCAACAGTATTGATTCTAAGTAGGGATGTCTAATCCTGGGCTTCTGTTCCTGATAAACAGATTTTCTTTATCTTCTTGTATGCTTTCCAGTTTTCAGTGAAGCAATTCACCCTGTGACCTTGACTTTCTAATGAATCTAAGAAAAACTTTATTTTTCTTCCACTTATTTTTTTTTTCTTGTTGAAAGGATAGAGTGGTCATTTCCAAGCTTTTTATGTGTTGCAATGGTGTTTTTGAATGAAAGTACCAAAGCAGTTCTATGCTGTGGAGAGTGGTAATTTGAATCATGGTCTTTCTGATTGCCTCGTGGCTTTATTTGTGCTGGAATTTCCTGTATGAAGGTACAGGTCAAGACGGCCCAGTTGGTATGGTGACACCAGCCAGAGGAGGCTACCTGCAAAGGTGTGCAGCTGTATCAGTCAAGACCTTGAGCTCAGTCACCAGCTCCCAGAGATAGAGAATTCTGAGCAAAACAAGATGACCCAAATGTCTCACCAGTCTTGCATCTTTCAAATTGCTTACTTTGCTGAAACTTTCCCACAAATAACCTTTTGATGAAACCTACATAATAAAAGTCTCAAGCTAGCTCTGGGTCAGTCAAACTCCATCAGAGGTTGGCAATCCACCTGGCCTCAGATTTTTCTATGTGTGTGTTTATCTTTTCATCATTCCCCTATCCCCCCTCACTCAGATTCTTTCCCTGAATTAATGGCCATGACTGAGACAGGAGAGGGCTTTGGTACTATATGGAAAGAAAAATATTCTCAACTAATGACCCCATAAAATCCACATAAGGCAAATTAGAAAAAAAGAAAACAAAAAAACAAACCAACTTGACCCTGACCTCATACCAATTTGAATAAAATCAAATTGAAATGAAAGACCTAAACCAAAGACCTAGATTAAATGTATTTCAATCAAATTGAAACCAAAGACCTAAATTAAATGCTACAATTTTCCTAGTTGAAAACATACAGTAATATGTTTGCAAGGCAAGAATATCTAAGAACATAGAAAGCGGAGATATGGAAGGTAAAATGAATTAACTGGATCTTATGAAACTGAAATCTGCTGCTGCTCTTCAAAAGTTTTTTGTTGTAAAATGCGTACTATATATTTTTCTAAAACATGACCATATGTAAGTCAAGATTTATAGCTAGAAGAAAAAAATACTCTAAACAGAAAAGGATGAATCAAATTGTATTAGTTTACACACTTGTGTAGGAGTCAGAAAAAATAATAGTTTTGTTAGAAAGAAAACAATATCCCAAAGATTTTTCATGGAAACATTAGTGCTTCTCTGACATGCTTCTAAACAGCTATTATGTTAATGTCTGTATTTTATAGTGATAGTAAAGATATTCTGAAAAAACAAAATACTTCTATCAATTGTTTTCCAGATAATTTCTGTTTCAGCTAGCTTTTTCTCTACTATGACTAAAAGAACTTGACCAGAACAACTGTAGAGGAGAAAAGATTTATTCAAGGACTCACAATTTCAGAAGTCTCCATCCATAGACAGCAGGCTTCATTCCTTGGGGCTCAAGGTGAGGCAGAACATCATGGTGGAGTGTGGCAGATGAAAGCAGCTCATATGATAATCAAGAAATAGAGAAAGGGAGACTCCATTCTCCAGATACAAAATATACACCCCATAGCCATGCCTCCAATTAACCACTTTCTCCAGCCACATCCCACCTGCCTCCAGTTACCACTCAGTTAATTCCATCAGGGATTAATTCAAGGAATAAATTAAGGTTATAACCCAATCATTTCTCCTCCAAATCTTCTTGCATTTGTTTCACATGTGAGCTTTTGGGGGCCACCTCCCATACAAATCATAACACTTTCTATAATTTTTAGGACTTCTTTTATACAAGTGTTTGAGCAATTCTGGGGCTAATGTTGGTAGTCCAGTCAGAAAAGAATCTGAGTAACTTGGTATTTAAATATTCAACCAGTATAGCAATTAGTTCATGCCAAAGGTGCTTAGGAAGTTGTTAAGTTTGTAAGTTATGTTGTTTTGCTTCCCCAGTGCTGGGGATGGAACCCAGGGCCTCCTGCATACTACACAAATAGCTTAACCAGTAAGTCACATCCCAGCCTTCATAAACTAAGTTTCAATATCTACCATAATGCAACCCTTATTTAACTTATTTAACATACTTTCTTCTTTCTTTTCTGTATCCTAAACAAACAAAAAAATCCACTAACTGAAACCTACTTTTGCCTATAATGCAAGGAGACTTTATACTAACACAATCCTACCTTCTCTCAACGGAGGGCCCTGCAAACATCATCATTCACTTTATTAAATTACAGCTGAGAAGTATTTCTATTTCTGTCCAAATACAGCAAAATATCACATAAAGGAAAAAGATATGAATTAAAGCTATCTCATCCATTTGATTTATATGTTAGGGTCAATTTTTTGTTTAATAAATTAATGTGTTTATCTTCTTTTTTGGTTTCCTATTTCAGAGATGTTAAGTATTCAATTTAATTTTATACTCCAAAATTCTATTTTCTCTATGTGAGTTTTATATTTTATTTTAACCTGTTCATTCTGAATGGATTTTCTAAGCAAATCTTTAATCTCAGTGGCTTGGGTATCTGCTGGGTTTATTTAGCCTTTGGATCTTTGGTTACTGTTCATGGATATTGTTAATGTTATCTTCAATGTCTCTTTAGTTACCTGTTCTCACATTTGATCAGTGTGGTCTTCTAAAGTTCTTTAAATATGGAACATCCCTACTGTCTAAAAGTTTTCTTCTTCTTTATGTGATTAAGAATATATAAGTGGACTTTAATAAAATATGATGGGTTTCTAAGAATATGTGAATGATTTTCTTTTTGGCCTTTTGCAAACAATTTTCTTATTTTTTTTTCTATTTTTTCTTTAAAAAATATGTATCACACTTCTATCGTGCATTTTTCTCTCTAGTGGGTAAGAGAAAAAAACATGTGTATATGTGTATGTGTGTATATATAATATATAATTATATTTAATATTATATATGTATATAATTATTAGTTTGTTATCTTTATGAGTCCTAGTCTGTTTCTGATTCACATTATTTTCATTACATTAGGAAAAAAATTCTAGTTCCTATTTTAATATTTTTTAATGAAGACTGGGATGATTTATGTTTTGGTATATACTCCACTAAATTTCTTTATAAGTAAGTAATTTATAAAAAAATTTTTTCTTCAGTTTTCAAAACCATGTCTAAACACTTACATAGTAATCATATTAAAAGTACTTTGTGAGATATGTATTATATTTATCTGACTCAGAAAACCTAATTCCTTTCAACCAGCTCAACTGGTTGGATAATGTAGCAGAAAAGGGCCTGTGTTTTTATGAAAATATTAATTTTTCTTTTAGGGATATATAAATGTACATTTTCTATTCTGTCTCTTCCCTTTGTGGGATCATGTGACCAAGTTCATACCAAAGCACTATGGAGAGAAGGGGTTTTAATCATGATCTTTCTCTTTCTCTGTCTCCTGGCCTTCATGATTAGTTATGCTAATAGAGATAGATACATTATGCTAATAGAGATAAAAAACAGAGGAAGCATGGATTCTTGAACTTATTGCTTGGAGAGGAGCCACAAAAGCAAGCTGAAAAAGAAAAAGAGCCCTTGAAAAATCTGAAAAAGAACATTTCCAGATATCATGTAAATGGGAATATAAATTTGTTTTATAATTACTTTGAGTTTTGAGTTTCTTGTCAGAGTAAATGATAGTGTGTATATGCATGAACATATATGTGTGATATATATATATGTATATATATATACATATGTGTGTGTGTGTGTGTGTGTGTGTGTGTGTGTGTATACACAGAGAGAGAAAGTAAAAGAGATATGAACCTATAATCTATGTTTCAGAACTGAGTGTAGAACAGTCTCCTGAACTATATTGGACAAAAATTGTGTGTTGGATTAATCTTTTTTATCTACTAAAAAGTTGGAAATTTGACAATTTTTATCTAAATTACTTGGCAGAAGAGAAAAAAAAACAACTGTAGAATGTACCTACAGATTGTTGTAAGAGGGTCTGAATACTCCTGTACTTAAGGTTCCTAAAACTGGAGTCCAGTGTATTGTGTTTATAATATATATTTTCAAATATTAACTTGCTTTATTTTGAATTGATTTTTATTCCTAGCACCTAATTTTTCTTAGGAAGAAAAGTCAGAATTCTGTTATTGGATCTCTCACCATCTGTCTACATAATCATTGTGACAGTTCAAATTCTTAGTCATAAGAACATCTGAATCTGGCTGCTTTCAGCAGACAATGAGTTCATTAAAAGGATATTGTAAAGTTCAGAGAAGGCTGAAAAGGAAGGCCCGAGGCAAAGCAGACAGAAGTAATGCCCTAACCACCACATGAGGGTGGTCTAGTAATAAACCACAGCCATTCTCACCAGGCACTAAAACCTGCATTTTGTGCATGGTCAATCAGGGCTAGAAACTAAAGTTCATGGCATCAATGAATAGGACCACCACTGGAAGACGCCCTAAACTCCATGTTTGTGTGTTACTGAAAATCTTCAACTTTTACATCTGGAGACTGACCACAAATATTCATTTTAAGTTTCTATAATAAAACTACTCTGGGGCCCATTTGGCACATGATTACCTAGGAACAACTTTATGGTAGAAAACTTTTTAAAAATATGTGGCTATATTCTAGCCAATATGGTGTGAGAAGAACTGACGTTTGACACTATATTTTAATGCTTCTTATAAGAAATCTGTATTTTCCCTTTTCCCCTTACACTTCCTACTGGCTAGAACATGTGAAATGGAGAATTCTTTGACTTCACAGAGAAACAGCCAAAAAAGCAGGAAGAAAACTCTCACATCCTCTTTAGCTCTAAGTGCCAGAAATGAAAAGAATGCATAGTTTGTAAAAACTGTTGCATATTTGAATCCTAGATGTAATAGTTTCAGAAAAACAAAATTTGTAAAAGTTCAAACTTTGCTCAAAAGAAGATGCTCTTAGGCCAGGTGTGGTGGTCCGTGCTTGTAATCCCAGCAGTTCAGGAGGCTAAGGCAGGAGAATAGCAAGTTCAAAGCCTTGTTTTTGCTGAGGCACTAAGCAACTCAGTGAGACTGTCTCTAAATAAAATAGAAAATAGGGCTGGAGATGTGGCTCAGTAGTAGAGTGCCCCTGAGTTCAATCCCTGGTACTCCACCCTCAAAAAAGATGCAGAAGAAGAAGAGTGATTCAATCAATTGTTTCTACCTACACAGACTTGTTCATAAATCTATGGCCTAGGATTTTGTGTTTTAAACCTTGAGAAAACATTAACATATAATAGTTGGAAATTTCTCAAACATAAAAAAAATCCAGATGCTAGAAAAGAAAATTTAAAGCAAATTTCTTAAAATTTCCCTACTACATAACCTTTTCTATACATCCAAAACAATAACCAACATTAACTTTAATAAGATTCTTAAGATTTGTATGCTGCTTCTTTACTCTTGAACAACATATCTGACTAGCAATAATTTTTCTGAAATTCTGAATTTTACACAACTATTCTTCTAAAATCATGTCATAGTTTTTTTTTTAATATTTATTTTTTAGTTGTAGGTGGACACAATATCTTCATTTTATTTTTATGTGGTGCTGAGGATCGAACCCAGTGCCTCCCAGTGCTAGGCGAGCACGCTACCACTGCACCACAAACCCAGGCCCCATAGTTTTTTATTATTCATTGTATTGGTTGTTTCAGTCAGTATTTTGCTTAGGACCTAGTCATTCTGTTATAGACATTATTAATCATAAATGTGAAAAGATATTGGCGAAGCTTCATTTTAATGATAACATATTTGTGAAGTCATTGAGCATTTTTGGAGGAAAATTAATGGTTAATCATTCAGATCTGGTAAATTTTCTTTCACAAGAAGATGATCAAAGTTTTTAGTAAATCAGATTATTTTTCAATTTTTACAAATATAAATATATATGAACTGAAGAATCCTTTTTTTTTCTTTTCCTGGGAATACTTTTACTACAAGAATACTTGCCGAAATTGAATTCTTATCTTTAAGGTAATTGAGTAATTTTAATTGCTTTGTTAACTGTTTTTTTAAAATTTTTTTATCAAGGGGCTGGGACTGTGGCTCAGTGATAGAGCTCTTGACTCGCATGTGTGAGGTACTGGGTTCACTCCTCAGCACTACATAAAAATAAATAAAGATATTGTGTCCATCTACAACTAAAAAAATATTTTAAAAAAATTTTATCAAATGTATGACATGCTAGGAATTTATCAACATTATAAACCTATAAATTAAAATGTATTTATCAATATTTGTCTAATTTCACAAATGATATAAACATATATAAATGAAATAGGGGTTGGGATTTTCATGTGAAACCGAAATCAATATAGGATTGGCTTTAATACACAATTGTGTATTTTGTGGAAGTGTCCTGTCCAAGACCAAGATTCATACACATTTCTAGAGGAAAAATCAAAGACGTTTTCATGATAAATCTGGCACCCACTTCCTTCTTACTCAGAGAACTCATTACATATTTAAATACACACACACACACACACACACACACATATAATAACATGCACATTAATATCTATACTTATATATCTATCTATTTGTATACATCACACAAAGTGCTAAAAATGTTGATAAGCATTTATGAAAATCAGGGACACTGTAGAGTAGCTAAAATAGTATCTAACTAAAAATTACTTTGTGTCTAATTTTTTTTTATTAGCATTGTCTCATGTCTCATTCTTTAAAGTGTTTTTGTCTACCCACCATTTGAAGATTTATAACTTTCGAGTTTCAATAGTGTGTCATGTTTGGTTCCCTTTTCTCTCCTTTTTTAAAATCTCTTTTTAGCTTTTTAGCCTTTGCTTCCTGACTGAACTGGGAACTCTAAGAATTAGAGACATCTCATAGAATCCATGGGGATTGGCTCCAGGACCTCCAAAGATACCAAAATCTGTGGGTGTTCAATTCCCCTATATAAAATGGAGTAGTATTTGCATATAATCTGTGCACATTATTATATATACTTTATCTATAGATTTATTATAATGCTTAATAAAACACAAATATACCAATATGTTTTAATATATAATTTAAGGAAAGAGTGGCAATAAAAAAATCCATACATGTTCAGTAGAGAAGCAATTTTTTCCTAATCCTCTGTTTACTCAATGCACAGATATGGGACCCACAGATATGGAGGGCTGACTGTAATATAATAATACAATAATATACTGATACCATGTACATACCCACATATATCCCAGCCCTATTACAGGTAATTCATGTATTAACTTTCATAAAAATATTATGATATAGATGTTGCCATTGTCTTTATTTTTCAGGTTGATGTATTTTAAGAAAGTTAACTTTAAAAATGTTTGCATCTGAAATGTGGTCCAAAATTTCTGTATTATGTTTTTTCAGAAAGATTGTCCAAGACTTAAAAAACTCATAAAATTCTAGACTATGTTATTATCATATTACCTGGATTCCTTCATATATTTGAAGTACTTTCTTGGATTCTATCCTGAAAATTAAAAATTTTTATTTACTTTATTGTAGACTCTAATAAACTCCCTAGATAGTAAACACAAAAGGGCAGAACTTTACCTTGTCCATTGTTTTATAATAAATGTCTTTCAAGAGTGTCAATGCAGATCATTATGCATAACAATATTTATTGAATGAATTGATAAATAAATATATTATTAAGATATTTCAAAGTAAATGTGATATTGAAAACATTACACACTATACTGCTTTCTGGGTCCAGAAATTTGATTCAAATGTCAAAAATCACTTGGTCTCAGTGTGTTCAAAATATCAGAATTATAGTCTGGCTACTAAGTAAGCTGCCCCTATGAAATTTACACATAAACAATAATGGGTCTAGATGGATAACTGTGTGGCTGAGTTGAAATGATTTTATATCACATTTATTTCTGTTCCAGGTTCTCTTTCATTTTTCATAATAAGATGTTAAAATCAATCACATTTCCATTTCAAAAACAAAATAAGTATGAATATCAATATTCTATAATAACAAATGATTTCAAGAAATTTACATGGAAATAAAATGATCAGTATTCAAATATTTTTAAAACAGTATTTCCTGAATTACATTATGTTACAGTGAACAGTTCTAGAATGACAATAGTTTGAAGATGTTCCATACCACATCCTTTGTCAGCTTATATTTTTAAAGTATTTTTCAACAATATGCATTCAATATCAATTTAAGAAATCAAGTTATCTAGTTTGAAACTCATTCAAGCATTATTTTTTTTTACTTTTAACAGAAATAGTCAGATGGCAAGAAGTTATTTAGTCATCATTCATAAGGAATGGATCAAAGATCAGAAAAGAATTGTTTCTAAACAGTAATGTCATTATTTTCTGCTTCTTTCAGAAGAATATTGAAATGACTTCTTACTGGCACATAAAAACTTGGTATTCCAAGTGAGTAATCTTAGATTTCCACCCAAGATGGATTGCTTTTTCCTCAATCATTTTTCATGAAGTTCTCTGCTCTGTTCACTCATGTTATAATATTGCCAATATATAAATCCATATTTGCACTTAGTCTAAAACCTACTTAAAACAACACAACACTACTTACACCAGTTGGGAACATGTAAATCATTAATTATTTACAATCTCATTTAAGAGTTTCCCCCTCCCACTCCCATGCTCTTCTGTTAGATTGTCATCAACTTCCACCTAACTATTCAGGTCGTAAATCTGAAGATCATTAAGCTCTTTAAAATACAATCAATGGACTTCAACCTATAACATCTCTCTAAGGAGTATTTAAAGTGTGTAAAGGCAAATTTAACCATAACAAAGACAGAAGTATAAATGGTTTTTAGTATACTGAAGCCAGAAACTCTAAAATCCTGCAATGCACAAGATAATAATAAACAAAAAATGATTCCTCCACAAATGTCGATATGACCTATTTTAAAAGCAATGTGCTATCTACAGCGAGTCAATCTAAAATCATTTTCTTTTACTGCTGCAATATTTCTCATATTTGCTTCTTATGTTTGATCCTTAATACCAGCTGCCATTTCAGAATCCCACAGGCTCTTGCCTTTTCTACTGCAATATTTCCCAAAATGCGTGGTTTGCATCACTCAGCTATATACTTAACAATTATTGAAAGCATTGCATATTTCATGCATTGTTCTTGGTACTGGGAATAGATGAAAGTACCTCCTTTTAAATAATCCCATTCTTGAGAAAGAAGATAAAATGAAAGAAAAGTTCACAAATCCATAAAAAATCCAGAAAGTTCAAAGATATCAGATATAAAATAAAACTATGATGTGGTTGGCAGCAACTGGGAAAATCAAAACAACATTGAATAGGATGGGGTTGGTAAAGGGAATAGCAATAATAACACCTTTGGATTTGAACATACTAGGTAGGAGTTCAGGGACACCAAGATGGCAGAGAGAGGGTACAAGAAAAAGGTCGCGGGTAGACAAGACAGGGAGAAGAGTCATTGTGTCCCTGTTTATAAAAAGCCCCATTACCATGAAAACTCTCACCACAGAAGACTTACCACTCATGATATCTCCTGCCACAGGTTTGGTATTCTAAAATGATCAATAGGGATAAAGTGGACTGTATTCTAATTACATTTTCTAAAGCAACCAATGGAGGACAATTGAATGATATTCTAATCAGGTATCATAACTTAACCAATGGAATCAAATGGAGTAAGGTCTTCAGTCTGGATTGTATAGGGAAGAGGATGCCTCACAGCTCAGCGTATGAAACACTAATTTCCAGACATTGGGCCCTTGAGCCTATCTTTTTCTCTGCCCACCCCACTCTACTTTATGGAGTGCTAATTTCATCTCCGCCTTTGATAAATCTACACTTTGCCTGTTATTTCTGTGCTCAATTCTCTCTAGGATACCAAGGACCCTGACCTCAATTGGACATCCCAGCAATGACAAACACATACAAATAATTGTATATGTTAAACAATTAATATATGTTAAATAATTATATATGTTAAACAAACAAAACTACTCAGTTGAAGTGAAGTAATTAAGTTTGGGGGTAAAATTCAATGAAGTTGACTAGATGGGCAGAAAGGAGATGTGATGGGCCCTTTATGGACAGGATAACCATGCATTCCATTACACTCAAAGAAGTTCACAACTAATGTTTTCTTGTAATTATTAGCAGTGCCCTCTTTTACCCCCAGAAACTTTTACAAAATGAACTAAATGTCCATTCTCATTACAAAAAAATATAAAAGATGGTGTTTTAGTCAGGTTTTTCTCTGCTGTGACTAAATAGCCTGACAAGAACAATTTAGGGGAGGAAAAGTTTCTTTGGGAGCTCATGGTTTCAGAGGTCTCAGTCCATAGATGGCTGGCTCCATTCCTTCGAGGCTCAAGATAAGGTAGAACATCTTGGTAAAAGAGTGTGGTGGAGGGAAGAGGTTCAGGCTCACATAATAATCAGTAAGAAGAGAGAGAGACTCCATTCACCAGATACAAAACAGATGCCCCAAAGGCATGCCCGCAGGGACTCACCTCCTCCAGCCACACCCTACCCACCTTCTGTTACCACTCAGTTAATTCTATCAGGGGATTAATTCACTGATTGGGTTAAGGTTCTTATATCCAAATCATTTCTCCTCTAAACCTTCTTGCATTGACTCACACATAAGCTTTTGAGTGACACCTCACATCCAAACCGTAACAGATGAGTGTATAATATATATATGAAGTTAATCAATAGCTTTAAGATTTTTGAGAATGGACTGGCATGATCTAATTGAAATTTAAAATAACACTGATTACTATGGGGGCATTTTATTGGTGAGAGATTGGAAAAGGAAAAGTGGGGAAAGATGAGAAGATGAAAACTAATTGGGAGCACCTTTCTGCAGTCCCAGTGAGAACAAATAATGGAAGGGACAAACGTGACAACAAATGAGGAGCTCAGTGAATGGAAGTACAATCTGTAGGTGACAAGAACTGTCTACAGTTGTCTACATTCTTACTCCACTTGAGTCCTGTGGCCAGAATAATGGTATTAGCTTTTCTTTTTTTTTTTGGTACTAGGGATTGAACTCAGGGGTACTTGACCACTGAGCCATATCCTAGCCTTATTTTGTGCTTTATTTTGTGTTTTATGTAGAAACAGGGTCACACTGAGTTGCTTAGTGCTTCGCTGTTGCTGAGGCTGGCTTTGAACACGTAATTCTCCTGTCTCAGCCTCCCAAAGTGTGGGGATTACAGGCTTGCGCCACCAACCTGGCTGAGTATTAGCCTTTCTTGAAATCCAGATATATCCATACCTTTGCTCTTTTTCTATTTTATTGGAGTCTTTACATTGGTAGCAGTATAATCTCCAGAAGTTTCAGCTCAGCAGAAAAAGCAATGGGTCCATGGATACCGTTGTGCTCTTTGAACTGCATTTTCTTCTACATTCTAATTTTCATTTTATCATTACTAAGGTGGACCTACTTTTCCCTTGTGGCATAAATCTCATTGTTACAGACCCACTTCCCTTTGTCAGCTTTTCTTACCTGGAGATGCTTAAACTCTACCCTTCCTTCATCTGCTCATTCTTTGGATTTGGTTTTTCTGGTGACATCACTGTTTACCAATTCACAAGCTCCTCCACATTGTTAAATAGCAAGCTGGTTAGGAGTACAAGTGCTATCTCCCACCCTTACTGGAATTCTTGTGTGGTCATTATAATGCAATTCCCAGTCTTTTGGAATTAACAGTCCTGTACCCTTGTGTTCCAGTGAAATAATACAGGCAGAAACTCTCTTTTCCTAGTGGCTCATTTGCTGGTTATCAGAACTATATGGCATAATTGCAATTATTTTGAATTTTGAATGGATTTTTCTTTGAATGTCAGCTTATGCTTAAGTTAGGCCAATTGTAGTTATAAAGTTACATTTTTAGGATTTGCAATCTGACTCAAATCCTTTACCACTACCCCTGCCCAGAGACCCTACCCATAAAAATGTCCCTTTCTCTAAAGGACACCTTTTTATGGTCAACTTTCCTTTTTTTAAAATTTGAAATTCTATTGCCTATCTGGCATTTGGATATTTACTAGGCAAATCTAATGAATATTTGTTCAATAAATATTTGTTCTTAAAATGTTCTAAAGTGCTACTTTGTGGAACTCCAAAATATAAAGTTTCGTTGTTTTTCTTTATTGCTATTTCTTTACCAATAAATACATAAATCTATGTTGATGCAAAGAAATGATTTTCAGAGCACTATTAAGATGCTTAAATTTTAAAACACAACAATCATATCATGCTTCCCATGAAATTAAAATAACCTAGCAATTAATACCTGATTCATTTAAGGTATTTAATAGCAAATCTTTATTAGCCAGAAATTTTACATAGTTGCTTTATTTCTATGAAATTATACTACCATCTCTCTTAAGACTTGAATATTTATCCTAATATTTTGTATGTCTATCCTGAAAGTATTTACTTTATCACTGTGTCATATATCTTACCAACAAAATGTTGTAGTTCCAAAAACTCCAATTATTTAATTTTTTAATTATCACTTTTATTAGTATAACCAAGTCAACATGAATGCTTTACTACTCTTCTCAGCAACATAAAATTCAAAAAGCCAGATTCTTTTGGAAATATATTCTTACTGAGATGAATGAAGCTGTTTTATTTTGTTTGCTTTCAAATACTTCTTTATCTCTGAGGATTATTACTTTGTTACAACTAGTACTTTGTTTTTATAGGCATAACCTCTGAGAAGCCTTGGTAACATAAAATATTTGATGGAAATAGGAGTTTTAATGTTCATACATTCAATATGTCCAACATATTCAAACTCATTTCAAGTTACAAAACCACATTTAAATCCTTATCTACCATCACAAAATATGATCAATCATCTAACAACTGATAAATAGATGAAGCACCTTTTCAATTAGTTGAAATAAAAGGAATATAAACCATCTGACATGTAACATGATCTATTTTTCTGTCATTATAAAAATCTACTTCTTCAGTTTCTTAAAATTTTGCCAAAATTATTAACCAGTCTTATCATTTAAGTCATTTTATCTATTATACTTTCATATAGAGCATGATTATTTTATCATATTTACAAATCATTAAAAATAAAATGAAAACTATGATATTGCTATATGTGCTAATAGAATTTTTCAATGAAATGCTCTTTTACCTCATATTTTACATGTCAAAATCTTATAATTACACCTTTATATATATTCTCTATTTTATTCAAGTTTTTCATGACATAACATAGTAGCAAAATTAGTACTCATATTCTAGTCAACTGGCCAAATCACATTTGATATTTTGAAAAATGTTTGTTTTCACTTTTCAAAATGAATAAGATGTTAATAATTATTTAAGAAATATTTTTAAAACAGTAAAAATGTAAATTATAAAACATAATTTTATGATAAACTACTAAACTTAGTAATGGAATGGTCAACATCATTTGTAGTTAATATTAATTTGTGCATGTTCATAATAAATTATAAAATATGAAGATGCAACAATTCTCACCTAAATTGAAATAAACAAATTTAAAATAAAGTTAAAAATTATAATTTTTACTAGCATTCACAATGCCCTATGTTCAACTCCAAGCACCACAAAATAATTGTTATTTATGATATGTGATATATAAAGAGTAGATTGTATAATGTTCAAGTTACATAATATAATATATGGAGAAGTCAGATGTTAAGTCAACATATTAAACAAGAATATAAAATAAGATCCCACTTATTTTATTTTCACTATCATTTATTTTTATAAATGAAGTATAAAATTATATATAGATAAAATCACATGAAATAATAGCTACAATTCTAAGTACAGAATATTGACTATCATGAGAAAAGCACTGATATGAGAAAGAACTATAATTGGAAGAAATATTTCATGAAACATTTTTTTATAAATAATGTATTGCCTATTTCATTAAAATGTCAAACATTTATAAAAAAGATACCACATTTTTTAATTAGTATATCCAGAAATTTTGATTGTCCTAGAAAGTATATCAATGACATTAAAAAAATTCAACATTATAGACAAATTTAGCTTTTTCTTTTTGGCCACTCTCACATAATAATAATGAGTCATATGAAAACTTAAAACTTTTAATATCTTTAAATATTGCTTAATTTCTCTTGACATTTTAAAAAATTAATTCTTATAACTGTCTTCCTCTGAAGCCATGTGTGTTTGACAATAACCATTGAATGATGGAAGAGGAAAAACCACTTTGATCAACCTTTCTATAATAAATTTGAATTTAAAATAATCTACACAAGGGCCAAACTCTGTTTCTAAAGCCTCATTAATTCAACAAAAAATATACATGAAACCAGGCAGAAATGTTTTATGATATAATAAATCATAAAAGAGGCTTCCACAAGAAACAATAATTCTAATAGACACTTCTTTTTTTTTATTCCAGTTGCAGTACACCTTGGAGCAATACATCAAAATAAAATTCAGGACAGCAAGGAGATACTCTTGTTTTGTAAAATAGGAGATATTGATAATTCAGTGTAGTACAGAGAACCTACAGACCTTCTCAGGCAATTCTCAGGTAGATTAATTTTAGTAAAGAGAACATAAGAAGATTACAACTATAGAAATTAATTTATAACACTATGCATTTTTCTGCCATTAACTTGGAACAGCTTCTGGTATCACATTCTGAAGACTGCTATCATAAGTTTCAGCTATCAATATAATTACATTGGTCAAAACTTGAATAGGTATTAGCTAGTACATTGTTATGACCCATATTATTATTGAGGTCAAGAGGACCTGGGAAATATATTCAAAAACTTAATTCTTTAGCATATTTCTTATTTCCCACTATCAGTAGGATTTCTGAAATTTCCTTATAGAAGGTTTGATAATGTTTAATTGAAAAGTAGTATGTAAATAAATATTCATTATGTAGCAATTAAATTTAGTTTTCTTATTTAGGAAATGATTTTGATTATTTGTTATATATCAATCTTTATGTTGGCCACTAAAGATAAAATGTCAGTCTCCAATTCCTTCCTCAAGTAGTTCATAGTGTATTAGCAGAAGCTTAATAAGTGGATAATGTTAATATAGTATAATGATCATTTAAATAAGGCTAGCAGAAAGATCACTGAAATTATACAAATGCCAATTTTGAACTTTTTAAAGCTTTATGGAGGAAAAAGATACAATTCAGTCTCTGAATTATAAGAATTTGTAGATAAGCAGTTGGAATATATAAGCATATTGATTATGAAATAAAGATTGCATAAGATCACACTGGTGCATTTTATACAGATATCCACTGTTACTCTGATGTATTTCAATCTACTTCTTTCAGTGGTATCTCTAAATACAAAATTATGACATCACTGCAATCTTCAAATTTCAGTATGTATTTTCCCAGTTTCATTATTAATTATTGCTTATTTCACTTGATGATCTTCAAAATGAGAATTTTCTCTAGGTTATAATGTTTTCTTTCTATTGGATATCTTATTTATTAGAAATATCACTTTTCAGAAAATATATATATAATGTGATTTGTGAAATAAGATATTTTTCATGTGTCCATAAATAAGTTTTGAATATATATTTGCTAAGATCCATGGTTGAGTGCTTGAAATCAAAGATTAATAAGAAGACAGTGCAGAGTAATGCTTTTATAAAGAATAAAATAGTTAACATGAATTCAGTGTCAACTATATTATAAGAAAGACAGTGAGTTTTTATTTGTTATATTTCACGTCTTCTTAACAGCATTCCTATGAGGAAAGTATTATTAATCACATGTTTACTACATGAGTAAACTCAAACTTGGAGAGTTTTAGTTATTTACTCAGGATCTTGCAGATAAAAAACAGTGGAATTGGAATTCAGAATTTTATTCACCATTATTATTGTGCTAAAATGGACCAAGTCCATTTAATTATTTTGAAATGGATAATGCAGGGATGAATAAATAATTTTCCCTCTGCCTTTCTTAGTTCTTAGCAGGGATACCTGTAAAAAGGACAGAAAAACAATAAAAATATGAAGAGAAGTTTACCAAAATATACATTACATACATGGGAGATGCCCAAGAAATGAGTAATTCTTGAAGGGGTGGCTTAGAACTCTGGCTTATGTAGCATCTTCAACAAATACAATTTTAGAGAAGTGACAAGAAAAAGGAAAAGGAACCTATTATTCTAAGGCTGGCAAATTATGGAAAGGCATCTAAATGGGAAGCTAATGGCATGCAGAGGCTGATAGATTGCACCTCTGCAGTCTTCAGAGTCTTCAGAGTCATCTCAGGTAGCTTGGCTGGTGGAGAGGGGAGGAGGAGGGTCACCTTTGAAAATTCATGTCCTGCTTTTGGGCAAATTGGAGCTTCTCTTGTATTTGCACCTTCTCAATTGCTTTTAGTTGAAAATAATCTGTATGCCAAAAAGGCATATTTTGAAGCAGCAGATTTCACTACTCTTTGATATTAAGTTTTTATGTAAATCAGTGTGACTTAAATTTTGATGTATTTTATGTCTACATATTTTATGATTCATACATATATGTGTATATGGAATTTAAGATATTTAGTATCAGTCTAATTTACATGTAATTATACTTCCTAATTGAAATATTTGAAGTTGCTTGGTTGATTAAAGATAAGAGAAATATTTATTATAATGATTTTTATCATAGACTCAGACTCAGGCAAATAGAGATGTACATTAGAGGAAACCTAATTTTTATAAATTTATTTCAAATAGACATCTTGTATGTTGCCTTTTTACTCTTGGATAATTTGAGATAAATTAAAACATATAATAGATACTTCTGAAGCTATCCAAGTCTGAAACAAAGATGTTCTAAAGCCTGATATAAATAATTTAAAAATTAGTGCAAATCTATATTTACTTGTTATGTGGCCTAGGGAAAGCTTATCTTTACTCAATTTTCCTTTCTTCAAATGTAGAGTAAGAAGTGTAGAAGTTGCTCCCTGCCTAGCTCACAGGATTGACACAAAAGTTAACATAACATCATATTTGCAAAGTATTTTGCCAACTTTAATATGCTGTGAGACTCTTGTTTTCATCACCACTGTTATGATTAAATATGGAATTTTCAAGTGATCAAAGGCATGGTGAGTGAGGACAGGCTCAAGACGAGGTCTCAAGCTTGCCTTCAAATGGCATATATTAATAGCAATAAGCATGAGGAAGAGACAGAGATGTAAGTGATGTGATAGTTCCAGTTTTGCTCCTTTGTCAGTTAATATAAGAATTAGTCTTAAAGAGAATACTGTGTTTATTTGGGCAGAGTAGACTTTGGAGACCAGATATTCAACAGGCAAACTCAATTGTTTAAAGATGGCATTCCCACTGCATTCCAGGAAATATGACTCTCATTTACTATAAATATTTTGTTTCCATGGGTAGAAGAATCAGGTGAGGTTTATAATTTTGAAGTTACATGACATAACAGTGCAATACTTTGCATTAAAATGGTAAGAAATATGGATTTCTGTGGCTTAAGAAATTGGGAGAAAAGAAGGGTTGGGAGAGTTTAAGGAAAGAGAATCCAAAATCTTGGTAGGATCAAAAAGTAACATTTGATAATTGAAATACTTGATATGGTCTGTTGTAAGCAAAAAATATTTTCCTCACCAAAGATGTTCATGCCCTTATCCCTAGAACTTCTAAACATATCATATTATGTTGTTACGTTATGTTTGCAAAGGTATTCAAGTTGGCAAATGGAATTACTATCGGAGGTCAACTGGTACGAAAAAGGGAAGAAAATCTTGGATTACCAGGTTGAGTCTAATGGAATTATAAGGGCGCTTCTTGGTGAGACTTGAGAGATGCTGAAGCATAAAACAGAAAGGCATGCAAGGAAGGATGTGACCTTGCCATTCGCTTTGCAAATAGAGAAAGGAAGCCATGGGGATAAGGGTACAGGGGTTCTCTTGAAGCTGGAAACTGCCCTCAGAACATAGCCACCAAGAAAGCAAGAACTGAATTCTGTCAACCAAAACGAGCAAGAAAATGCTCACTTAAAGCATCCATAAAAGAATGCAAACTGCCCCAAAACCTTTTAGTTAAGTAAAATGAAATGCTATAACAGATTTCTGACCTACAGAGGTTGTTTTAAGTTATTAAGTTTGTTGTAACTTGCTATGGAAGCAATAGAAAACTAATACTTGGACTTTGTAGTAGAATGAAGAGCACTCTTTTGTGAGACTTTCATGCATTTCTCAAACGAAGACTATTCAAAAATAAAAATATTAAAATATTATCACAAACATATGTGTTAATATTAAATGTATGCTGCTTATGTTTACCATAGTTTTAAATTGTTTATTATATAAACAAAATTATCTGACTTTATTCCATATCTATTTTTCATATGATGCACATTAAATTAATTTTAAGAATAACTTTTTTGCTGCAGAATGAAAATATATTATAGCATTTCAGTAAAATACAATATTAGATAATGTTAGACATGATTAGTGTTTAAGATGCACAATCACAATTAGAATCATATAAAACTGTACATATAAATAAATCCTTTGAAATAGTGTAAGAAAATTAGAAATTAAAGAAATGATTGATCATATTACTGAAAAATTATGATATTTATTTTTAAGTATATTAATAAAATTTAGCAATAATTCTAGAACAAATTAAAAATAATACACAATAATCTATTATCTTAACTAGCATTAACCTACCTGAAATTGACTACTTGAGAAAAAAGGATCACTTACTTTTTATTATAAGGCACTAACTTTGTATACTGTACTAAGAAAGTGATTTTGCAATTAAAATAACAGTTCAACCCTTCTTGCCACCTTAAGTGTGGTCAACTTTGTGTTCAGATTCATTTTAGAGGATTTATGAAAGGTCATTTGCCCACAGACTTCACAGCATCTCACTTCTAACAGACTCCATTGATGTGAGCATCTTCAAAATCTGATCTTTTATTGAGGTCTCATCAAAAGAAAATGATATCAAATCTGGTCTTATACTTCTTATTAGGATCTTTATTCTCCTGAACATGGGAAAGGGATTGATTCACAGTTATATCTAACTTCCATCTGTGACAATTCTGGCTTGGTAGATTAGGGCCAATAATTTTGTCTTTGTGAAGAAAAATGACACATTCAGCGAAATGGTGTGAAAAGCTAACTACACTGTCTTCTTATCAGTTGCATGTTTTACCTGACCTAAATATAAGACTAGGTTTTTAAAAAACTACATTATCTTTTAGTTTTCATCTCTTTCATTTTTTTGGTAACTTGCTTTCACTTGGGTTTAAAAAACATACTTGCATTATTTCAATCTTAGAAGCAATCAATGAATTCATGAATTCTTTTGTTCTTATGAATATTTAAAATACATAGAATGGAAAAGATAGGAAGGCAGAAACTATAAATCAGCATAATCAAGAGTTTCTTTTGCTGGTTAGGGCAGTGGGAATGCAAGACTTTGATTTTATATAAAAATATGGGAATCCTACTTAGATATATTACTTCCCAAATGAAATAATGATTTAAAGTGTGTGTGTATGGACAGTTTTATTTTTTAACTATGTAATTATTAGGTTGGGCATAAAAATAAAAGAGCCGAAATAAAAACATATGTTAAATACATCCTTATTTGGAAGTGCAAAGATTATTCATCTTGATTTCCCAGAATAAAGTAATTTCTTGAACAATCTTAATTATTGCTTAAATTCAAACTTCATGTATATTTCCAAAATTCAGAGTTAAACTTTTCAATAAAGATGTAATCAGTAATGTGACAAATGTGCCTATTGTTTATACTTTCTCTTGTTTCATGTAGAGAATGCCATTTCAAAGGAAACATGAGAAATTGAAGTATGTTTCAATGAAAATTCTTTGAGGAGAAGCAGCTTTAGAACATATTAAATTTCTTACTGAATTTATGTAGTCTTATTTGTCAAATTGTAAAAACTAACAATGAAAACGAATTAAAGTAAAAACCAACAATAAAAGTGAATTAAAGTAATCATAAAATTATAAAGATATTTTTATAAGTACAAATAGCATTTGAATAAAATTTCAATCATAAAATTAATGTTACATAAATTCACTTGGGTGATTTTCCAGCATTAATTTTCTTGCAAAATGCCTAAAAAGGAAACTATAATGAATCATACAGTGCTTTTCTTCTTTACATTTCAAGCAGAAATGCCATTTGTTAGACATTCTAACTAAAGAATTGAAATTTCAATCATTTAAGTTGTTCAAGACTCTCAAACACTTTTAAAAAATCAAGCGGAGAAGTATTAGAATCTGAAATGCTTACTCATTTTCTCTTGCAAAACTCATTGCCAAAATGTTGCCATGGGAACTAAATGCAACTCCTTAAATATAGAATATATCTTATTCAATTCTCCTATGATTCCATCTAAGATCAGGTATTATCAGAAAAACAACTAAAGTTATTTCCCCATAAAATAATATATTTTGATGACTTTTGAGTTAGGTGTTGAATTCTAAATTCACTACTCAGCAATTTTATTTCTGTTTAGATTAATCTTGAATCAAACTATGAATATTCCACTGTCTTGATAATTAAGTGGGGATAAAGTTCACCCAGAAAAAAATGAAAATGGCAGGATAGTGTTTGTTCAAGTCTTTCTTCCCCAACCACCCGTGTGTACAACTATGCAAATACATGAATACATACATCAATAAATAGGTATACTTAATAAAATTACATGATTTATCATTATAATCTTCAAACAGCAATGGGTTTTGTACAAAATTCTTTGTGACCAACAGACATGCCATGTAGTTAGAATTGTAAGAATATTCTGAACTGCAGGCACATCCATTGTTCTCTTGGGGGGTTCTTTAGTCATAGATCAACATTATGCTACTTTACAAATAGTTATTGTACACGTGCTTTTGTTTTTGAAATAGCATTATATCAGAGAAAAAGCAAAGTCTTAGCCCTTTAAGTGTATGACAATGCATAATGAACAGGTGCACATTTGGTAAAAATGCCAC
Organism: Xerus rutilus; assembly: GCA_028644305.1. Classification (NCBI taxonomy): domain Eukaryota; kingdom Metazoa; phylum Chordata; class Mammalia; order Rodentia; family Sciuridae; genus Xerus; species Xerus rutilus. The sequence goes on from CM053410.1 coordinate 68,146,300, forward strand.
TAAATGCAAGTACTGCAGTTGAAGATTTGTAAATCAGGAAAGGCCTCACTGAGAACATGATAGTTAAAGACTATCTCGAATGAAACAAGACGGCAAAGTGTCCAGCCAGGAAGAATGCAAGAACATAGAATTGAGGTGGGGTTATATCCAGTGTGGTCAAGGTGAATTAGAAGTATGGCTTCGGTGGAGGGAGAAAGTCAGGAGAAGATGAGAGAGAACATTCTGAGTGAAAGACAAGATATGAGACTATATAGCATTCTATAAACCATGGTACACTGCTTAAATTCTTATTCTACATGTTCAGAGCTGAGAGAGCTTTCTCAGAATAATGACAAAATTTATCTTTAGGGAATTTTAAAAATTTATTATTATTTTACGTTGGAGAATAGACATAGCAAGCATAGAGGTCAAGTGTGGAAGCAGGGAATCACTTGGGAGTTAATTACAGTAATAAGTTATTGACCGTGCAAAGTTATTATTTTCCCCACATTCCACATTTGAAACACGAGTGGTTGAGTCATGTTCTCAAATCCATCAGGCTAGTAAAATGAGAGCTGTGACTTGAACATAGGCAGCCAGTGCCCACACTTTTAACCACTACATCACCCATTTACTCTAGTAATAGTGAAGATTGTGATAGAGAAACTACTATATTTGTGATATGTATTCAGAGATAGGGTAAAGTCCTGGGTGTGTGGTATACACACATATGTACATATATGTATGTGGATAAATACTGAAATATATAGCAGGATTTTTGTTTTTGTTCTTTGTTTTGTCTCAATATCCAGATAGAAGACAATTTCAGTTACTAAGTTGTATTAAACTGGAGATGCACTAAGTTAAAGAATTTGTATATGTGTGTTAAATGAGAACTATATTTTTAACATGTAAAAATTTATGATGTCTATAATATATTGTCATGGAGAACTGAAAAGTTGTTATGTCTGATGATTAAATCACAAAGAGATAACTTTAAGAACCACAAACACATAACTAGTTTTAAAAATAGATTAAAAACAGAATAAGTGAAAATAAAAAAAGAGATCCAAGTGCCAAACTTTAAAGCATTCCAGTCTTTAAGTCTTAAGTAAAGAGAAGAACCCAAAAGAAGATTAAGAACGATTTGTCAATATGATCAGTAAGACAACCTAGTTCCATGTTAAGAAAATGCATCAAGAAAGAGGAATGAACTATGTCAAAAGCAACGGAGAGACTGAAAAAGGTGAATACTGAGAATTGACAACTGAATTTCTAACACGCAGAAAACTATTGATCTTGATAAGAGCAGTTACTAGTGGAATTTGGGGGATAAAACTCAAATGGGAATGGATTTGATAAATAATATTGAAAGGAGAATCAGAAACAGTGCATATAGACAATAGTAGTATAGAATGGTGTAACATATATGGAATATCTGGTTGAGAGACTTTTAGCTATTCAAAGGATGTAATAGAAATAGATAAATGAATAGAAATAAATAAGCTAATAATTATAACATCAATGTCTTCGGGAATCTATCAGAGACTAAAATAAATTTTATCTTATATAACTGTAATATTTTGGCCAGGATTGATTGGTCTAAGAGTTAGATACTTAACTCATATACAGTTTTCTCTTACCTGGCCTAAAGTATACCAGATATTTAAGTCTAAAAATCTGTTCAGAAAGGGTGTCTGAGAATGTATTGTTATAAGGATGACTCATACACATATAAACTAAAGTGTGTGTGTGTGTGTGTGAGAGAGAGAGAAGGGAAAGCTAATACATCAGAAGGGAAAAAGAAAGATAAATAAAACAGCAATGAGGAAGCTGAGTTACAAGCCTGTCAAACTCTTAACAGTGCTCCTGAGTGTTGGAGATTTTTAGAGCTTTTGTGGTATCCAGCAAATCAATAAAAGGTGATTGGCTTTTTGTTGTTGTTGTTGTTATGTCTAAACCTTTGTAGCCTGTTTATCCTACCAGGGTGTCAGTTACCCTGTGAGGGAATCAGAAGATAGTCTGTTCCTTCCACATTTTGAAGAGTCTCACCAATACAGAGACAAAAACAAAGCAAAATAAAATAAGACAAAACAAAACAAAACACAAAAATCTATTAGTTTTGTGAAAATCACACATTGGGAGCTTTGATCGAAATCAAAATTAAAAAGTAAGTTAAATTAATGCTTTGCTTGCTGTCCACTTTCTTATGTAGCTTTTTCTCCATCAATCATTGATTCATTCAACCAATATTTATTTTAAAACTACTGTGTTCCAGGAACCAAGATGGAAGCTGAGAAATCTAGTGATGAATGAGAGAGACATGATGGTTGGGATTTTTAACTTTCTGTCTTGAAGGAAGAGAATCAGTTGGAAGGATGAGGGCAATTAAAAACTGGAAGCATTATCTTATATTCGAGCCTAACAGTGAGACTGACCCCTGTTTGAAGGAAAGACAATAGTGATGTTGAATATGGGATGCATAATGACCATTAAATACATGATGAAGCTGGGAAAGAACATTTTAAGACTGGATTTGAATGTGTGAAGGTCTTCACACAGCAGAGTCTGAATAATTTAAAAACATCATTAAAAAATTTTGGTGGAGAACAGAGAGAACATTGATCAACAGAGGAAACAGTGACAAGAGCAAGTCCAGTAGAAAAGCAAGACAGGATTATTCCAAGGCTTGTAGAACCTGTTAAGCATTATTGACATTGCTATTATTGCCATTACTATTGTTATTGTTTTACTTCAACCTAAGACCAATGAGGATGTGTTGAGGAATTTTAATCAAAATAGTAAACATGATACTTTCCTGCTTTAAAAGAATACCAGTTTGTCTCAGAGTGGAGAATGAATGAAAGAGGCAGCTTTGTTTGGCTAAGAGGTTGCCAGTAAACATGGAGAGAAATGAATGGTTTAGAGAAATGTTTATGCATTAGAAACAACAGTATTTATTGGTTTAGTTGTTTTGTACTTGAAGAATGAGGAAAGCTTTTTTTTTTCTGATTTGTATGTTCTGTGGGATTCCTGTGAAATATCCAAGTGAAACAAATGAAAGAGATAAAGATTCTAGGGACCAGAAGAGAGTTCTGAAGTAGGAAAATAAGTTTGTCATTATTACTGATTATGAAACATAGCATTTTAAAAACATATTTTTAGAAATTAAAATGGAAAAGTATCATTAAAATAGTTTTAATAATTTGGAAGTTCAGAGTTCTGTCTGGTATATTTAAAATGTGCCCAGAAACAAGTAAACACATACAAAGTCAGTCAACTAGAATACAAAGATATTTTTCCTCTCCTTTTTTGTGGTAGTAGGTATTTCAAAGTTATTTTTCTGAAATATGAATAAAACACAAACTATGTAAAATAAAACCTTTATATATAAAATTATGAGAGTGGTTTATCTTTCTTTTTACTTGCAGGTTTACTTTTATAAAGCTTTATTCATACAGATGGTCATCCACTTACAATGGTTCATTTTTGTTTTTTTTTTTTAGTACCGAGGATTGAACTCAGGGGTACTCGATCATTGAGCCACATCCCCAGCCCTAATTTATGTTTTATTTAGAGACAGGGTCTCAGTGAGTTGCTCAGTGCCTCATCATTGGTGAGGCTGGCTTTGAACTTGGGATTCTCCTGTGTCAGCCTCTCAAAGTGCTGGAATTACAGGTGTGCGCCACCGCGCCCGGCTCAATGGTTCATTTTTGATTTTTCAATTTTATAATAGTGTGAAAGTCAAACACATTTTGTAGAAACCAAACTTTGAATTTTGAATGCTGATCTTTTCCTGGGATACTGGTAATGCTGTATGAGACTCTCCCTTATGTGAGGCAGTGGCAGTTAGCTTCTACTCCCAGTAAGCCACGTGATCAAGAGGGTGTAAAATTGTATTCTACAATGTTTGGTGTTGCTAAGCTACAATGTAAAGTAAGGTAGGTATATTAAACACATTTTCAACTTACAATTATTTGTCACTTTCAATGGCTTTATCAGAGTATAATACTGTTAAGTTGAGAAGCATCTGTATATTTTTCTTTATATGCACACATACATAAACATCTGAATAAAAATATTGTTATCCAGAAAATTTTATATGCAAACATTTTATGTAAATACCTCAAAATTTGATATTAATATGCATTAACAAAATTTTTTTGGTTTTATTATGTATGTTGAAAAATAAAAGTATATATTGTTTCTCAAAATAGACTGCAAGATTTTCATGACTATAAGGTAATTATATTTTGTTTCCCTTTTTAGACCAATTTATAGTACAGAACAGCAAGAGATAAAAGAAGGATCAGAAAATGTAAAACTAATAAAACAAAATAAATTACAATATCTACTGAAGAAAAACAGAATATGCATATCTAATTATATAAAATGTTTTATTTAACACATTTTGAAATTGTAAAATATCGACTTCAGTTTGCTCAGTTAGGTGTACTCTTAACACTAAGAGCCATGAGATTATACAAAACAAAACAAAACTCCTGTAATTTAGTACTTTATAATTTTTATTTTTTGAAAAAATATTATAAAATATTCTTTTATAAACATTTTACATAATTTAAAAAATTACTTTGTGATAGGTTGTTGGAATTGATTACACTTATTTTACAACACTTACTCTTTTTTTTTGGTACTGGAGATTGAACTCAGGGGTACTCGACCACTGAGCCACATCCCCAGCCCTATTTTGTGTTTTATGTAGAGACAGGGTCTCACTGAGTTGCTTAGTGCCTTGCCATTGCTGAGGCTGGCTTTGAACTCGCGATTCTCCTGTCTCAGCCTCCCTAAATGCTGGGATTATAGGCTTGAGCCACTGCGCCCAGTTACAACACTTACTCTTTGTTTTTGAATTTCTAATCTCGGTCTACTCTCTTTGCTTAGATAAACCCATTAGATGACTTCATTACTTGCCTAATGCCATGGCATCTTTCTATTATACTTTTAAGATTTCTCTTAGAATACATGATATTCAGTCATAGTTTTAACAAAAACAAGGGCGCATTTAACATTGTATCGGAATAAAAGTTTAAAAACTAAAACTAGCATAAAATTATATCAACACGATATAATAAAATAAATGCATTCTTTGGGTGATCATTTGACAATCTGAATGCCCTCTGTTTAATTGTTTTCTAAGAGTACAGCATTTTCCTGGCTCTAGTTGAAATTTCATATATTCATTGACTTCATGAACAGAATTGCTGTCATTTAAAAGTTCACTTATTGGTTAAATAAACCTTTACAATTTTATAGATATTAAGACAATTGCAAATGAGGTCATGCATGCACAGTCCTGATTTTGAACACATCAAAATAACACTTGGTGGTTCTTAGATTAACAGTACTCCAGCAAAGTTTAGCTGGGTGACAGCAACAGGTGGAGCAAAGAAGCATTGCTGGTTCTGCCATCAGATTGGGAGTATCTCCTCCCAGGCACAGTGCATGCATGGCTTATTGACATTCAGAAGGAGGTTGCAATGCTTGTCAGCGGATCTGATTGGAAAACTTGGTATCAAGATGGATTCAGATCCACAGTGTACCTAATACTCTGCATGAAATTTATCTCAAATATAGACATAAAATCACTAACTGACATTAAATATCACCAATGATATGAAAAGGTCCATATAACATTCAACTTTACCCTGTCATGGTTGAACCATACACAGTTTTGCATAAGTGTATTAGAAACTCTCTAACAACTACTCCTGTAGGGAGTATATATTGATAAATTTTTTCATTTAAATTCCCTTGACTATGGGTTGTTTAGGATCCACTCATGTGCTATTTTTATGGATTATGACTTCTACATATTAACATATTTTGAATATTTTTTATTGAATTGTTAATCTGACTGTACTAATTTTTATTGCATTTTTGTTATTTATACCAACATCTTATATTTTAAATAGTTACAAATTTTTTCCCTAACTACATAGCGTTTTTTTGCCATGAACTCTTGGCACAATTCTGTATTGTTAGATATGTTTTAGAGATATGTGTGTATGCTGAGGAGTAGCATATGTGATTATTTTACACATTTTTAGTATCTTTTTTAACAAAAGACTCATAAGCTTATTTGTGCCTGTATACGTTTATATATATATATATACACACATACATATATTTATTTACTTTACTATTTAGACAGGCAATCTATCTGGAATTAACTTTTGTTTATAATAGGAACATAAGTTCAAAGGTTTTGCTAGTTCATTCAATCATATGTGTCTTCACTTATGACAAATACACTATTTATCTTATTAGCAGTTTTTGTCTTTGCATAGACTGAAGTTGAAGGAATTATCTATGCAGTTTCAAAGGAATTTTTTTAAAGAAAGTTTTCGAATCTGTTTTGATTGCAACAGATTGGGGCATATCCCCTCATCTGCCAATTTCTAGTCAATGGAAATCTTCCAATCCACTATTCAAATTAAAGTGATATTTTGAAAATGCAAAGTTAATCATAACAGCCTCCTAACTCAAAACTTTTTGTACTTGGTTAATTTGATCACTGTGAAGACAAGTAACTGCAAAGTGGTTTTAATGCCTTTCACAGGGATGACCCTTGAGAGCCTTTTAAGCCTCACGTTTCAGTATGTAAAATCCTCATCACTACATTTTCTACAGACTTGAGTTATTCTTTTCTGTGTTACTTCTATGCCATACACTCTCCAACGGCTGAAACATGCAGCTGTGTCATGCAGGGCTTTCTAAGGTGCTTTGTTTATATTTACTTTGCAATTAACTCCATTATTTCTCCATATTTCCCCACCCTATATTCTCCATACAGAGGATGTTAATTTCAGCTTGCTCTGTTTTAGCACCAAAGATGATATTTGTTGCACTGAAGCTATTTGATGAGTAATGAGTAATGAATATAAGTAGTTAAATGAGTAATGAATAAAGTCTGCCACTTGGTTTGGTCACAGGGTTAATTTCCTTCAAAACCAATATTTTAGGTAACTTAGAAGCATTTTGTTAGTTCCTAAAGAAAAAAGAATACATATATATATATGTGTGTGTGTGTGTGTGTGTATGTATTTATGTAAGTGCATGTGTATATCAGCTCTCATCATTAATTTAAATGTGCAAGACTCAAAATCTGTCATTTATTTATCTATTTATTTATTTATTTATTTATTTATTTATAAGGTGGGTGGGGGTACCAGGGATTGAACTCAGGGGCACTGGACCACTGAGCTACATCCCCAGCTCTACTTTGTATTTTATTTAGAGACAAGGTCTCACTGAGTTACTTAGGGTCTCGCTAAATTGCTGAAGCTGGCTTTGAATTCTTGACCCTCTTGCCTCAGCCTTCTAAACTTCTGGGATTACAGGCATGCACCATGGTGTCTGGCAAAATCTGCCTTTCAAGTATTATATGAAAATAATAATGCCTGTGTTATAAGGTTTATGGAAAATTGTGAATATTTAAGACAAAGAAAATTCTGTATCATTAGTACTTACTAGGTTAGTTCCTTTCTCATAAAGATAAGTCTGGCATATAAGTTCAATAGAGAGTAAAAACATATATAATACTACTAATTCATGAGCTGTTCAAGAAACGATTAAGACTATTTGGGCATAAATTTGCTACTAACTTTGTCTTTAGACTTATCTTTTTAAATGAAATTGACAGGAATAAAGTCTACAGCAGAACCACACAGTAGGATTTCTTGATTTGAGAAAGATAAGAACATATTTCAAATAATACAATATTATAAAAATATGTAAATGTTTCAAAAATATAATTTTTAAAATGGAAACTTTAAAATGTATAAAAATGTATGCAAAAATTAAAAACATGATATAAAGAAAAAAATCTCACAATGTTTCTCAGTGTAATAAAAATATATTTAAATATTTAATGAAGCAACCTATGATATTTTTACATAATTAAATAATGTTGTATAAACCTTTCCTAATGGAGTTAAGTTTTATAACTCTTCATACATGTAAATGTACATCTATATGTGTGTGTATAGTTGTAAAATTCTTTAAAGATATTTCTCTTTGTTTAAATCTCAGCCCAATTCATTGTATCTTGGTGTAAATCAGCCTCCTCGGCTGTCACTACCCACTGTATAAAATGAGGATAATTCCTTTGCTTTCTAAAACACTGAGAATTATGACTGTAGAAGGTGATGCACTTGCTCTAGTTCTGTGATACAGATTATTGTCTAGATTTGTAGGTGTGAATCATGTATGCATTAATTTCAGATTGTAAAGAGGACTTTCACTTTGATCCCTGTAACAATTTCTTGACTAAAAGGAAACTCATATGCAAAGCTTTTTCCACTTGGTAGAACTAACACTACAGATGATTGTTCTCTTACTTGTTGAAGAGATGTGGGACCCCTCACGACTGAGAAAACTCTGAGTTGGTTGTTCACCCTTGTACACTGTTGGTGAGAATGTAAATAAATATAACCATTATGGAAATAATATGGTGGTGCCTCATAAATTAAAAATAGAACTACCATGTGATCCAGCAGTTCTACCAGTGCGTATATATCCAAAGGAAATAAAACCAGTATGTCAAAGAAACATTTGCACTCCCATGTTCAGTGGAACACAATTCACAACAACCAAAAAATATAAAATCTGTCCATCAACTGATGAATGGAGAAAAAGCAATGTGGAAAATATAAATACAACAGGTAATATTCAGTCAAAAAAAATGAAATTCTGTAATTTACAATAACTTGGATGGAACTGCAGTTCATTATGTTAAGTGCAATAAGCCAGGCAATGAAGGATAAGTACAGCATGATCTCACTCACATAAAATGATAATCTCATTGAGGTTAAGAGCAGAATGCTGGTTTTCAGAGGCCAGAGACTGAAACGATGGTGGGCAAAGACTGATCAAGGGGTGCTAAGATACAGTTAGAAGGGCACAAGCAACTCTGGGGTACTGTTACACAGTCTAGTGACTATAGATAACATTTATGTAGTGTATACTTCAAAGGGTTAAGAAGAAAGGATTTTGAAAGTTTTCACCACAAAAAAAAAAAGAAAATTGTTGGAAGAGATAAGTATGTTTAACCTGGTTTAAATATTATGCAATTATATATGTACTGAATGTTACATAGTATCCCATTAATATGTATACCTTTTATGTATCAGTTAAAAATGAAAATTCAAAAGAGAGAAAAAAATAAAGTTACCTACCTTTGACCTAATTAATAAAGGGAAACATCCAATTTCTAATGAATTGAGATCACTAAAAAGTGTCTCTAGACTTCTTTTATAGTTAAATTAGCATTTTAGCATTTTATAATCTTATTTGAAATTTTCTATATCTGTCAACCTAAAATGAAAAAATATGCATTATGTAAATTTATTAATCTATCACTAATAATATGTTTTCCATCATTCTTCAATATTGGTGTTTCTATGAAGAATCCATTTGTAATCTTTTTCCAATTGTGATTTTAAAATTAATTTTTATTTTTGATTTTTCCCACCCTTTTCCCCAGACACTAAGTGGACTCATAAACTCCTAAGACCATCATTCCTCTTTGGCTACATCGTATGTCTTCATTTTCACACAACCTAAACCATTTCTTGTCAAGACTCCTCGTCCCTTTTTCCATTCTTGATTCCTATTCTGCCAAACCTCAGTCCTTATCTGATTTAACTCAGGTCTTTTTTCAAATTGAAAAATATTTCTTATTAAATCTCTCAATAACTATTTTTGAATAGACCCTATATACTATGAGTGTGCATCAGAGATAGTAGCTTAATGTGATCAAAGCCATTCCTTCAAGAGGCTCACAGTTGAATACAGAGATCCTTAACTTGGGGGTAAACACATTTGCTGAAAGTATACGCAAAATACTGAATATGTGAGCACTTACTCTTAGCAGGACAAAAGGTATATATGTTTTGTTAAATGTTCTAGTGAGAGAAATAGACAAGGAAATAAGCTTTAGTGTGGTGCTATTATTGATGGGGAAAAGAATAAGAATGAATAATACCTTTGTGGGATTAAAGAAGGGAAATCTCAGAAATGTCCTGATTCAGCTGCAAGCCAATCTGTGATGAGACCTAATGCCTCTCAACAATCCTTTAATTTCCTGCTAAGCCTTGGCCACCTTGCTCCTAGTTTCCTGCTATCAAATCATTGTTTTTTCTTCCTTCTTACTTTATTTAGCTTCTTGAAATTTACTGCCAAGTCAAATATTTTGTTGAAAAATTGAAAGGACTTGTGCTTCAGAGTCTGACATGTTCTTGATATAGTAAGAGTTTGAGACAAAATGGAATTAACATTGTCTTCAAGGTACATTGTGTGAGACTATATAATTCTAAAGGAGAAAAATGTGCCTAAATAAACAAGCAAACTTCTGGGATAAGAGGAAACATCATCAATAAACATTTTAAAAAAAGAAAAAATTGTGTTTAGTTTGTGCATATCAGTTTCTACTGTGTTGAATATCTACTTTATAATCTCTAGGGAGTCTACAACCTGTTGAAAGTAGTGGTTGGTAAAGGCAAAGAATAGGAGTGTGGGAGCTAACACCCGCATCACCTTATTTATTCTTCACACTTAAAAAAGTGCCTACATTATAAAGCTGTGCAAAGTCTCACAGCTAGCAAATTACACACTAAGTTTGGAACCCGGATCTGCTGAATGGTGTTGCCTATATTCTTCTATGTCAGCCTGCCTTTTAAGACAACAGAGAAGCCACCTTATGGTCAAATCAGAGTGCATTCCAATTAGCAAGTTCTGAATCAATCATTATCCCAACATTATTGTGGAATTATTAGCTCACATTTCAAACACTGCATTTATTATATAAAAATAATATTTTATAAAATAGTTTCTATACTCGGTGCTCACCTAAACTTTAGTGAATTTATAGTTAAATATTGTAGATTTATAACATTTAAAAGCCAAACCAATTTAATGTTTGATATTAATCTTTAACTTATCACAAAGTTAGTCTTATCAAAGCTACAAATGTTTTAAATTTGCTCTTCTGAGTAACTAGTTGGAGCTTTGGCTAAATCAAAATGCTAGGTGTGCCAAAGACTAATTTGTTTGGGAGAAAGGTTTTGTATGTGAAATATAATCTAATTATATGAAATATAATATAATTCTCTATTCTTTCTTGTGACCAAAATATATCATTATCTAGAATGCTTTAATTGAGCAATAGACATCCAACCCTGCCTAATGTTCAGATTTTCATCTAGAATGCATACTATTAAATTTTTCTCTAATATAAGAAAACGTTATTATCTAGTTTAAACTATCACAAAGTACAAGCATTTTCCTGTAGATAACATAATCAAGATCTAGAAATTATATTCAATTCACAATAACTCCATATGTTGTGTATATATTTATATGTCCATGCAAGTGTTACGTTATGTTTATATTTTGATAAATGATTCTTTAGGCTATTTTACTTGCTTTTTGAAATAAGTTCTCTATCTTCATTTTGTATTAATCTTTCTGAATACTGAAGTGACGTTGAGTCAAGGTCATTTCTATCCTAGCTCTTTTATTACTTTTAGCAAAGCATAACTTGAATATAAACTGAAAATTCCATATACATGATACAGGGACTTGATCAATATTATATATCTCCCCATTTTATCTTATAATGCATATGTATGATTTTATGGTAAATATTACCACCATAATTTTATTAAATTAGTTTCTCTGTAAGTAGATTTTTAAAATTATCATATACTGATAATTAAGCATGATGCTTTCTTAAATGCTATACTAACCAAATATTCTATATTCTTGTGAAAAGAAGGCCTTTACATCAATTGAAATAGCAATATAATACTAAACCCTAAGATAATTTCCCAAATAGTCCAGAGATACTATGACATTAAAATCTTTAGACACATTAGTTTATTGGTATAAAATCAAGGAAGTTAAAATTAAGCTTTCACATGCTTAAACTGGTATTTGTAGTAGGAATTCCAGTTAAAAATATTTTAATGTACTTGAATGAAAGAAATACACTGAAAAAAAATCCTAAAATTTGTTTTAAGTTTACAAATTATAGTGTGATAGCATAAAAGATCTAAATTTAAAATTATTGCAATAGTTCCCCCAAATACATGTAAATGTTAATTACATACTCTGTTTATATATTCATGCATAAACACATGAAAATCATTGTGCTACATAAGCAGTATATTTGGTATGGCCAAATCAGTTTTTAAACTCAAGAAGAAAATATGTATAAAATTATTCCTTAAATTTTCTCACCATCACAATTACAAATCACAAAGTATTCTCAAATAAATGTGAATAAAGCTAAAATAAGAAATTAAAGATGAACACATGTAAATAAAATACTCAATTATGTAAACAAGTGTTCTTATAAAATCTATTTAGACATACTAATTTCCCACCAAAGCTTCTACTTGTACAAATAAAAAAGTACATCCCATTAATTGCTTTTTTATCCTTTTACCATCTTAGTTCTGAGAATAAATCAAGACCTTCTTAGCTTCATAGTTCTTCCCCCTCCTAAAATCTCCTTTCCCCTGTTGTTATGACATTATAAATATTAATATGACTAATCCTCACTTGTCTATCAAATAGTTTAATATCAACTCTTTTGTCCCCAGTATACTCATATAATTCCCTTTAAAAAGGACTCACAGAAAAGGAAGCAAGAACTGGTACATGTTTACCTAAGTAAGAAAAGACCTTCTTGAATGCATTTAAATGAAGGGACCAGGATCTCACTGCTTAGTTAGATGACTCTTGAACAGCTACTGGAAAGAAGCCATGTCATGTTCCCCTAAAGGGGAGAATAGTAAGTTCTAGGGGAAAATAGATACTGATTTCTGTGACTTCTTTGGGAATGTGAAGGTGTGAGGCAGATGGGAAATTTCACTTAATGCACTGTACAGAGAGAGAACAGAGCTTTTAATGTAGTATACCCACCACTTGATGGAACAAGAATTCATAAGGTAACTTGTGACCTTTCTGCCTGGTTCAAGTTCAAGATATTTTGCTCTATAGAGTCTCCGTCATCTACAATGAGCTCTTGAATGCCGAAATTCACTATTTGCTTCCATATAAATCTCTGTCAACAATTTTTCACATGCTGCCCCTTTTCCTAACCATATTCACTCAATAAAAGAGATTAGAGAGAGGATGATAAAGCAAATTTGTACCTCTTGCTGTCTGTTCTCCTTAGCTGTGCTCTCATCATTTGACATGACACTTCACTACTCACTGGATGATGGGTTTCTGCTTTTCTCCATGGATCTTTACACTGACATTAGCTCAGAACTCTCCTTCCCAGAGAGATGGGCTCAGCCTATCAATCTCTCTATGGATTTATCCAATTGTTGGGTGCTGGGTACCTTATTCCTCATATTCATATCTACCTACATGACCAGGGTTTTGAGATAGTATACATCCATGTTATTGGCAAAATTTTCTAAAGGAGTCAATATCTTAGTTTATATTCACTAAAAAATACAAATGAGAGATTCATTGGGTCCTCAGATTAATATTAATTTTTAGGATGTGATTTAAAATGTTTCTCTATGGTTCATCTGTATTTCTTGAAAACTTAATTTGGAAAACAGTCTGAAAATCTGACAGAAATAAACTTTCACAATTTTTTTTCACTCTCTTACTGGCAAGATCAGAAATGCCATGAAAAGTATACTGTTGCATAGGATATTTTCTACTTCAGCTGGTTTCTGAACTCATGCAGACACACAGTCATACACATGAATACATAAAGTCATAAAATCACACTCTCAATAGCTAGCAAGAAAAAAAATTGAGGCAGGGCTACTTTCAATTATTCTCAAGGTTTTGTCTATATGTTCGAAAAATTAAATGATCTAAAAGACAACACCTGGTAACTTATTTTTTTTATTTGTGAAGAGGCTAAAGGAAGTAATTCGTATGTATTCTATAGTTGCTGCTTAGGTTGCTTATTTATAGTAAGAATATCTAAACCAACTTAACTTTTAGATAAATGCAATTTTACTTTTTAAATAATGTGGATGCCTATTAAGAAATTCAATTCACATGCCAATTCAGTTTTCAAAGAATTAAGATATATACATAGAGAGATATTAACATATATACCCACATATTACTTAACTACCACCTCATTTCCTTTTATTTTCCTCTAGGCACAATTAAGTCTTGATAGCACAGTTCCTATGTTTTATGGAGCATTGAACTGGTAGCAGATGAGAGAATCATGACCGTTACTGCTGCTGTTTCTGACAGACTGGGGAGATAATAGGCCAATCTTCTCTCTGGATGACTCCTGCCTGACCAGAGAAGACGAAGTAGAAAAGGAATTGAATCATTTTAAAAGAGGCATTTGTGCAGAATGGAGAGTGAACTATCAATCGAGTTGTGCTTAACAGAAAATGGCACTCCTGTCTTTGGGTATCTTAGGAGTAAGAACAGAGTTAGTTTTAAAACTTTCTTGATTTTATGTAATGAGCATTGTGTTGTCACTTGTGTATACCAAAATAAATGGTATGTTGGTGTCAGTGTTATTATCATAGATAACTTTATAGAAAATAGGCATTATTGCTGCATTTAAGCTAATTTGTTGGGATTGAGTATCCTTACATGAAGATAATATAAATGATAAACACAGAGGGATTTCTAATAATACTGAATTAAAAAGACATAGAAAACTTTTGAACTTCCCAAATACTGCTTATAATACAGGTCAGTTATGTTCTTATTGCAGAATAAGAACTTATTGTTCTTATTGCAGGCTCTTTTTCTTTTAAAAACCACAGAATATCATTTATGCTATGTATGTACCTATTTTTTCTTATCTATTAAGTATGAAAAATAAAAACTCTTTCCATATCTTCTGATTAATCTTATTAATCATGAAATAAGCTGAATTACATTTACTGAATTGTAATTTTTCCACTTTAAATTTAATTGACTTTATTTAATTGTAATGTCTCAGCTTTCTATTTTGTGTATGTGTGTTTAGTATATGAGATATATAATATTTCAATAATTTTTAAAATTTGAATTTCTTCATGTCAAGAATTATGAACATGTAACATGTCAAATTATAATTAAGAGATACTCAATAACAATTACATTGTGGTGATAATTAATTTAATTTGGAATGAATTTCAGCTTATGTCTAGTTAATTGTGTTAATCATAGACTACACTTATTCATAATAAGTGATATCATTGGAGTAATTCTTTGTTATAAAATCAAAATATACCATCATAAGACTTTAAATCACAAAAAATGTGGGAATTAATTTAAGTAAATATTCTTTGGTCATTGAAACTATTCCTATATTTATGTGCAGGTGTGGTATGGGAGGCCTCTGTATATGTTTTGATGTTATGAATTTATGAATAAAGTAGAAATATGTTTTTAATTAATTAATCCTTGTGATGAACTTAGCTGATAACTAGAGTCCTGTGATATGCCTTTCTCTCTTGCTCAGAGATACTCAGTAAATACTTGGAGTTACCAATTTAAGTAATCACAGAAATGGAAGAGATAGAGGCAGTTCTCAAGAGACTGAGAAGAGTTGCAATCTGGAAGTATAGTCTCAGAATCCATGAAAAATAAATAATACCTGGATTTTGTAAAAGCTGGAGACTTGTGGTCCTCCTGTGTGGTAAGTCTTCAAAAATGTTACACAACTTTTGCAGTCTGAACATCAGGAGCTGGAGTCTTGAAAATAGCTGGAAAAGGCAGCTGTCATCAAGAATAGGTTGATTGTGACTGGGTATCCTTGTGTCCTGTCTAGAGCAGCAGAGTCTAAAAGAAGAAAAGAACCCATGATGGACCATGTGTAGTGCAGGAGGCAGCTGTGCCTGGATCTTCCCACGCCTCCGTTTCCTGGCACAGTATATGCTGCAGAGAGGAAAGACGTGAAACAAGAGCTGTTATAATTTTAGCTAATGCTTACTAATGTGGGGGACCATTTAGCTCGATTTTATATTCTGAGAGAAATGACTATGGGACTGTCATCATCCTTCCTTTTTCCGTTCCACCAGTTTCAGGAGGAAACTTCTCCATTTAAGATTAATCTGTGATCTTTCTATCCTAGTTTGATTATGATCATTTCCTCTCTCTTACTTCTCTGTGTTTCCTTTCAATATTAGAAATTTAAATTCAAACTATAAACACCCTGAAATACTTTATGTTTTCACACAGGCCCATCTTTAATTCATCTCAGAAGCTGGACTGTGAGGTTCTTTCACTTCCTGGTCTTGTTGGTCCTGGTTTTCTCATAGAGATTAAAACTCACACTAATTCATGCTATCTTCTTCTTCTTCTTCTTCTTTTTTTTTTTTTTTGGTACTGGAGATTGAACTCAGGGGCACTCGACCACTGAATCACATCCTCAGCCCTATTTTGTTTTTTATGTAGAGACAAGGTCTCACTGAGTTGCTTAGTGCCTCGCCTTTGCTGAGGCTGGCTTTGAACTCAAGATTCTCCTATCTCAGCCTCCCTAAATGCTGGGATTACAGGCTTGCGCCACCTCGCCCGGCTAATTCATGCTATCTTCTTAATACTGCCTATCATTCAGTGCATTTATTTTATATTATTTTCATACTCTAGCAAATGGCTTATTAGTAATCTAAAGTCACTTCTAATGTGATTTTATGTTTTCACAAAAAATTTGTAACTAGTCAGGGAGAATTAACTGAATAACATCAACGCAGAACATTACTTTATTTTTTAGTTATTACTGTAGTCATTATTTAATTAGTAAATAACTATTTAAATTCTATTATACCTCGTGTTAGGTTGGTTTAAGGTGGCTAAAGAAAAACAAATCACCAGGCAGCCCGCATGCATGAGAGAGTGCAGTCAATCTGTCAGCAGCAGACAGTGAGGGATGATTTGTGACTTCATGACTACCATCAATCAGCCAATCCCCTGACCAACCCCAGGAGGATAGGAGACTCCCCAAAATGTCCCTTTCTTGTCCCAAGCCCTTCCCTTCCTACCCCAAACCCATAAACCTTCCAAACAGCTGAGCCCGCGCGCGATTCTCCCAACCAGCTCTGTTAGACGGAGGTGTCTGGCCCGGGAGTATATATCAATAAAGCCTTGCTAAGCGGTTTTAATTGCCCTCCTTTCAGTCACTGTCATCTGACTTTACACCTAGATCTAACCCATTTATTCTTCAAGTTAAAGATTCAAATCTATTACTTCTCACATATTAACAGTCAAAAAATTAAAATTTTACTTGGACCACATTGTTTTATTTGCCAAAATATACTGAAGTTTATCTCTCTTTTTGGTAATGAACAATTTATTAACAAAAAATACCATTAGGGAGTTTTCAAAACTTTAAAGAACATTTTAAAGTCAGAAAGTGAAAGTATAGGACTTTGTAGTTTAAAAAGGCTATATAAAAATTTCATATTTCACTCATCAATTGATTTACATGTTTATACATTTATTCCAGATTTTACTTCTAAATAAATTAAGCACTTACTTATTTCATTGCTTTAAATTGTTCTACTTTGTTCTCTCTTCTACACAGGTAGAAATTATCAGTCATTAATTGGAAATACTCTACTTTTTATAGCGATTAAGGAAAACAATGGAATGGTGTTATTTCAGAACTAAAAAGTGACTTAGTAAAAGAGAAATATGTCATTCAACTGTGACATCTAACTATGATTGACATTTGTGAGATTTTTCTTATACTGTGTACTGAGATGTAGAACAAATCATTGAAACTCTTTTAGATTTTGTTTATCTACACACTGCAGATCTCTGTGAAATGCCAAATAATTATTGTGATAATAAATTAACATTTGGATAGAATTATTCATTTTACTAAAAATTCAGATCTGATGACTTATAGAGAAGAAATATAAGTGATATCAGATATTATTGCTGATTGATAATAGGTATTAGAAATTATGCACGTTTAGAAAGGCAGTAGAGTTCAAAGGTCAAGGACTTGCTTAGCACATACAAGGCCCTGGTTTAATTAATTCTTAGCACTGCAAAAAATAAAATAATTTTTAAAATAGAAGGAAAAAAAGAAAGAAAAGAAAACACGAGGGGCTGGGATTGTAGCTCAGTGGTAGAGCGCTTGCCTCGCATGCGTGAGGCCCTGGGTTCAATCCTTGGCACCACATACAAAGCAATAAAATAAAGACATTGTGTCCATCTATAACTAAAAAAATATTTAAAAAAAAAAAAAAAAAAAAAAAAAAGAAAACACGACAAACACTTGGTTAATAGTAAGAACTAAAAAAAAAGATGATCATCATACATAAATTATGAGTAGAAAAATTATTTTATATTTTTGACCATAGCACAAAACAAAAGCTCTGCAAAGAACAATGTTAAATTAATAAATAGAAAGTCAATTATTTTATTATATAAATGTTAAAAATCTATGTAAGATTTAATAAGCAGAGGTTTTAATTTACATGTCTATAATTCCTTTTTCAAAACTTAGATATCAAAAGTTCTAATGAAAAAAAGAACAGTGTGATTTTTAGTAAAAAATATTTTTTTTCAAATCTGACTTATAAAAATATAAACATTATGCATATATATGTGTACTATGTAATCTCTTCATACATGATTAGGTTAAACATCTAGCTCTTCAGCATTCATGTTTATGGTAAAATTTTCAAAATCCCTTTTTTTTAGATTTTAAAATTCACAGTAAGTTTGGTCACCCTAATATGCAATAGCAAACCAGAATTTTGCACTACCTCTTCCTTCCTGTAAATTAGTACCTGTGGAAAAGCTTTGTGTGAATTGGAAAGAGAAAATAGAGGGTCTTTATTTTCTCAACATGATTACATGTAAGTTTGTTGGAAATGTAATAACATATTTTATTGATAGTTTTCCCAAAACCTGGAAAAACATACATTTATTAATTTTATAAAATTTGAAAATTGTAAGTACTCTAAGATATTTTACCTGAGACAGTTTGAAACAGCAATTATGGACCTGAAAAACAGAATAATTTATATACTTATTGTCCATTTTATTTAAAAACAAATAACTACCTATATAATACATAAAAACATTGGATATAGTACATGTATATTTTCATGTATCCCAATAACCTGGCATTGAATGTAAAACTTTCTACCACTTCTTTTGATGTCTATACCAATCATCTTTCCTCATTTTTCTCAAACATATCCTGATTTTGGTCACAAATTAAGTGTAGTCCTCTCCTCTCACCCCTTATCCTTCTCTGCTCTGCTAGACTCCCCACCTTACCACTCTAGTACTGGGGAAGTCCTACTTTTCTTTCAATCTGCCCCATATCCCATAAGCAGTTTAGAATAAACAGGTCATGTGACTGACAGTTGGATTTCTAATGTGAATCTACATATTAAAAATGGTTAAAGCCATTTGGTGTTTAAAAAATTTTTAAATGAAGTTGAATTAGAGTTTTAATATATTTTAGCATTGCAATGGATTATTCTGAGCACTCCATGGAATCTTCTTTAATTAGAGACATAGACAGTCTTTGGAAAGGGTCACACAGAGGCAGAACGAGGTCAAAGAAGCAGTAACAATATTCTGTGTCTAAAATGGAATGGACTTCTGGCTTTGTCATTAATAGGGCTGGTCCCCATATGATCTGTTGCTGTTTTTAATGCAGCTTTATTACACCAGGTTTGACAGTTATACATACGTAAAATGAATTTCCCTTGTAGTTCAACAGTCACTTTGTTTTCAAGGCAAGCTCCAAGACATCTTGTCATCTTATGCTTTACTCTTTGTATATAAACATATGTAGACAAGTGGAAGGATTTAGTTCTGGGAAGGTAGGTATTCAGTGCATGCCAATCTCCTAACCATTCTTATTTCCTTATTGATGCAGTTTATTATAATGGGAAAAGAAAAGACTTTCCTTAGGCAAAATGTTATTTTAATACGACTATTATGATGATGCAAATATTTTAATTGTATTGCTGTTATTTTTGTTACATAAAAACAGTCTGTACTGTTAACAATAGAGCAGTTTTGATTATTTCACTCCTTTCTACTTTTTTTTTCATTTTGTTGTTAGGAGAGAATTTGATCCTATACAGAGACCACACTTCACTAAGCAAACAAAATTATAGCCTGTTTTCAGATAGACAGTTATTGTCTAGAACTTTATAAACTGACCACCCCCTTCCCAAAATAAATTAAAATCAATCTGCCTTTGGCAAATATCTGCTGTTTACTTCTGTTCTATTTCAACCTGATCAAGTGTAACAGATGTATTGCTAATATGGTTCTGGAGATGTGCCCTTAACAGATTTGAGTGAACAGATGAGCAGTCAGAGAAAGTTTAGAAATTACATAATCAACAATATCTTTATGACCTTTAGAAACATCACTTATGGATTAAATCATCACTTCTATGTCTTCTTATGAATTTAGTTCAAAACAACTGTATGCATATATGAAGTTACTTTATATTAGCTCAAGCAAATAGAAAAGAGGTTTTAATATGGATTATTTGATTTTTGATGGAGAAAATTTTATTCCTCTGAATTCTACCAGGGAACTTTTGTATGGATATAATTATGAATTTCTAGAATCTAAATATCATGGCCTCCTTATCATTCATCCATTCCTGACAAATGAAAAATTATTTAGAGGAAAATATGTTTTAATATATAAAAAATTCTTTAAAATTAATTACTAAATTATAAGTTTTTACTTCTTTTTAGAAAACATAGGGATTTTAGAAATGTTTCTTTTCTAATGGCTTTTATTTTGTTGTACAGATTTTTTTATTTATGTTACATTCCCATACCAGAGCTAAGTCAACAATATGTAAATAATTTGAAGAGTGAATTCAAATACTTGTTCAGTGTGAAAGCTGTATGCATTTAGATAAGAGGTACAAGTGGCAAGAGAAAAAATAATCTTGGAAATTATCTTCTGTGTTTGCTAATTCAATATGATTAGAAAATCAAATAACTACTATCACAAGTTTTCAATTTCTGTTTTACATAAAAATACTGAGAGGCTAGAGTCCCTGCCAACCAGTGGGAGCACAGGCCAAGGCCCAGGACCACCTTAAGGGACCACCATGGGAGGCCAGCCAAGGTGAGTCCTGAGACTACTAGCAGCCAATCACAGGGGAGCCCAGACCCAGGCAAAGAACTGCCTCCAAGGACCCCTGTGGGAAAGCAGGCCTAAGTGAGGCCCAGGACCATCCCCAGTTCCACACCACAGTCCCTGACAACCCACAGAATCACAGGCCAGGGCCCAGGACCACCTTCAGGGACTGCCTCGGAAGCCTAGCCAAGGTCAGGTCTGAGATTGCTACCCACCAATTTGCCAACTGATAGGGGAACCCAGATCCAGGCGAAGGACTGCCCTTGGGGATCCTTGTGGCTGAGGCCCACGACTGCCCTCAGTTCAGTGCCAGAGCCCCTGAAGATCCACAGGATCCAAGGTCCAGGGCTAGACCCACTAACTGGAATGCCTGAGGGATTCCAGTAAGATCAAGCCTAGGACTGCCCTCACAGGTCTGTGTGCGAACCGGGTCCAGGACCACCCCTGCGCATAGAGGGGATCCATGCTGTTGCTCTCTTTCTATATCCATCTTATACACTGCTGCCATCCCCATAGTTCTTCCAATGTATTAGCCTCTATCTTGTGTCAACAGGCAGTGGCCAGCCAAAGTGCTGCATCTCCAATCAATCAGCCCAAAATCCATTGTAAGTCCCACCCTTTTAGCCCCATCTCTTCAGGTGTTTGCATCCAGCTTTGGCCACTCCCACTGTCATCTTGAGTTACCTTGATGACCACTACCACCATCTTCAGTGGCAGTCGTGTCCATGTGGGGACACCTGCTGGGGACTGAAGTGAACTCCAAGGTAAGATACAGGTAATCTGTAGTGTCACTATAAGAGTATAGGATAGAAGTCACAATACCTCAGATTAGAATTGAGAGAAATAATCAATATGAAGCTACATAATCAATATGAAAAAACAAGGGAAGAAAATGCCCCACGCAAACTAAGATACTACAATAACAGAATCCATTGACAACACGGTTGATGAAATTCCAGAGAAAGAATTCAGAATGTCTATAGTTAAAATGATCTGCAAATTAAAGAATGACTTAAGTGAGCAAATACAGGCAAAAATTGATCACTCCAACAAAGAAATAAGAGATCAAATAAAGGCAACCATTGATCACTCTAACAAAGAGATAAGAGAGCAAATACAGGTAGCAAAAGATTACTTTAAGAAAGAACTAGAGATTGTGAAGAAAAAAAATCAGAAATTCTTGAATTGAAGGAAATGATAAACCAAATAGAAAACTCAATAGAAAGCATCACCAGCAGATTAGATCACTTGGAAGACAGAACCTCAGATAATGAAGACAAAATATACAGTCTTGGAAATAAAGTTGAACATACAGTGAAGATCGTAAGAAATCATGGACAGAACATACAAGAAATATGGGATAGCATCAAAAGACCAAATCTAAGATTTATCGGGATAGAAGAAGGCACAGAATTTCAAATCAAAGTAATGCACAATCTTCAATGAAATAATATCAGAAAATTTCCCAAACATGAAAAATGACTGGAAAATCAAATACAAGAGGCTTACAGGACACCAAATATACAAAATTACAACAGATCTACACCAAGGCACATTATAATGAAAATGCCCAGCATACAGAACAAGGATAGAATTTTAAAGAGAAAGAAATCACATTACATACTGAGGGAGACCAATTCAAAACTCAGCAGATTTTTCAACCCAGACTCTAAAAGCCAGGAGATCATGGAACAACATATACCAAGCTCTGAAAGAAAATGGATACCAACCAAGAATCTTATATCCAGCAAAATCAACTTCAGATTTGATGATGAAAAAAAAAACCAAAAAAACCTTCCATGATAAACAAAAGTTAAAAGAATTTATAGCAAGAAAGTGTACACCACACAGCATTCTTGGCAAAATATTCCATGAAGAGGAAATGATAACCAACAATGAAAATATACAAAGAGAAGAACTACACTAAAGTAAAGGCCAATCAAAGGAGAAACCAAATCAAGGTAAAAACCAAAAATAAACCAAAATGACCAGGATTACAAATCATATTGCAATAATAACTTTGAATGTGAGTGGCCTAAACTCATTGATTAAAAGACATAGATTGACATACTGGATAAAAGAAAAAAAAGACTCAACAATATGCTGCCATCAAGAGACTCATCTCACAGGAAAAGACATCCACAGACTGAAAGCAAAAGGGTGGGAAAAAACATGTCACTCACATGGACTGCTTAAACAATCAGGAGTTTCCATCCTCATATCAGATAAAGTGGACTTCAAACTAAAGCTAGTAAAAAAAGATAAAAAAGGTCATTTCATACTTCTTAAGGGACTCATACTTCAACAAGACATAACAATCATAAATACCTATGCCCCTAACAATGGGGCATCTATGTATATCAAAGAAACCCTTTTCAACTACAAGAATCAAATAGACCATAACACAATAGTACTTGGTGACTTTAACATAGCTCTCTCACCACTGGATAGATTATCCAAACAAAAACTAAACAAAGAAACCATAGAACTCAATAAAACAATCAATAATTTAGACTTAACAGACCTATATAGAGTATTCCATCTATCATTGAGTGAATACACTTTTTTCTTAGCAGCACATGGATCCTTCTCCAAAATAGATCATATGTTATGTCACAAAGCCAGTCTTAGCAAATACAAAAAAATAGAGATACTACCCTGCATCCTATCTGACCATAATGGAATAAAATTAGAAATCATAGATTAAAAAATAGAAACTACTCCAACACCTGGAGACTAAATAATACACTATTGAATGATGCATGGATAACAGAAGAAATCAGGGAAGATGTAAAAAAAAATTCTTAGAGGTAAATGAAAACTCCAATATAACATATTAAAATCTCTGGGACACCATTAAGGCAGTGCTAAGAGGAAAGTATTAATCTCATTCATTAAAAGAAGAAAAAGTCAACAAATAAATGACTTGACACTACATCTCAAAGCCATAGAAAAAGAGGAGCAAACCAACATCAAAAGAAATGGAAGATAGGAAATAATTAAAATCAGGACTGAAAGCAACGAAATTGAGACTAAAGAAACAATTCAAAAAATTGACAAAACAGAAAGCTGGTTATTTGAAAAAATAAATAAAATTGACAAACCCTTAGCCACTCTAACAAAAAGAAGGAGAGAGAAAACACAAATTACTAAAATTTGTGATGAAAAAGGAAATATCATGACAGACGCTACTGAAATACAGAGGATAATTGGAAACTATTTTGAAAATTTACATTCCAGTAAAATAGAAAACCCTGAAGACACCGACAAATTTCTAGAAGTATATGACCTACACAAACTGAACCAGGAGGATATACACAACTTAAACTGATCAATTTCAAGCAAGGAATTAGAAGATGCCATTAAAAATCTACCAACCAAGAAAAGCCCGCATCCAGATTCTCAGCAGAGTTCTACAAGACCTACGAAGAAGAGTTAATACCGATATTCCTCAAACTATTTCATGAAATAGAAAAGGAGGGAACTCTTCCAAACTCATTCTATGAGGCAAGTATCACCCTGATACCAAAACCAAACAGAGACACATCAAAGAAAGAAAATTTCAGATCATTATCCCTGATGGACATAGATGCAAAAATTCTCAATAAAATTTTGGCAAATTGCATACAGAAACATATTTAAAAAATAGTGCATCATGATCAAGTGGGGTTCATTCCAAGGATGCAAGTTTGGTTCAACATATAGAAATCAATTAATGCAATCCATCACATCAATAGACTTAAAGATAAGAATCATATGATTTTATCAATTGATGCAGAGAAAGCATTTGACAAAATACAGCACCCTTTCATGTTCAAAACACCAGAAAAACTAGGGATAGTAGAAACATACTTCAACTTTGTAAAAGCTGTATATGTTAAACCCAAAGCCAGCATCATCCTAAGTGGAGAAAAAATTGGAAGCATTCTCTGTAAAAACAGAAACAAGACAGGAATGTCCTCTTTCACCACTGCTATTCAACAAAATCCTTGAAACACTAGCCAGAGCAATTAGACAGATGAAAGAAATTAAAGGAATATGAATTGGAAAAAAAGAACTTAAACTATCATTATTTGACGATGACATGATTCTATACTTAGAGAATCCAAAAAATTCCACCAGGAAACTTTTAAAATTAATGAGTGAATTCAGCAATGTAGCAGGATATAAAATCAACACCCATAAATCAATTGCATTTCTATACATCAGTGATAAACCCTCTGAAAGAGAAATTAGGAAAACTATCCCACTCACAATAGCCTCAAAAAAATAAAATAAAATACTTGGGAATCAATTTAACAAAAGATGTGAAAGACCTCTACAATGAAAACTACAGGACACTTAGGAAAGAAATTGAAGATGACCTTAGACGATGAAAAAATCTCCTATGCTCTTGGATAGGCAAAATCAATATTGTCGAAATGGCCATACTACCCAAAGTGCTATATAGATTCAATGCAATTCCATATAAATCCCAATGTTATTCCTTATAGAAAAAGAAAAGGCAATTATGAAATTCATTTGAAAGAATAAGAGACCCAGAATAGCCAAAGCAATTCTTAGCAAGAAGAGTGAAGCAGGAGGCATCACAATACCAGACCTCAGATTATACTACAAAGCTATAATAACAAAAACAGCATGGTACTGGCACCAAAATAGACATGTAGACCAATAGTATAGAATAGAAGACAAAGAGACGAACCCACTTACATACAGTTGCCTTATACTAGATAAAGGAGTCAAACATGTACAATGGAGGAAAGATAGCCTGTTCAACAAATGGTGCTGGGAAAACTGGAAATCCATATGCAGCAAATTGATACTAAACCCCTATCTCTCACCATGCACAAAATTCAACTCAAAGTGGATCAAGGACCTAGGAATTAGACCAGAGACCCTACGCATAATAGAAGAAAAAGTAGACCCAAATCTTTATCATGTCAGATTAGGACCTTACTTCCTTAGCAAGACTGCTATAGCACAAGAAGTAAAATCAAGAATCAACAAATGGGATGGATTCAAACTAAAAAGCTTCTTCTCAGCAAAAGATACAATCAATGAAGTTAACAGAGAGCCTACATTCTGGAACAAATCTTTCCCCCACACACATCAAATACAGCACTAATCTCCAGGATATATAAAGAACTCAAAAAACTTAACACTAAAAAAACAAACAACCCAATCAATAAATGGGCCAGGAAGCTGAACAGACACTTCTCAGAAATATACAATCAATCAACAGACATACGAAAAAATGTTCAACATCTTTAGTAACTTTAGAAATGCAAACCAAACTACTCTAAGATTTCATCTCATGCCAGTCAGAATGGCAATTATCAAGAATACAAACAACAATAAGTTTTGGTGAGGATGTGGGGGAAAAGGCATGCTCATACTTTGCTGGTGAGACTGCAAATTGGTGCAACCAATCTGGAAAGCAGTATGGAGATTCCTTAGAAAACTTGTAATGGAACCACCCTTTGACCCAGCTATCCCAATCCTCTGTCTATAGACTGTCAGAAGACTTAAAAACAGCATACTAAAGTGATGCAGCCACTTCAATGTTTATAGCAGCTCAATTCACAATAGCTAAACTGTGGAACCAACCTAGATGCCCTTCAATAGATGAATGGATAAAGAAACTGTGGTGTATATACATAATGGAATGTTACTCAGCAACAAATGAGAATAAAGTTATGGCATTTGAGGTAAAGGGATGGAGTTGGAGAATATCATGCTAAGCGAAATAAGCCAATCCCAAAAAACCAAATGCTGAATGTTCTCTTTGATAAGTGGAGGCTGATCTATAATAAAGGAAAGGACATGGAAAGAACGGAGGAAATTTGGTCAAAAGGGAGGGAGTGGAGAGGAGGCATGAGGGCTGTAAAAATGATGGAATGAAATGGACATCAGCACTAGCTTCATGTATGACTGCATATATGATGTGATTCTACATCACATACAACCAGACAAATGAAAAGTTTTGCTCCATCTGTATACAATGAATCAAAATGCATTCCATTATCATGTATACCTAAGTAGAATAAATAAATTTAAAAAAACTAAGAGATGTTTATATAATTGACAGTTTTCAGATATTGATTTGCCTGACATTATCTTTATCTTTGGGTTTTGAAATATGCGCTAATAATAAAGTAAAATTTAAAAAAAGCTTTAACTCTAAAACTTTTAAGGAAGTTGCAAATCATATAAACAACATTTTTAAACTAAAAAATGTTCATATAAAAGAGTAGCAATGTAGTTTAACACATAAGTGCTTAGAATTTGAATCAGGCTCTTTGCTCTTTTCTCAGTAGTTAGTACATTGAATGTGACATTTTGTCTTCTCACTTCACATTTTCATTATGCAAATAAACATAGAGAAGGGTAAATGTATAATATATTTTAAAACACATTGGAAACATTTTGACATGCAATGTTGTTCCATTAATTCTAAGCAATGATTTAGTAAATGGTCTAATTTGACTCTAGTTCAGATTAAATAATTCTCTATATTTTTTAATACTAACTACAAGTTATTTGGAAAAATTTGAGTCTTTGATAAATAGTTATTTTATTGCAATACATTTTAATTTTAGGAACACACATTTATTGATAGAAAATTAAAGCACAAATATAACACAAACAGTGCTCCTAAATGGTGAGAGTATTTTGATCAATAAATTATCAATAAACCTTGATGAAAGGGAGTCCTGAAACTCATCAGATTTACATTTTATTTTTTATTTTGAGACAGGGTCTTGCTAAGTTGCTTGAACCTCACTAAGTTGCTGAGGCTGGCTTTGAACTCACTATCCTCCTGCCTCAGCCTCCCCAGCTTCTGGGATTACAGGTATGCACCACCGCACCCAGCTATATTTACTTTCAATAACTAAGATGATATATTAGTTTAAAAATCACATCTATAAATATAAAAGCATGACCATTATCTGAGCCTAATAAAGAATAGCAATCATGTGAATTGGCATTCTCTGTATAATCACTTAACCACTCATCTAAAAATCTATATTTGTTCAGATGAAAATAGTAAAATTTGCATATTACAGTTCAAATTTTTTTACCCTATTTTTAGGCTTTCCTGTGTAAAGAATATTGTTTTCTCTTTAAAATTGTTGCAAAGTTTGCCTTATTTTCATATGCAAAGCTGTTGATGAAGTCACACAAATATATAAGGCAAATATTCATTACCAATATGAAAATAAGTTATTCCAACAGCAAATTTCTTATCTATCAAGGGTTTAAGCAAATGTTTCTTTATTTTCTAAATAGCAGTAGAAAATTTATGAGTTCTCATTCACTTTAAAAATACTGTAAAAGGGTTTGTGTTAATTTTTCAATGCCCCTTAAATCTTTTACATATGAATATAAAGAGACACTATTGATACAGGCACGTGAATCAGATTAAAGTCAATAAGTATTTTGTTATGATTTTTGATGCACTTTGTGGTTTCAGATGGATAAATTATTTTCTGACATCCATAGTAATGTGCAATTCAAGGAAAAATTCAAGCTATGATCACTAACATAAACTGATAGCTTCTAATAATCATTGTAACATTGTCCCACTTAGAAAAATTGTTTTCTTTTTCTTTCTTTTTTCTTTGTGCTGAGGATTTAATTCAAGGCAATTTACCACTGAGCCGCATCCACAACCCTTTTTTAAAATTTTAAATAACAAAAATATCTTAGGGTCTCACTAAGTTGTTTAGAACCTCACTAAATTACTGAGAGTGACCTCAAACTTGCAATCCTCCTGTCTTAGTCTCCTTAACCACTGGGATCACAAGTGTGTGTCACCACTCACAACAGAAAAGTTGTTTTCAAATGCAGCATTAACTAGATATTGGTATTTTTTTTCTTTTTTTGGATATCAGGGATTGAACTCAGGGCCACTCAACCACTGAACCACATCCCCAGCCCCATTTTATATTTTATTTAGAGATAGAGTCTCACCGATTTGCTTAGTGCCTCACTTTTGCTGAGGCTGGCTCTGAACTCTTGATTCTCTTGCCTCAGCCTCCAGAGCTTCTGGGATTACAGGCATGTGCCAATGTACCCAGATCTGCTATTCTTATTAAAAATTAATAGCATATCAAATGGTTAACTGGCCTATATACAAAATTAAGAATAATGTTATTTGAGACAAATCAATATGATTCACATCAGGTAATTTAACAAAAACAATACATATTTGTACAGAGAAGCACAGGATGTAGATGATAGGTAGCATTTGATGTTTAATTCTAAAAATCTGGCATTATGCATCATTTTTATGTTTCATCCCCCTTATGATCTATCACTCTTACTTAAAATTCCAAGGTTTAAAAACATCTCAAGTCACTCATGTGATAATTCTACTCACTGAGTATTTTATTTTAACACATTCTAAACTGATGTTTAGAGCTTTGAATATCCTTGGTCATTCAGTATACTGAATTCAGTATTTTCAAGGCAAGTTATCTTTATTAATATGATATAATAAACATTCAATAAGTATATGTAGTTGAATAAAATAATTAACTCTTAATAAGTAGATAATCTATGAGGATACTAACCTATGAGGAAGAGGACACTATTACACTAAATAACTTCAATATTGAAAAGAGAAAAGAGAGAGAGAATCTGATGTTCTCTCTTGATCTATTGATCTTATAAAATTTATTTAATAGAAATCTAGGTGCATGGAATTGCCTTGAAAATGAGTTAACAGAGATTTCCAGTACTTCCCTATCTTGCCTTTAAGTAGGTGATATTAGGTGATGCCATGGGATAATGAATTATTGTGTAGATCATTCCCTGAAAAATCAACAGTTTGTAAGTATCAAGCCAGTTAGAATAATAATATCATTAATAATATCTTCTAATTAATTTGTACTTAAAACACTCTTATAGGATTTTACTTTTTCATAGAAATGCTGGAAAGCCAAGTAGATAAATTGCAGTTGTGGAACCAGTGGGATGAAGAACTCTCAGACTGAAATAGGGCAAAGGAAAAGAAGTTGTTAATCAAGCAGTCGTTAAGCCATCAGTAACCCCAATGAAACATTAAGTTTTTTTATTACTCTCTTAACACTCTTCTATTATTGAGTGCATGCTTGAAGCTGAAAGAGTCTGGAGAAGTTATAATTATCAACCAGGGAGTATCTCACACAAAAAATATTATCAACCAGGGAGTATCTTTTCAACTGGAAAGTGAAGAGACCTTTGCTATAATTACTTATGTATAAGGCTAATCATTGCAATATTGTTTGTAATAATGATAAATGTGAAACTAATTATCCAGAGACAAGTAATTGGCAGTATAAAAAAAGACAGCTATCTATATTAATTGATGTGGATGAAGAACCACAAATCTATTAATAAAAATACAAATTAAGAATGAGTTTTACAGCAAAATTCCATTGGGATAAACATGTATATGTAAACATGGGATATTTAGAGAAGGTTACATAAGGACAGGTTTAAAGTGGGTCTTACTGGGTGTGCAGCCGACCCACTGGGATGTGGAAATGTGTTAAGATTAAATTAATATTTTTAAATGTATACCTTTCTGTTTTGGTTAAATTGTTTTTCATTTAAATAGTTTTGTTTATACATAAAAGTAGATCTGTTAAAGAAAAATTATTGCTGTATATGCATAGGGAGGCATATATCAACAGGGAGTATATGCCAATGGAATGATAATGCCATTACTCAATTTTGTAAAGTAAGTTATAATTGCATGAAATTATTTTATATGCAATTATAATTATTTTTATTGTTACTGATAATATTATAGTGACAATGATTTTATATACAATTATAATTATTTTTATTGTTACTGATAATATAGTGACACTTTGACAAATCAAACAATTCTTAGAACAGAGATACAACATACAAAAATCTTTGGGACATTATGAAGGACATTTAAAACATTATATGCCTACTAAAGACAGAGAAGAAAATTGCAAGTATATAATCTAATGTTATACTTCAAGGCTCTAGAAAAGCAAGAATGAACTAATTTCACAATCAGTAGAAGGGGAGAAATAATTGAGATCAGGGCCAAAATAATGATTGGGGAAATTTTAAAAAAGAATCAATGCAATGAAGAATAGGTTCTTTAAAAAGTTAAACAAGATGGATAAACTCCTAGCCAAACAAACCAAAATAAAGAGAAAAAAGGTTCAAATAATCAAAATAAGAGGTGAAAAAGGAGATATTACCATAGAAAGTTCTAAAGTCTAGACAATCATTAGAAACAACTTTTGAAATTTATGCTGCCATAACCTGGAAAATCTAGAAACAAGTGAAAATTTTCTATACACATATTAAACGTCCAAATTGAACCAATAAGAGATAAAAGACCTAAATAGACCAATATAAAGCAATGAGTTTTAAGCACCAATTAAAAGCTTCCAACAAAGTAAAGCCCAGGATCAGATGGATTTCCAGTTGAGCTCTACTAGACTTTTAAAAAACTAATGCCAATTATTATTATGTCAATTATTCCATGAAATAACAAGGGAAGAAAAACTTCAAAACTCATCAGAAAAAGACAAATCAAGAAAGAAAACTATAGACTAGTAGTCCTTAATGAACCAAAGGCAAAATTCTTAATGAAATATCAACAAACCACATTCAAGAACACATCAAGATTGTACATCCCTTTCAAGTGGGTTTTATATAATAGATGCAAGTTTGGTTCAACATATGCAAATCAACAAATGCAATTCATCTCATAAATTGAATCAAAGAAGAGTTACATAATCATCTAAGTCATTGTAGAAAGGACCTACAACAAAATTTAGCACCATTCATTTTAAAAATTCTGAGAGACTAGGGACAAAAGGAATTTGCCACATTATAAAGACTTTCTGACAAACAATGCCAACAACATACTGAAGGGGAATAAATGAAAGGATTTTCTCTAAAATGAGGAAAAAGACAATGCATTCTTTTTAAAAAAAAATAAATTTTAAAAAAAGAAATCAGTGTTGATCCTGTTTTAATAAAGTGAGAGGATCATGTGTGTGGAAATTTTTCACCTCTTAAAGTCTTCTTGTGGAGTTTTGGGACCTTCTAAATACAGGATCATATTATCAGCAGATATTTTAATTTCTTTTTTTCCTATTTGTATTCTTTTAATTCCTCTCTGTGACCTGATTGCTTTGTCAAAGTTATTGGTCTATAGTTTTATTTCCTGTATCAGTATCCAGCTTCCCCAGTACAGTTTCTGGAGCTAAAAGAAGAAAGAAGACAAATTGAGGAAGTCATTGAGGCAATTTTATGAAATGAGTTTGTGAACCTTAAGTCAGTATAACGTTCTATAATACCTCCCCATTAATTTTGTTAATGCCACCCTTTTAAATTAAAAATTCATACCATTAAGTGAGAAATTAAATTATTCCCTATTGCTCTTTGACTCATGATATCATATATCTTTGATCTCTGTCAGACAGGAGGTCAGGATACAAACACGGTAATCAGAGATTATTAAAAACAATGTGTTTTAAGTAAATCAAATGCCTACAGGAATCAGATAGCCAAATTAAAGTAGAAATATGGCCAAATATGAAATATTAGATTTTGGGACAAACAGGAAATTGGATACTAGATTAGATGAATATTCATTTATAATGTGAAACAAAACTCTTGTCCCAACATGAATATCTATGGACCATGCTGTCAGAACCACATTTTGGTATTTTGGCCCTTAATTTAAAAACTATTATAATAAAATATTATTTTATATCAATGCTACATTTTGTCTTTTTAGCATTATGAAGAGCAGTTATAGTACAATAGAACCATAAATCTAAAGATATTCTAATCCTATTGTCAAATTATGAATATTATCATTATTCATTATTCAAAAGTTTTACAAACATATCCAATAAAATATATTTTCATTAGAGAATTATAGTAGTTGGGTTCATTTTGGCAAAATCTTAAATGAATTAACTTTTATTTACCTCATTTTAATTCCAGGTGTCCCCACCTTCTCTTCTTCCCTCCCCCTATTCTCTTTGCTCTACCCTACAGATTTTGCTTTCACTTGTTTATATATTTATTTTTTTGTTGGTGCTGTATACATGAACATAAAGGTAGAATTCACTGTGGTATCTTTATATATGCACACAGAATGATTTTGTTAAATTCATTCTACATTTTCTTCCCTTTTACCTCTCTTCTCCCTCCACATCTCCTTATTCTACTCCACTGATCTTTCCCATGTCTTTATAATATCTCATCTTTCTATGTGTTTTCCCTTATTTTTCTCTAGCTTTCACGTATTAGAAAAAATATTCTACCATTGACTTTTATCAGTCTGGCTTAGTTCACTTAGCATAATATAACACTTATCATGGCTAAAACTTCATTGTATATATATATCACATTTTCTTAATCCATTTATCTATTGCCAAACATCAGGATTGTTTTCACAATTTGGGTATTGTGAATTGTGCATCTATAAATATTGATTTGCTTGTATCACTAAGTTTGCAAATTTTAGCTCTTTTGGATCAACACCGAGGAGTGGAATAGCTGGATCAAATGGTGATTCAATTCCTATATATTTGAGCAATCTCCATACTTCTTTCCAGAGTAGTTGCACTAATTTACCCCACCAAAAGTGTTTAAGTGTACCTTTTTCACACATCCTCACTAGCATTTGTTATTATTTGTATTCATGATAATTGTTATTCTGAGTAGAGTGAGATGAAATCTCAATGCAGTTTTTTTTCATTTCTCTGATTACTAGAGATGTTGAACATTTTCTCATATATTTGTTGACTATGTGTGTTTCTTCTCTTGAGAAATATCTGTTTAGTTGTTTTTGCCTAGTTATGAATTGGGTTATTATTATTATTATTATTAATGATGTTAAGAGTTTTTTTGTTTGTTTGATTTTTAGTTTTTTATATATTCTAAGTATTAATTCACTGCCAATAGAGTTATTTCCTTGGTGTGTCTTTGTCTTGTTTTGTATCAGTGTTATCCTGACTTCATAAAATATATTTTGGAGTGTTCCTTCCCTTTCATGGACTAATTTGAGAAAGGCTAGTACTAATTATTCTCTAAAGGTCTGGTAAAACTCACCTGAGAATTTATCCAGTCCTGGAAATTTTTTTTGAAGGGTATTTAATTGATGCTCAAATCTTAGTGCTTCATATTGGTTTGTTTAGGTTTTCTATACATCTTCCTGGTTCAATTTTTGCAGATCATGTGTGTGGAAATTTTTCAGTATTTTCTAGATTTTCAAATTTATTGCAGTATAAAATTCAAAATAGTTTCAAATGATCCTCTGGATTACAGAACTGTCTGGTAGTATCCCCTTTTTCATCTCTAATTTCTTTTCATTTGGGTCTCTTTATTTTGGGTAGTTTGGCTAAGGGTTTATCAAACTTATTTATCTTTTCAAAACACCAACTGTTTATTGCATTGATCCTGAATATTGTTTTCTGTTGTCAATTTTATTAATTTTAGCTCTGATTTCAATTATTTCCTAGCTTCTACAGATTTTGGAATTGGTTTGCTCTTCCTTTACTACACTCTTGAGGTGGAGCATAATTTATTTGGGATCTATTTTCTAATGTCAGTTCTCAATTCTATGGAAATTCATTTTAGAACTACTTTTGTTCTGTCCCAGAGATTTTGATATGTTGCATCTCTGTTCTCATTTGTTTCTAAGAATGTATTTCTTATCTCATTTCTTCTATGATAAACTATTTATTTAAAAAGGAAATTTTTCCTATCTCTATGTGTTTATGTGGTTTCTATTATTATCCTTGCTGTTGATTTTTAGTTCCATTGCATTATAAAGTGATCCAATACATGGGATTATATAATTACTTTTATATACTAAGGCATATTGTGACCTTAAATATGGTCTAGTTTGGAAAATATTCTATAGGCTGCTAAGAAGAAAATAAATTCAGCTATTTGGGGACAAAATATTCTGTATATATCTATTAGGTACATTTTCTTCATAGTATTTTTTAGATTGCAAATATCTTTAATTTTATGTTTCAATAATCTGTCTGTTGGTGATAAAAGTGTATAAAAACACCTAATATTATTACATTGTGCTCTATCTGGGATTTAATTTATGTTTCTTTTCTTTTTTTTTTTTTTGTGGTACTGGGGATTGAACTCAGGGGCACTCGACCACTGAGCCACATCCCCAGCCCTATTTTGTGTTTTATGTAGAGACAGGGTCTCACTGAGTTGCTCGCTTAGCGCCTTGCCATTGCTGAGGCTGGCTTTGAACTCGCGATTCTCCTGTCTCAGCCTCCCTAAGTGCTGGGATTACAGGC